>JAOQMR010000213.1:8711402-8722265 GCA_027563865.1 Erythroxylum pelleterianum
GCGTCTGCAAGGGAAAGGTATCCACACCCTTATAAGGGGTGCTTCGTTCGCCTTCCCAACCGATGTGGGATGCCACAAGTATACCTAATTATTCATTTTATATTTTGTAGGTTAAATCATAATGGAGAATATAGAATCATCCTCTACTCGTGGTACATCCGATCTAATATAGAATTATTTTTCTTCTTCTCAAGCATCTAATGGGAAGATCCAATATAACTGTATGTTTTGCGGCAGCATATTTAAAGGTAGAGGAATTTTTAAAATGAAAGAACATCTTGCTAACATTAAGAGTAATATTGCTTCTTGTAAAAAAGTACCACTTAATGTACGTGATATGATTAGAAAATATATGCAGCAACAAGTAAAAAAGAAAAAGGAAAATAAAGAGCTCATTATATATCTTTTGGAGATGATAAAACACCATAAGTATTAAATAAAGTAAAAAAGAAAACTACTATTGATATAGATTCTTATCTTTCTCCAAGAACTACTCCTGGTTCTCAACCTAGTCTAAAAAGTGTTATGGTTGATAAGGATGTTGTTTTGTGATGTAAAAGAGCATGGGCTAGATGGTTCTATTATTCATGTATTCCTTTAAATGCTTTAAATTCGCCATATTTTCAAGAAGCAATTGATGCTACAATAGCAATAAGTCCAAGATTTAAGGTAACAACTTATTTTGAGTTGTGTGTGCCTTTGCTTCAAGATTTTAAAAAAATGTCAGTTAATTATGGATACATATAAATCTAGTTGGTAATCAATAGGATGCATTATTATGGTAGATGGGTGGACTGATCAAAGGCAAAGAACCTTGATTAATTTCCTAGTTTATTGTAATATTGGAACAACTTTTATCAAGTCTGTTAATACCTTTGACATGGTAAAAAGTGCTAATGCTTTATTTGAATTATTCTCTAAAATTGTTGAGTGGGTTGGACCAAAGAATGTTATGCATTTTATTACACATAATGCAACTAATTATATATCAACTGAGCACTTATTACAATCAAAAGATGGGCATATTTATTGGTCTTCATGCGTTGTTCATTATATAAATCTTATTTTAAAAGATATTGGTGGTATGAATCATAAATCTAGTCTTGCTTCACGTGCATCTAAGATCACAGTTTTTGTGTATAATCATGTTACATTTGTGTCTTGGTTAAGAAGGCAAGAAGATTGAGTTGAGATCGTGCGTCCCGGTGCTACCAAATTTACAACTACATTTATTACTTTAAAAACTAGTTATGAACATAAGCAACTACTTCAAATTTATTGACAAGTAAATACCTTTCAAGTCATAAATTATCAAAGAGTGAAAAATGAAAAGGAGTTTGTGTTGTTATTTTAGATAATAAATTTTGAGATCCTTGCTTGATCATTGTGAAGATTGTGGTTCCGCTTATAAGACTGTTGAGGATTGTTGACTTAGATGAGAAGCCATCTTTAGGGTATATATATGATGATATATATAGAGCTCACAAAACAATTATAAATCTTTTTAAAGAGAAGAAGAAATTATACAAGCCTGATATAGATATTATTGATTGATGATGGGACAAGCATCTTACTCAAATGACCCATTTAGCAGCTTTTTTTCCATCTTTATTGCTTATATAGTGGAGAAGCACGCACAATTAATATTATGGGCGGTTTGTTTGATGTGATTGAATACAAAGATATTTTTTCTATTGAAGAGCAATTACAAGCAACAAATAAAATTAAAATGTATCGTGAAGGTTTACAGAGTTTTACTAGATCATCAACAAAGAGAGAGTTTATGATGAAAAAAATGCAGCCAGGTAAGTTTTACACTTTTAATTCATTATTTACTTATTAGTAATATATATTTATCATAACTATTAATTTAAAATACAGATGAGTAATGGAGATTATTCGGTGACAGTGCTCCAACATTGAGAAAACTTGCTATTAGGTTCCTCAATCAAACAACTTCTGCATCAGGTTGTGAATGTAATTAGAGTGTTTTTGAACGTATTCATACAAAGAAACGAAATCGTTTGGAACATCAAATATTTAATGACCTTGTTTACGTTACTTATAATATGATAATGAAGAACATGTATTTTATAGTTTTGTTTTTATTTCAATAATTTTATTTTTATTATTGACTTTATGATTTCTCTATTATATATTCAGAGCGCTTAGTAAGAAAAGATATATGATCTAGTTGATTTTGATTATATTGTACATACTGATTTTTAGATCAGAGAAGAAGAACCACCACCTGATCTTGATCTTGAAAAACGATTTATTAAAAAAATACATTTGTCCAAACGAATGAATTAAGAACATCTACTGAAGGTTAGTTCATATCTTATTTAATTTTGATCATATTTAAGTTAAAATTATATTGTATTATAAGTTTATAATTGAGAATAATTTCATACGTTACTAATTTATAATTTATTTTAATGCAGTAGAAGAAATTGATGCAAATACTTTGGATGAAAGCGTAGTTTACGAATCTTTAAATAGTGTTGAAGAATTTGAAGTTTTTGACGATGATAAGACATAATCTTCTTCAAAAATATAATTTTGATTTTTATTATTATTTTAAGTTTTACATTAAATTTATATTTATTTATTATTAATTCATTATATAATAATAAATATTATTTTTATTTCAATAAAATATTTTATTTTTACTTTTTATTATAAAATTTACTTTTTATTCATTATATAATAATTTTATATCAATTCTAACTTCTAAATCTTAAATCTTTCTTACTTTGTCCAATTTTTAAAATATTAGTTATTCCTGTCCGATCGCGTCCAAGGTTCGGCTCTTTCTTGCGGACCCTTGAGTAATCGTAAGGTGCAGGTATGGTCGGTTTAAAAATAAAAACCCCGACACACCCACCCTTAGCATAAATCCAAAAGCCCTGAATTCAATGCCCCATTTTTATATCGTTTAATTCCCTCCTTCCATTTTATCTGCCGCGTCAATTGACAGAATCTTACCACCTTTCCATCTATTCATTTCACCTTATGACATAAGCACCTTGTCGTCTAAACAGCAATACTTTCCACGAACCGATCCTGTATTCCTATGAGGGCAAGTCATGTGCGTATATAAGGTACACTCTTCCCTCTGTCTCCCCATATATAGGTTCCATACTTCATACCATCTGCAGTTGGCCATAATTTCCATATAGAATCCCCGAAGAAATTGAGAAGTTCCTCTCCTGTCTACAAGGTCTCAGTTTTATCGTAATGGGTCCTCAAATCTTTATGTCCATGTTCTTCCTTTGCTTCCTTCTCAAGTCTCCAGGTTTGTAAGTTTGGTTTATGATAGTGTCTCACAAACCTCATGGTTTTTGCGGGTTTTTAATTTGATTATTATGTTTGCAATTCTCAACTTTCATGCCAGGGACGTACTCTACGACGATTACTATCGTAAACAAATGTAGATATCCTGTATGGCCGGGAATTCTCTCCAACGCCGGAACTTCACAACTTCCGACCACAGGTTTTGCTCTTCAACCAGGTGAGTCAAACGCAATATCTGTTCCAACGTCCTGGTCTGGTCGCTTATGGGGTCGGACCCACTGCACACGAGACTCAAACACTGGAAAATTCACTTGCATCACCGGCGACTGCGGTTCCTCCAATCTGGAATGCTCCGGTAGTGGCGCTGCTCCTCCGGCCACCCTAGCAGAGTTCACTCTTAATGGCGCAGACGGGCAAGACTTCTACGACGTGAGCCTTGTCGACGGCTACAACCTTCCAATGCTAATCACTCCTCAAGGTGGCACAGGAGGGAACTGTACGATTACTGGTTGCGTTGCTGACTTGAATAACGCATGCCCATCAGAGCTAAAGATGCTGAACACCGGAGGAGGCGACGACGTGGCATGTAAGAGCGCCTGTGAAGCGTTCGCGGAGCCGCAGTATTGTTGTAGTGGAGCATACTCGACGCCAGATACTTGCAAACCTAGTACTTACTCTGCTTTCTTCAAAAACGCGTGCCCAAGAGCTTATAGCTACGCGTATGATGACGGGACCAGCACTTTTACTTGTATTGGTGCCGATTATATCATTACTTTCTGCCCATCACCCTCCGCCAGGTATCGTATCAATTAACAGTCCAAAGATTCCAACTTGGTTTTCGATTTCAGTTAGGTCGTGTGTCTAGTCAGAATCTTTGCCTCGTGGGGAAGGTAAGTCTTCCCTGGCGGTGGCAGCATTTTCAAAGTTGTCTTTAGTTCACGTCAGTTCTTGGCAATGGTTGGTTATACATTAGCGTACTCAAAGGGTAGGATAGAGATTTGCTTTCTCAAACATTTGTTGTTTTCTCTAAGGTGATTGGATGTCCGTGGTGTGTCCAAAATCTTTACGGTGAACTTATGATGGTTGTTGGTGTTTGCAGTGTGAAGTCGGCAAATGGGCAGGAGGAGCCAGAGGCGGTGGATGTTTCCTCCAGCTCTCGTAGCACATCCCCATACGTTCTTGGCGGTGCCGTGGTCGTAACAGTGGCGGTTTGCCGCTTGTTGCAGCTTTTTTCAACCGGTTATTAGGAAAGTACATCCCGACAAGTTTGGAAGTATTGTGTGTCCAAGTGCACTCCACATTTTGGGCTAGGCAGTGATACCTACACAAATGGGACCCATTAAACTCGTCTCTGTCTTTGTGGTCTCAACCACCATGCAGATGATGTAGCAGGCTATCTTAGTTGAGCCACTTGCCTGCAAATGTATTCCCAAGGCTTCTCTTTTCAGTTACAGTACTCTTTCTTTGAAGAGGGCCCAATAATTGTATTCTTAACAGCAACTATTTTTATAACTTTCTCACGAAACTATCAATTCATTTGGATTGAATATCACGTTAGTGACTTGGATAAGGTAAACGAATAAGGAGAGGGAAGGATGAGATGATGATAATTTACTATTGTGTTGACAATGGAGCGTAATAAAATAACAAAAGGCTTACGAGGATGATTTGTAACTTCTTGCAACTGTCGCCAACCAATGCCATTGCCAACCACATTCCCTTCCCTTTTGATCTCATTATTTTGTACGTTTCAGCTTTTTCATCGTCGTCTTTCCTGCTGTGATCTTTCTTCTGATTATTGCTATTCTTTTCCAAAGAGTGCATTCATTATTATTAAACTTATTTTAAAGTGATTTAAATAATACAATGTCATCACTTTTTCAGTAATGAGATAATAAGTTAAAAAACGGTTGGTATTTGTAGGCATTTTGAATCCATGAAGCTAGAGATAGGATTAGTGCAGAAAGATGTTAAACATTAGCTCTATTTATTTTGGATCCAAAGATTTGGAAAAAAAGCATTGTGATACATGAAAAGATTGCTTTTTTCTTTTTTCGCAATATGATGTCTTATTTTATCTTATAATCTTAGCCATTCATTTATATAGATCCCACGTAAGTCTTATATAAATAAATGCAAGACTTACATAAATAAATTGCTAAAATTTGTGGAACAAAATAAAACATCCTAATATTAAACAGAAAAACTCCTCCCATTTTCCACAAGAAACTAGGGAACAATCTTTGCAGTTCTACGAGGAAGTTTCAACGAAGACAGCGTTAAAGTGAGTGGACAGGACAAGTGTTGTTTGATGATATTCCAAAAATACAAGAAAAGGTTCTGTGGCTTTTCATGATGACCCATAGACACAATCTTTAGGTGTGTATTACAAAGTCAATCACACCTAAAGATTCTGTATACCTGTGGACACTATTCACATGAAACAAATGTTAAAGCTCCGGCATGGTGATTGCACCGATAACTCCAACCTATAACACTTGAAAACGACAAAAAACTGTTTAGGAAGTCCCTCGTACTAGTTGGACCACCCTTCCCCAAGGATCATGTTGAGGCTATATTTGACACAAAAGACCAGATCTTTGACTATTTTCCAAGTTTTCTTCACTAATCCAAATAACCACTTTGGCGATTGCTCACATGCCAAAAGCTCTTACTTTCCACTGAAAGTCATGGAACAGATATTGTTTCTGACATGGTAAAGAGATGCATGTATCGTTTTAGAATACACGTATTCGTGTGTTGTCTTGCTGGAATTGCGTATCAGAACGCCGCTTTCGTTCCTGATCTTCTTGTCCTCATCACCGATTTTCCAAACTTAAGCACTTTATATCATAACTCAGTAAAGTTAATGGCTGTAAACGGACGAGGATCAGTAGATAATAAGTCTTCGTCATCCATTGGACAGCTACTCTTCAGTGGTCAAAAGACACATCACAACTTAAGCTGAGAACTGTTTGTGGGGGGCTGCGAGTGGCGTCCCTGCACTTACTAACTCAGATCGGCCTCTGATATAGTTCTTTTATTAACTTCAGATTAATAAAAGATGCCCTTATTGTTTTCCTTTTTTTCTCAAAATTGTGGTGTCCCTGGCAAATGCAAGAAGCCAAGAACTACATGAAGCCCTGGCAATTCAGTTCTAACCATAAAGATCAGACTTTTACTCTATTGCCTCCTATTTTTCCTTGGTCTAGTTCCATTTCTGTTATATTTTCTATTTTTAAATAAAAGTAAAAATATATTTAGTGATATTTTATTTATACTTTTATTATTGATAATAGTTAAATATTAAATTAAAATTACATAAATTATAATTGTAATTAAATAATATTTATTTATTTAATAAAAATTGAAGGCCTCTTTGTTCCTCCATGTTTTTATCTACATCACAACTCTATGCTTTGACGTCCTCTCCACATCTTCTGTCTAATGTCCAAAAAGTAAATCCTTCATAAAACTCTTGCTATTCTTCCTTCATTAATTGACATTTAATGACATAATAATCCCACAGGCCTTTTGGGTTTGAAACAAGTTACCAAAGCCAAAAGCTTGACAAACAAGGGTTCCAACACCCTTTTCAGAAAGAATGATTTAGTATCAAAATCTCTGTGGTGGGAGGAAAGAACTTTAATAAAGAACGACAGGTTGCAGAGATATATATAAAAATGGGAAAAAGGAGGATGATTCTGACGAACAAAAAGTTAGCAAATCGATCTACATACCCTTTACACGGTACACAAAGCATCAATTTGGGGCCTTACAGATGTTGATGGTAAGCACTGCAATCGAAAAGGGAAAGAAATCAGTCTGCTTATATAGGTAAGAAGTCATTCACTGGCAATAACAGGTTTTTATTATTTCTTCTACTTACAATACTTTGCATAAAGAAAGCAACCGTAAAGGAGGTTATACACGTACACTTACCACAAAATAAGTCTTGCATTTGGTAAATAGTGAAATTACAAAAGTTAATTGATGTCAGATAGAACTTTGGGATTGATACTAATCTTGTAATCGACAAAAAAGGTTTTCAAGATAGAAGAACACTAGTGTCAGTCTTGAAGGTTATCCAACACATTTTTTCAAAGGCATGCTGAGAAAGAAGTTCTCTATTATTAGAATTTTGGTGAAATAGAATTTTAGTGTCACTAGGTTCTTATAAAATAGAGTTTCAATAATATTAAATTTTTGTGTAAATAAAGTTTCACCATGATTAAATTTCTAGCACTTAAGTCTATAAATAATTTGATAAGGTCTTGTAAGGAAGACCCTTTAGACTTTCAATAAAACTTTTGGCCAAAAGAGGAAAAATTGAACCCTAATGTTTACAGTAGGATACAAGTTGAATCATAATATTTTTGGACCTTATAAGAATGAAAAATCTAACGAGATTTACACTCCATTAGTAAAATACTACTTCACCTGGGATGTGATTTTTTTTTCTTCTTTTTTTACACAACAGTGGGACTCAAACTCAAGCTGATGTGGCATTTTCTAATCTTAAAAAAAGTGTATTCCACATACTAAAACACACCTTTTTTTCTCCCACTTTGCTCAATCGTAGTCAAAATTCCCAATTCCCTAAATTATTTGTTCCTTAATTCCCTAAATTGTCTATAATCACTTATTTCATGGAATAACTAGCATGCTCTTCCTTAACCTGCAAATTCAATCACAGCAGCAACAAGCTCTCTTAATTCCTAACTCGCACGTTTAGACCAGCATGTTGTGCGTTGTGTCTCCCCTCTTATTCCTCTATTAGATTTCTGTGAAACAATATAAGGACAATACATCGAGGTAGATCCCATTTTTTTTGTTTGGTTTTTAGTTTAAGTTTAGTATATATTGTGGTCTCCTATTCCTTATTGATGATTCTTTTGTCTGGTTTTTAGTTTATGTTTATTATATGTTGTGATCCCTTATTTTCGACCTAAACAAGATTGATTATGTGAGTCTCTATGATTTCCTACAAGCTGCTCATGAGATGTAATTTTTCTTGGTTACTATTTGTGACCCTTGATATTAGAGATGCCTAAGATATTGGTGCTTGTTGAGTTGTGAGTGTCATGCAAGGAATTTGCTTCATGTATGCAAAGTTAGCAATGCAATGTTGGGAGTGTCATTTGGTTGAGTTGCATTTGAATTAGTTATAAGGATTTCTTGCTTACAGTGAATGTGTTTGTAAAGATAAAAGTAACAGAGTTATATGAAAAACTTCTCTGACCCTTACCACTATAGCTTTAAAATATTTGATTCCTAGGGACAATACTTTGTTTGTGTCCATATATTTAATATGTTGAATTGGGATTTTTCCTTTAAATCAAGGGATGCATTCTTTGTTGTTCCAAAATGAATTTCATTTAATCATTAAATTAACAACAACAACTAACTAAATATTAAACACTAATTTGTAAAGTTAATGATGTCTATATTACATTTATGTTTCTTGTTCATCTTAGGTTAAATTCTACTTTAATTATATAAGATTCAAGATGTTTTTGCAAATTGGATTTCTGAGAGAGTTAGTTAATTTAACATTTGAAATAAGGATCATTTGTCCTTTAACCATGTTAGGTTTCTTCTCAGTCAGAGTTATTTGAAAAACAAGCACACTTAAGAAGTACACTATAATGAAGAGTTATATTATCCTTTGGTTTTCCTTTTCTTTTTCTTTCAGCACCTTGATTAATTTGAAGTTTACTTGTAAAACCCCTTTAATTGAACTTGCCTATCTTATGAGCATTATTCACTCTTGAACTTTCAATGTATTCAACATTCAATTATAAAATTTTGTCATTATAAAGAAAATTACTAATTCAATCCTCAATGTAATATTCATAAAAATTTGCTAATATCTCTAGAATAAAAGGTTAAGTTATGATTATTTTTAACTTATTGACGATAATGAGAAGTTTATTTAATCATTCAACATGATTTTGATTAGTGAATTTGTATATAACTTAATATGTTTATGTTTGTGAGTAATTTCAGAGGCATGAATTAGAAAAAGTTGGTAACAGATAATTAGTCTATTTTCTTGCAAGTTTATATTTTGTAATGATGATAATTGTAATAGTTTGTTAATAAAGAACTTATCACTCTTGATAAGTTAATAAAGAATTTGCTATAGTGTTATTGATTTTGCTATCTTTAAATTCATTTTCCTTTTAATTTGGATAAAATTCTTTCCCCTTCCTTATGAACCGGTGTATAATGGCCTAATTTGGTAGTACAAGGTTGTTTTATAGTGGAAAGTTCGTAGTAGAACTAGAGTTAAAATATATTGACAGGAAAACAAGTATTTTTAATAAATTAGACCTTGAATATGTTAGCTATAGGAAAATATGTGAGATGGGGAAGGAATTAGGATATCTTCAAATTCATAATGCCTATTATAATTTAACTAGTTTTAAATTTAGTTAGTCATTGAGATTGATTTAATCAAATCAAAGTTGTCTAAGGCTCACAATCCTTATAAAAATTTACCAAATGATTGATGTTTATGTAACTCATTTGTTAGACATCTCAATTCTTGCAACAAAGACATTTCCTATAACTAGGAAGAGAGGATTGAGATAGCAAGGGTGAAGAGGAAAGTTGTGGTATTAGGGTAGAGCATGTTGATGATGAACATGTTAAGGAAGTTGGTGAAGCAGTTAGTGGGGTTGGTGAAGGAGTTGGTGAAGAACTGGATGACTATGATAAAGACCAGGATGAGGGTTTTATATAAGTTAACATTTTTAATAACCACTACCCAGTTGAAATTGACTTAAATAATTATAGTTGTTTTATTGATAATGATGAATATCCAAACGGAGAAGAGCCTAGTGAACAATTACAACGACCAAGTATTAGTATTAGTTATAATCCATCTGATGTGGTACCACATTGGAGATTGGGGATGGAGTTCGGATTAGCTAAAGAATTTAGAGATTTTGTTATGGATTATGCAGTACGAACATAATACAATGTCAAGTTTTAAAAGAGTGAAAGCCATAGGAATAGAGTTAGATGCATCAGGGATGCCAATGTGAGTTGTATATTGGTTGTAACAAGAATAAATGTATTAGTAGTGTGCCCTAGGCCAATGGACATATGTGACTTTTTGTACTAACATTATGACTTATTCATAATAAATTATGAGGTATTCTTTTTATATATGCATGTATATCATTTACATAATGTGATTTACATTACATGAATAGTATTAGGCTTATGTCATCAAGTGTGTGACTTGATAGGAAAATCATAAACATTATAATACTATTCTAAATTATCCCTAGTCGATCGTTATTGGTGAAACAATAATGAATTAAGGCAAGTATGTGTTCCGATTGATGATTACGTTTTTCTAATCATAGATATGAGTTATCAAATCAGAAACATAGATATATGTTAGAGAACATATATTGGACCGACCCACAGAGAGAGAACACTACGTGATTTCATGTCATTAGTGATTCTCAATATAGTTTGACTTTAGTCCTCTGACCTGAAGTCATCATGGTTCCCTACATGAGGAATTCAGTGTTTTGACATTAGACTAAG
>JAOQMR010000213.1:8722365-8763921 GCA_027563865.1 Erythroxylum pelleterianum
CAAGAAACTATGATTAATCAAAGGTTGACATGTACCATGCCTTGTGAGTAATCTTGATATCGTATTACAAAGGGACTGAGCTTATAACCATGGTTATAGGTTAAATCGGATTACCGATCCTCGTTTGATTTGGGTAGTCATAATGTCTTGCTAGAGGCCACTTATGACTTATGGGCCTTGAAGTGTGATCAAGCCTATTGTCAACATCAAATGAGCCTACAGGGTCACACACAAAGAGTGATGTAATCTGGGCTTATTCTCTTGGGCCTAATTTATTAGGCATTGAATAAATATATGTGGATATATTTATTGCGCTAGATTGAATTAAGTTATCGGGCTTTTATTATATGAGATATAATATGGGCCAAAACTTATTGGGATTCAATGGGATTAGGTTTTCTCTATAAATAGAGAAACTTAGGTCTCATTAGTTGAGAGAGAAAGGTAAGACGAAAACCCTAGCCACCTCCGAGAGAAAAGCTGTGCAGCATTCGAAAAGGGTTTCAGGACGTGCTAGCACACGATAGTCGCTGCCTGGATCGTTCATTCTCGTGTGGATATCGGTAGAGGGCATTTGCGCATCGTAGTGTCTACAAATCTGAAAAGAAACAATCAATCCGGATCAAGAGGTAATTTCGTACATGCTATAGTTTTCGGATATACTTCTTGTTGTTTTATGGTCTTTTCTGCAACGTATTATGAATACTCGAGCCATAGGGGATCCAACAAAATGGTGCTTCAAAGTGAAGGCATACAATCATGAGAATGGTTGTTTTATTACCAACAAACCTAAATTGGTTTCAGTTAAGTTCCTTATGAGACATTTTAGGGAAAGAATGCTTGAGAAGCCTGATATCTTGATGACGAAGATGGTTGAAGAATGCAGATAAAAACTTAATATATTTATTAACTCAAGTATGTGTAGAGTAGCAAAAAAAAAGAATGAGAAAAGAGAGGGCAACTGACTATATGAATAAATATGCCAAGCTACAAGGATATGTACATGACTTGAGAATTAGTAATCTAAGTTCAACAGTAGAATAAAAGCTGACAAGGAAGAAAGAAACTTCTATATTATAGGTATACAAAATTATATTTATGCATATCATCAAGCAACTACAGTAAGGTTAAACATTTACTTTTTTATCTCTTTTATGTAGTTCAAAAGATTATACATTTGCTTTTATGCCATAAAAAGAGGATGGAGGCATTTTAGGCCATTTTTTGGTATTGATGGTTGCTTTCTAAAGACAAAATTCCAAGGCTAGTTATTGAGTGCATTTTGGATGGATGGTGATGGAGGGATATATCCACTAGCTTAGGCTATTGTAGAGGTAGAGAATACTGATTCTTAAACATGGCTTATAAATCTACTGGCTTCTGACTTGAAATTGTATAGTTATGAAAGGCTTAAATTATGTAAGATACGTAAAAGATATTTTATTCTTCATGTATTTATAGTTAATTGTTATGCAAATCTTTTATATTAACTTACTTAATCTTTTATATTATAGGGACTAATCAGGACTGTGGAAGAGACATTACCATATGCTACCCATTGGATGTGAATTAGACACATATGCCATAATTGGCATATGAATTGATAGGGAAAGGATTTGTGGAAGCTGTTTTGGAATTGTGAATAGTCAACTTAAGTTAAATAATTCAACGAACAACTGAAAAGAATGGATAAAATAAAACCTTGGACATGCATCATGATTGCTTGAATATCCTAAGGAGAGGTGAGAAAGATGCTACTAGTCTTTTGAATCGAAATGCCCGTTATCCACAATAATACAAATGAAACTTTTAATGGGTGGATGTTACCAGGCAAAGATAGGCCAATTATTAGCATGCTTAAAACCATTAGAATCATGGTGATGAAGAGGCATGTAGATAGGAGAGCATTTGTACATCTTTAGAAGTCAGATGTTGCACCGAAAATTATGAAGAAGTTAAAGAAGAACAAAAAAGACACAATGCAATGGAGAATAGTTTGGAATAAAGGGTCATATGAAGTTTCTAAAGGTGATGATAAACATATTGTAAGGATTGGTAGACACCAATCATGTAATTTTCGGGCATGGGAGCTTTATAGGTATCCTTGTAAGCATGTTATAAATGTTGTTCACCACTCAAAACAAAGGGCAAAAGGAATAGATGATTGCTACAAGAGGTTCAAATTTCTTGTATTGTATGACCATATGTTGCAATCTATTAGGATTTCAATATTTTGGCATATTGTTGATGTAGAAGTAATAAACACCCACCACCCTACATATTCATGCTAGGAAGACCTAAAATAGCTAGAAGGAGATGATGAAAAATCTAAATAAATTGACTAGAAAGGGTTAAGTAAAAAAAATGTAGAAAATGTGACAATTCTGGCCACAACTCCATAAAATGTAAGAATGAAGGCTCAACTTAACCTACTCAGCAATCTTCATGGGTACAAAACATTTTTGATTATCAAACCTTACTTTGATTACTATGTATTGCTTAATATAACTCATAATGATATTTATGTCATATTTATTATGTCATCATCGAGGTCTCTTTCTACGTGTTTTGTCTTAACACACTTCAACATATTGTCATACCAATTCAACACAGCAATACTGTGAGTATTATGAGCATCCATTATATTGTTAATAACTAATTCAAATGAATACTATTAATGACATGTATTTGCAAGTTGCTAGCTCTTTACATAGTAGTAAATTGAAGTATGAAGAAGTTAATCCGCATTCATTCAAGCTATCTTTTGAACTAACGGGTCTAAGGTTCGAAGGACAACCTAGCATCACTTCCTAAGAGTTATAGACCCAAGGAACAGAGCATCATTGACTCAACTAGTACATGAATAACCTTCCTAGTCAAGTGCAAATGAGGGAAGCAATATGGTTGATTCCTAGACTATACATTAATGTTGACTACGTATTGTTAGAACTTTTATTTATGGATCCAATCACTTTCTTATATGGATGGATAGATGGGTGTTAGTGGTACTTTCTAGATGGATTATTTGTATATGGATGGATATATTCAAGCTCTTTTGTATATGGATGGACTGATGTTATGGTGCAACTATTTACTTCTTTAGTGCTCTGATTATTTATTATGATATAAAAAAATATAGTTATTGATGGTTATTACAACTATTAATTAGGCATCATGTTCTTCTGCATGTCCTATCTCTTATACACACTTTTTGAGTCTAAATTTCTATTATGGCATCTTCATGAATAACAAAACAACAAAGATAAAGGACAATTAACTAAAGTTTTTTTCATTCATCACTGTTGGGGAGCTATGGGTCCATGCATCTCATGCATGGATATACAGCGGAAGCATTGGAATCAAAATTCCAACCCCATAACATCCCTAGAAAATTCAGAATCACATGTATGTAATAAACAGAATTGAAAAAAATATAAGTAAAATTATGTACCTTAACGACAACTCCTCCTTTCTTACTTCTTCTCCTTGTTTAGGTTATTACAAACACCAAACACCTTCCTTGGCCTCTTGAGAGCACGAAAAGATGGAGAATAACATTGTGTAATGGTAGTTAGAGCATCGAATAAGATGAATTCAAGTAGATGCTTAATCGAGAGTTAGATTATAATCAACTTAAATACAATTAGACTCGTGCAACAATTGCATAAAATTGCATGAACAAAACTCAAGATCACCCTTCTCAACCTCCAAAACTATTTTGGACTCTTAACCTCTCAATGGAGTGTGTTTTTGGCTTAATTTTGTTGTGTGTACATAAGTGAAGAACCCACTTATGTACCACCTTTAATAAAGTGGGTCACGATTGTAACCTATAAGTCACGATCGTGACTTGCTTAAAATGACAGCCATACACACTATGTTTTTCATCCGATCTTTTATGCATGTGATCCCTTAGGTTTTCAGTTATTTTAGGAACTTGAATTAACTCTTAATCTAAGCATATCATGAATGGTTTCATGTCACTTGAATTAACTCTTAATCCAAGCAAATCATGAAGAGTTTCATGATGCCAATTTACTAGAATGTAAGTGAATTGACACATGAATTCTTCTATAGATAATTATTCGACTTACGAACCTTTCCATAGATAATTACCATACAATACGTCTCTTCACCATCCCATACCTCACTTGGTTCAGGGTATGGACTATATGTCAACTCCCATTAGACTGACTACGTCACATCTGGTCTAAGTGATGTTAGTTCTCATCCTGGGGATCTTATTACTCTTTATGTCATTAAAGACTTTCTTCATAACGTATCTACTCTAGCCAGAGATTCCTGAGTAATGACCCCGACAAGAGGCCATGAGTATCATCTCTTTCTATTAGGAGTGGTGAATCCTTTATTGGCTACTCAATTATCTTCGAATACCAATAGCTATACCCAATTACTACCCTATGAGCGACCTCGTCTTGAGGCAACAAGGAGTGTTATCAAAGCACATTATCAGTATCTAAGATATCCTTGAGTACCTTAAGTCTAAAGATATTTTCACCATTGTTATGATGAGATTAATCACTGATACTTGATAGATCATCCATATGATAATCTCATAGTAGGTCATCCAATGTACTTTCTACTCTTAGTAAGCATCCACATATTAATTCTAAACTTTTGATGCTCACAGCTATGAGATCCATTGCATGATCAAATCAAAGAGTATAACATATGCTAGTATATCTCGATTAACAATGTTCTGTCTCATTAATCTTATGACTAGGGATAATTTAGATACTAACATAATTGTACATGATAAGAATCTCATTATCATAATCTTATCATAATTTCCTTCTTACTGCATTTTGTATCATGGACTTTATTAACTCGATTTAAGATCGACATCAATTAATAAATATGAATATCAAATTAATGAAAATTGTCTTCCACTTTATTAATAAAAATAAAGTTTGTACAAAAGTACTAAAAGCGATTGCTTTTACAGCACTACTCTAACAATATAGTTTTAAACAAAATATTATAATTTAATTCCATTTGCCATAACAAACCAATTATAACACTTACGATAGGCACTGAAAACCCTATTATGATAATCACTAACACAAAATTCAATTCATTTTTCTCTTTTATCAATAGAATAATGTCTTCTTTTATTAGCTTTATTTGCTCCTCAATTTTTAATATTATATGTTATTCAATTGTGGTTTTTTGGGCACCTTCAACATACATACTTCTTTTTTTAATTTATGAATTACTTCAATAGCCCTCTCATTAAATTTGTTATTGTACCACTTAAAAAAATACATCTTCCATCCTAAAAGAAAATTAATAATTAATAAGATAAACATTAAAAATATATGCCAACAATTTTACCTTATTAAAAAAACTTACGGGATATTTGGGGCATCTATAAAATCTACTTCTTGGGTTATTATCACTTGATAAAGTTCTTAAGAGATCTTTTAAACCATAATAACACACCATATAATCTTCATTTAAATTTAATGTAGTATTAGTTGAAGACATCTCATCTATTACATTAAGTGGTTGCTGAAATTATCTCAATTTAATTATCACATTATATGAACTAACGAACATAATTAGGAAAATTGTGTCTGAATTAAATTAAACACAAAATATTGAATTTCCTTACTTTCAATTGTTATTTTCATCGTCAAATTCCTTCGGCTTCTTATGTTTGATCAATTTATATAGTATACAAGTTTCAAAATTGTGTAATGGATATGACAATTTGGAATGAATGGATTGGGAGAATGAAACTTGTGATGAATAGTTTAACAGTATGATGGTAGCAATACTACAATAATTATAACAAGGATAATACTCAAATTAGCATGCAAGATTCATTTTAACACCTAATTAGGTCTCTTAACTTTATTTCTAATCATATAAGGAGTGGGCAATAATTTATAGAGCCATTCAAATATAAATATAATGCATTAGATCAAGTGGATAGGTTAGCAAATGGAAACGGTCTTGTGATTAAATAGAGGCTTATGTAGAGATTTAAATTTAACTTATATATATCTAACATTTTTCATTGCTTGAAACTAATTCAATAACAAATAAATTAAATTAAAATCAAGTCAAGAAATCTCAACTATACTATTAAACTAAAAATTGCATGAAATTAATGAAAGAAGAAAAAAAAGTCAAATAAGATAACAAATGCAACAATCCTAATTTGCAGGGATAATAACATATCCCATAAGAAGAAAATTGCATGAAATTAACGAAATTAGAAAAAGTATGTTTAGCTAAAAAAATAATGCGATAAATCTAAAATGATCAAGAGAACTAATTAAAAATCGAGTCTTGGCTACTGAACGCAACAATGGAATACATATGAAAAGAAAGAAGAACAAAAACAGAAAAGCCATATAAACCAACTCAATTTAACTTGTAGAAAAATAGAAAATGAGCGATGTAGTTCAATAATAAAACTCATCTTCACACAAACCTAATTAATCCACTAGCATAAATTCACATAATCAATGAAGGAAGTAAATGCCTAAAAACTACAAACAAGTACTTAAATGAGCAGGACGTTTGAGAAAGATGAAATTTTGCCTATGCGTGCAGGGGGAGACGTAATGAGTAAACATAAGGGTTAAGGATTAAGAGAGTTTGTTGCTACTCCTGTGATCGAACTAACAGGATAGGGAAAAGCATGTAGGTTAGGGATTAGGAGTGTGCGAGTTGTGCGAGGGAATTAGGGATTATAGACAATTCAGGGAATTAAGGAACAAATTTATAGAATTAGGGATTTTACCTACAATTGAACGAAGTGGGAGGAAGAAAATATGTGTTTTAGTCTTATAAGGCCCACTTTTTTTTGGAAAAAGCCATATTAGCTTAAGTTTGGGTCCCACTATTGTGTAAAAGAAAAATACCACGTCTTAGATGACATGACATTTAACTAATGAAGTGTAATCTTGTTAGATTTGTTGTCCTCATAGGGTCTATTTCGAATGCTTTATAAACGCTAGAGTTCAAATTGAATGACCAGAAATATTGGGGTTCAACTTATATTACACTATAAATATTAAGGATGAAAATGTAATTTTAGCCAAAAACTTTTTTAGAGAACTTTTTGGAAGTTATGTAAGGCTTGTGGTTGTCATACTTTCATTGTATTGTCTTCCTCACAATAGTAGAAGAAATTTAGTTTCCTTACCCTTGGACATAGAGCACATAGATTAGTCAAATCAACAAATCTTTGTATTTTTTTAATTTTTACAACAATTAGTATCAAAATATAGTTTATCTTTATGAATCTAGGATTTGTTATTAAGAGGTCTCTACACAAAGTTGACATTGAGAAGTTCAATTAATAAAATGATTTCACTTTATAAAAGGTAAAAATGAGTCATGTTCATGTTCAATAGGGATGCACAACATCATCGAAAGGAAAAGAAAAACTACTAGAGAATTTGGAGGTATCAGAGAAGGAAGAGATTCTGTCAAGGGCGCACAACGCAATACTATTAAATCTAAATAACAAGGTCTTCAAAGAAGTGATTGATGAAACCACTGCTGATTCATTTTGAAAATGACTTGAAATTAAGTATTAGAAGTGATCACTTGTAAATCATTTATATCAAAAGCAACATTTGTATACCTTAAGGATGACAAACAATAAATATGTGAAAGATCACATTAACAATTTTAATCGAATCACATTACTAATCATTCAAGTTATTTAATTTTATATTTTATTTATGAAAAGGGTTTAAATTGTATTAAATACTTTCTTGTAGGCTTGGTGGACTTAAAGAAAGGAATCCTAAAAAAATCTAGCCCAAAATGAATTTTAACCCAGAAGAAAGCCTATAATTAAGCAACAACCCATTAAAAAATGTCTAGCTGCAACAATAAAAAAATCCAACCCATAATTAATCAAATAGCCCAACAAACGGAAGCCCATTAGCAAAAATAGCAAAAACCCACCAAAACACAAAAACAAAGCAAAAAATGCACAGCAAAGCAAAACACAAACACATAGCCTAGAGAAAACAACAGGAAACGCAATAGACAAAAACAAGAGCAAAAATATAAAACAGTCAAGAGAGACCAAAACGTAACATGCTAGTAGTAGAAAAATCCTATTAGAAAATGGAACACAGAGGACAAAATCAAAACGCAACACCCAAACCTGAAACAAGCAAATAAGAAGTAGAAAGAAGAAAGCAATGTTGGATAAGAGAAGACTCACCTACCTGACGTCTCCATCTAAAAAACCCATCTCCAAATGTGTTTGAAATGGAGAAGATAAGAGGAAATCTCCAGGATAAGCATAAACGTATCACATATCCAACTACGTGCAGTATTTAGGGATCGTTTCTAAAGCTATAAAAAGGGCAGAGCAGTGGAGGAAAAAAACAAGCAAGCATTTATGTGAAGAAGAAAGTTCCTTAGAGTCTTTGTCTTCTAAGGCCAGTTGAAGTAAGGAATTGTTCCAAGGAGTGTTTTGGGGTGAAAGGGAACTAAATCCCATCTATTTTGAGTTAGCTCAAGGTTGGTGGAGGATTTTTTTTCCAAATTTTGAAAGGGTTGGTCTGAGGTTTGAAAGTGCAGCATGTTAATGAGTTTTTCTAAACCCTTATTCCCCTTGTTTCTAATTTTCCATGCTTTAGTTATGATTAATTGTTGAATTTTAGTTTAGACATGTTGTTTTGAGTATTTGGGATATCATTTTTCTTGTTTAATTAAGTTGATTACTGAGTGGATTTAACATTTATGCAATTGCTGGAATTTCGATGTTCGTTAGAAAAATTTCGGTTGTTGATTGTGATTCCTTGTGTTTAGCTTGTTTTTGATGCTTGACTTGAGTTGGTTCAATTCTAAAGAGTAAAAAAAATGATAGATAGGAACTAGCTAGTTGGTTCTCTACATTCAACTTGTTAAATGTCTAGGATTACCTCAAATATGTTGAAATTGCATGACTAAACTAAAATTTGAAACATGCTTGTTCATTTTTAATTATTAGGTTAGATTTATGATTTATGTTTTTTGATTTCTAGGGTCAATTTGGATGGCAACCCCCTTCTTTTTATATACGTATTGATTTAGCTAAATTTATAAGATTCATTATTATTGTTTTGGTTTCAAATTTCTCTTGATTTCAACTTATTGATCATAAGGTAAAACTTATATGTGAGGATAATTGGATGAATATGGACAGCTTAACTAATTTTTTTTGAATCATGATTACAAGTGTTATACTTAACATAGTCAAAATAGGATTATTAATCCTATGTTGTGAATTGGGGTTCTGCTTTTAATAATTAATTGGATGTTCTTTTTTTATATGTCTTATAGTTAATTCAAGTGAAACTTGTAAATTTAACTTGGATTACTTTCACTGAGGTTTAAAATTGAACATAATGATTGATTCGTAATAAAATGAAGAATGATCAAGTTTATGTTGATTTTGTACATTACTAGATATTTCATCCAAGCTATCTAAGTTTTTATTTTCCTTTAGATGTGCTTTATCATGTATGATTAATTTCTTCTCAACTTGAAAAATGGCATAGCTTAATGTATTATGCTCAAAAGAACTATGCAATGAATACTTCATACGAAAATGTTGATTAATATGGTTATAGCAGATCTAGAATTTTTCTTTTAATGATTCATTAGTTTATAAAAAGGTTGTTTTATTAGTTGAATTATGTAAAGATATGTGACTTGATAGAATTAGATGTGCAATTGGCAATTTAGGATTGTTTTGAAAGTATTAAAAGATGAAATAAGAGCTGTCTAACTAAAAAATTGTTTCAACAATTTAGGTTTGTGAAAATAATGTATTTTTCTTTTATTGGATCATTTAGAATTATAAAACCACTTGAAACATGCTTTCATGGAAGATAGGTGATATTAGAAAGAAATTGATTCATTAATGAAGTATGATTATAAGTTTTCTAAGATGAAAATTTCAGATTGATATAACTAGGTATCATCGTTAACAATTCCAACATTATATATTTTAAATGATTACAACTATTTGACAAAGAAAGCGATCAAATTGGAAAAGGAAGATAAAAGGATAAAAATGACCGCAGTTACCTTGAAGCAACTTTCAAAACCAAACTTAGAAGTTCAACCTTTATGCATTGTCTTCCCAATCTTAGAAAGACCCTTGAAGCTGAATTCAGGTTTTTTAAACTTATTGCCCAAATTCTACAAACGTGCAAGTGAGGATCCTCATAGACATTTAAAAGAATTTTTGGTTGTTTGTTCTGTTATGAGACCTGTAGGAATTGATTAAGAACAAGTGAAATTACATGCTTTTCCATTTTCATTGCATGATTTTACTAAAGATTGGTTATATTATTTACCTCCTAATCTATAAATACATGGGCGAAATTTCATAGATCTTTTCTTAAAAAATATTTTTTTCTAGTAAAACAAGATCTATTAGGAAAGAAATAGGTTTGAATTAGATAAAAAATGAATGAGTTACTATATGAATATTGCGAAAGATTTAAGAGGTTGTGTGTTAGTTGCCCCAATCATCATATTATTGGCCAATTATTAATACAATATTATGAGGAACTTTTATCACATGATAGGAGCATGATAGGCGCTGCTAGTGATGGGGCGTTCGTTGATAAAACTCCTGCACAAGCTAGACAATTAATCTCTAACATGACTAAAAATTCACAAAAATTTGGAACTAAAAATGAGATTAATGAAGTTAGAAAAGTTAATGAAATAGATGTGCATGCCATTCAGGATCTACTGAAGGGAAATTCTCAACAAGTAGCTCATTTGACTACTTTAGAGTCGAAATTTGTAGCTGGTGGTATTATCCAAGCTCGTGCTTATGGAATTTGCACTAATTTTTCTCACACTAATGATGCATGTCCTTTTTTCAAGATTTAAATGCTATGGGTAATTATCTTGGATAAACGTAGAGGAAATATGACCCTTTTTTAAATACATAGAATGAGGGTTGGAAAGATCATCCAAACTTTAGATATGGAATTAGGGCAAACCCATATAATTTTGTCAGTAATCGAACAATCCAAGGTCTTCTTTTATACCTAACCTACCTCAAAACCAAACCACTAGTGAATCTTTAGAAGATTTAGTGAAACAAGTAGCTAACCAGATTGAGCAAGTACACACACAGGAGGTAGAATATCAAAAGAAGATATAGGCACATCTATAACACTTAAAGAGCTAAATAAGACAAATTTGCACCAGTTTAAGTAATGTAAAAACCTGATTATCTAGGAAATTGCCTACTCAACCAATCCCAAGTAAGTAAATGCTAACGAAATATTACTGAAGTAATGATGTTTAAAGAAATTTTGCTTAAGGAAACTTGACAATGGAGGAGGATGTCAAGTCGACAACATAAACCGAAGGTGCTACTTGGGAGGCAACTCAAGACAAAAAAAAAATCATATGTGAATTTCTGTCTCTTTAACTCAATTTTTATATAGCTATTTATTTTTCTAAAAAAATCAATCAAACTAAACTATTTTTACTATTTTATTTATTTTTTCTTCGATATTCTTTTTTTCTGCATTTGGCGCGGGGGGGGGGGGGGAGAATTTAGAGACATTACCTGGTTGTTTTTTGCGAAAATTGAAAATTCAAAAATAAGGAAAAAATGTTATCTGGGAAATTGGATTACTTGCTTAGGCTACTTGGTTTTGACATTATTTTGTTTTATTTGCACACATTTAGTTTTATTATCATAATAAAAGAACAACAAATTTTAACATTATGGTTAATGGATTAGCAAGTTGCGTAGTTTTTGTTAACATGACAAGTTTTAAAACTCTTTTGTTCAATTTTAGGTTTACACTTAAGAGAATTAACCTCATTTGATAAATTTAGTTTATAAGCAATTGGAAGTCTTATTTTAATTCTACATACATGGCCTTAAGGTCAAAACTTTTAATCAAAATTTAACAATGTCTAGTATCCTTGGTGATTTTCATATACTTTTGATTACTGGAGAAATACTCGACGTGACCTTGAAATTTTAATTTCTTATGAAAATATTATTATTAATAATCAAGTGCCCCTTTGAGACCAAAACATGGTTAAACACTTACAAACAAGGGACCAAGTACTCCTTTGAGATCATAAAAAAGGTGAGAAGATGAACCAAACACATAGATAACGTGCCTATATATATATATATCCTTTGAGATCATAAATAAGGTGAGAAAATGAACCAAACACATAGGTAATGTGCCTATTGTGTTAGGAGCTAGTAGTACATGGTCCTTTGTCCGTATCAAACCAAGATGCTTTGTATGTAAAATTAATTCCCCAACAACTATATATATATATATATATATACAGACAAGGGACCAAGTACTCCTTTGTGTTTGGTTCCCCAATAACTACATATATTTTTTTAAAACTAGCTCCTAACACAATAGGCACATTACCTATGTGTTTGATATATATATATAATATATATAGTTATTGGGGAAACACTTACACACAAGGGACCAAGTACTCCTTTATGTTTGGTTCATCTTCTCACTTTACTTATGATCTCAAAGGAGTACTTGGTCCCTTGTCTGTAAGTGTTTCCCCAATAACTATATAACTATATATATATATAACACCTTAATTCAAGTCAAACCAAGATGCTTTGTATGTACAATTAATATACCAACATTGCTTATAAACTAACTTTATTAAGATGAGGTGTAGATGTCTCTAAAGTTTCAGGTCAAAGTTGAAAATTTGAAGATGTTTTAAAAGATGTTATATTGATGATTAAACCGAATGCAAATATGCTAAGACATTATGATTTTTGTAAAGCTGATTTGTTGTTCAATTTTTTTAATCTAATTTATTCTATATGAGATGTGGTAGTAAACTACATTCATATTTTGCATATAGTGTTATTTTAATCGAGGACAACCAAAAATTAAGTGTAGGGGAATTTAATAAGTAGATATAGTATATTTTAAAACCCTATTTTATATTATTTACATAACACATTTGGGTTAACTTATTACATTTTCTTACTAATTATTTAAGTTATTTAATTTTATATTTAATTTCTAAAAAGAGTTTAAATTGTACTAAATATTTTCTTATAGGCTTGGTGGACTTAAAGAAATGAATCTATAAGAAAATCTGGCCCAAAATGAAATTCATCCTAGAAGAAAGCCTAGAATTAAGCAGTTGATCACCAGAAAAACAGGCTAGTAGCAGGAAAAAAAAATCCAACCCATAATGAAGCAAACAACCCATCAATAGATATAACAAACAACCACCGAAACACAAAACAAAGCCAAAAACAAACATAAAAGCAAAACGCAAATGCAGAGTTTAAAGAAAACAAGAGGAAACGCAACAGACAAAACAAGAACAAAGCAACGTAGCAACCAATAGAGAATAAAACGAAATGCACTAACAGAAGAAAAATACCAACAAAAAATGCAATGTAGATGACAAAAGCAAAACGTAGCACCTAGACCCAAAATAAGCAAATAAGAAGCGGAAAGAAGAAAGCAACATCAGATGGGAGAAGGAGACTCACCCACTCAACATCTCCATCTCAAAAACCCATCTCTAAATTTGTTTGAAATGGAGACGATAAGAGGAAATCACCAAGATAAGCGAAAGTCTATCACAAATCCAACTATATGCGGTGTTTGGGGATTGTTTCTAAGGCTATAAAAACAATAGAGCACTGGAGGGAAAAAAACGAGTAGCATTCAAATGAAAAAGAGAGTTCTCGACAGGCTTTGTCTTCTAAGGCTAGTTGAAGCAAGGAATTATTCTAGGGAGTGTTTGGGCGTGAAAGGAACCAAATCTCACCTATTTTGAGCTAGCTCAAGGCTGGTGGAGGAATTTTTTAGACCTTGAAAGGGCTAGTCCGAGGTCTGAAAGTGGAGCATGTTAATGAGTTTTTCCAAACCCTTATTCCCATTATTTATGATTTTCCATATGATTAATTATTGAATTCTAGTTTAAACATATTTTTTTGAGTATTTAGGATATCATTTTTCTGGATTAATTAAATTGATTACTGAGTGGATTTAACATTTATGCAATTTTTAGAATTTCGACATTCGTTAAACAAATTTCAGTTGTTATGTTTCCCTGTACTTAACATGTTTTTTATGCTTGACTTGAGCTAGTTCAATTCTAAAGAGTAAGAAGGGATAGGTAGGAGCCGGTTGGTTGGTTCTCTGCATTCAACTTGTTAAATTTCTCTAATTATCTTGGATATGTTGAAATTGCATGACTAAACTAAAATTTGAAACATGCTTATTCATTTGTAAATATAATGTTAGATTTATGTTTTATTTCTTTAATTTCTAGACTCGATTTGAATCGTAACCCCCCTCTTTTTATATACATATTGGTTTAGCTAAATTTATAGGTTTCATATTATTGTTTTGATTTCAAATTTCTCCTAATTTTATCTCATTGATACGGTTAAACTTATACGCGAGGATGATTAGGTGAATATGGACAACTTAACTAAATTTCTTTTGAATCATGATTACAAGTATATATTTAACATAGTCAAAATAGGATTATTAATCCTATGTTATAAATTGGAGTTATGCTTTTAATAATCAATTGGATGTTCTTTTTTATAAGTCTTATAGTTGATTCAAGTGAAACTTGTAAATTTAACTTGAATTACTTTCACTGAAGTTTAAAATTGAACATAATGATTGATTCGTAATAAAATGAAGAATGATCAAGTTTATGTTGATTTTATACATTGTTAGATATTTCATCTAAGTTGTCCACGTATTTATTTTCCTTTAGATGTGCTTTATTCTGTATGTTTAATTTCTTTTCAACTTGATTATACTCAAAAGAACTATGCAATGGATATTTCATACGAAAATGCTAATTCATATGGTTATAGTATTTTCTTTTAATGGATCATTAGTTTATAGAAAAGTTGTTTCATTAGTTGAATTATTTAAAGATATGTCTTAATTGAATTAGATTGTGTAATTGGAAATTTAGGATTGTTTTGAAAGTATTAAAAGATGAAACAGGGCTATCTAACTGAAAAATTGTTTCAAAAAATTCAGATTTGTGAAAGTAATGTATTATTCTTTTATTAGATCATTTAGAGTTATAAAACCATTCGAAATATGCTTTCATGGAAGATAGGTGATATTAGAAAGAAATTGATTTTCATTAATGGAGTATGATTATAAGTTTTCTAAGATGAAAATTTTATATTCATATCACTAGGTATCATCGCTAAAAATTCCAACAGTATATATTTTGAATGATTACAACTTTTTGATAAAGAAAGTGATTTTCTAGCTTTTGAATGTTGCTTGTATAGTTGGAAGAATGTATAGCAAGTTTATTTTCTTAAGTTTTTGATATTGTATCTTATTTATGTGGGTTAAAGAGGATATTATGTGTTTATATTTTGTTTTAGAATTCTTTTCGTATAAGCGAAATTATTAGGATGTAATTGTCTCTTTAAAAAAAATAGAATGATTTGTTGAAACATTTTTAATTAAAAGTATTATAATTAATAAACTAAATTAGTAAATTAACTTTTCTTGTGGGATCAACTCTTATTTGCTTTATATTAAATTAATTAATAAATTTGAAGCTAAAATAAGGATTTAATTTATATATGCCTAAAGACACGTATCAATAATTTTGACTTTGCAAATTCTTTTAAAGGACAAAATAGTATTATCATATTGGGTAATAATAGAGTGTGTTGTCGAAGATAGTGGTTTCATACAAGCCAAAACATGATAGAGTTGCTAGAACATTATATACCTGGCATGTTCCTAAATTTCGAAAAAAATATGATTTTTATGAGTACTTTTGATAAGCAAAGGTATAAGTTTTCTGGTAATGATGATCAGTGACTGTATTTCAATCTTTGGAAAAAAAAAGATAGTAGTACGTTATAACACATATGGATGAGTCATCTTAGTGAGCAAGAAATGAAACTTCATAAAGGGAGCTTATTGAATAACGACAGACATGGAAAGGTAGCCTTCTGTAAGTTTCATACTCTTAATACAAATTTAGAGCAACCTTCAAGGATATAATGCTTAGGGAGAAACATATGTTAAGACAAACATATGTAAAGATTGTTTCAGGGTCAATAGTGAACAATATTAGTTCAAAGGTGATATGAGAACAATCTGGAACGATGCTAACGGGACAAAAAATTCTAATTCATTATATATATAGAAATGTTAGGAAGAAAGTATCAACACATTATAACTAAAGATAAAATAAGAAAGACTATTAGAAAATCAACAAGAAACAGATGGGAAGACTCAATCACGTATGCTTTGACCATTAGTGATAAGGATAGAACTATCTTTTAAGGAAATAAGGAAAGTCACGAGAAAGATGAATGAATGGAGGCTATAGGAAAGTATTTAGGGTGTCACAAGATTGGAAAATTGATTGCATTTAGTCATATCTTATTAAAAATATTCACATTTTGAAAGATGTTAACATATTAATAAATCCCTTTTTTCAGCATAAAGCTTGAACTTAGTGAATGTTCACTCAATTAAGAGCATGTATAAGAGAGAGTGTTAATTGATTAGACGATAAAGAATTCAAATTAAGGTAAAAATTGTCATATATGCCTTAAATTAGATAAATAGTAAACGTCGGACATGGTCTTGATAATTTTTCCAAGGTAAAAGTAAATTGGTGCAAGAATAGATCGCCTTTTTTTTCTGAGAAATTAAAAAACATTAATTAAAAATAGAAGAGGATTACAAAATTTGGGGAGGTAAAAGACTCACCCATCAACCAAAATGACAACGTTACACCCAAATAACAAGTCCCCCAAAACGACAACGTTCCGAAAAACAAAATCCCAATCCCCACAATCCTCCTTCGAACTTTTCCATATTAGGGTCGAAGTATCTGCGACCTCCACCCTCTTGAGGCGTCGTGAATGAGCTTAGACACAGATGACCAAGCAATTAGGTTTCTGCCTAACCATTGTGGCATGAACGCTCCAGCCTATCCTTTAGTGATTAAAAGGTAAGACAGATCATCCATAAACCCATTTTTCTCTTTTTCGTATTTCACCCTTAATTTGACCGATGCAAGTTGATTGTGGCTTCCCTTATTGTCTTTTTATGTACTAGGACATTGGTTGAGCGTCTTAAACACCTTTTTTCTAGTCCCGATGGCATCTCCTTTTCGTCAACTAAACGGTAAGCCCCTCTTTCAGTACCATCCATATTATCAATAAATATTAGCTTCGAATTGCCTGCTACTTTGGTATTTATGTTTCTCTATATTCTCTGTACATTAGCAAGTTTGGATGAGCATTCCTTGATAAAGCTAGAGGAGATTACCTATTCTCTAACTTTAGCAAAAATGCACTCTCTTATCTGATGCAAATTCTTACTAATGTTGTGAAATCTACGTATGTTCCCATTATTCTGTGCCTACCATATTCTATGAGCATCCATTCATCCAATAAATGGGATCCATAGAAATTGGATAGATGTTCGTAGAATATAGTAAGCATAGAGTAACGGAAACATGTGATCTGAACCCAATTGATGTATAAGTTGAAAGTGAATGGACACCAAACTCGTGACACATTTTTTGAGGATGTGCAAAATAGAAGTTCTCTGTTATTAGAGTTTTGGTAAAATAGAGTCTTAATATTAATAGGTTGTCTTTTTTGTAGAAATAGGGTTTGAGTAAACTTAAGCCCTTGTAAAAATAGGATTTTACTGACTTTACACTCCTGTATAAATAAACTTTCGTTAATTATAATTGATATTTTACAGTTAACTTGTAGTCCATAAATAATTTAATAAGGGTTTTGTAAATAAAAATACTGGTTTCGTATTTTTAAGAGGTTTTATAAGGCTTGTGTTCTTGTACTGTTTTTCTTACGATAATAAAACAGAATTTATCTCTTTACTTGTTCTTTATTTTCTCTTATATTACTTCTTTTTTTTTTGGGTAACAATTGCAATCAGAATAATTGATAACGTAACAAAGACCCAACAACAAGAATTTACGCAGAAAGCAGGCAAATTAAAGAATGGAAAGATTTGAATTTAGTCTGCTTTGACGGTTCTCTTAATGAAGCTAGTCACAAGGTTACACTGTGACTGGCTGCTACAACGTCGCCCTCATATTTTACAGATTGACATGCTTTTCACTGTCATCACCTTTTGGATCTAGCAGGCATGATGAACCTTCTTTCACATGGCTAATTGAGCTTTGGTAATTGACTGCGGAAAAGATTTTGGCACACCACGAGTCTCCAAATTTGGCATAGATGAAGCTCGAAAGCCGAGTGAAATAATGCAAATTTTGGAAAGAGGCGATTATCCAACATCAGAATCCATTGCAAGGATCTTGTGGCCCCAAATGATCGATTGCAATCGCTTATCTGTACCAATAGCAGATCGAACATAAGTACTATGAGTGACTTTACGTGTCACTGGTTAAAGTTCTGGCAACGAAATTGAGACAGTTTGCAACTTATGGTGCGATTCAGACATCACCACCTCATGTGGTATTGTTGGTCTCAGAAACTGCCAATCACATTCATAGTTCAAAAAGACCTTTCCTCGTATGTGCTGTTGACAACATTAAAGAAAAAAGAGGAGGGGGGTTTATAGTCCCTGTTTCCTGGGAATAGAAGTGACCTGTTGGAAATCCCATATGGGATTCACATGGTTGCTTCCGTTCCGTTACTTCTTCTGTCTATATTTCCTTTACAAATGTCAACTTCTGTTTTGCTCTTCTTTTCTAGTTAAACACAATTGACTCCTGTCTTTTTATCAAAAGCGCATATCCCAACAAGGCAACAACTTGTTCTTGATGCTCCTCTTTACTCGCTATCTTTTCGTTTCATTGAAACAGAATCATTATAATTAATTGCTCTGACGTTTGATTCAAACTTCTATGTACTGATCATCTCAATAGTTTCTTAACAAAGAATATGTTCCATAATTTGTACGAACTTTCTGGAATCCAAACACTGTATACAAGAGGTCCTATAACTCCGGGACGATTATGCAAGAGAGAAAATTTTTTTTTCCACGATGGATGAGGAACAAAGAGGACTAAGTCCTCAAGAAAGCAACCGAGCTAGCGCACATGGGTCTTTGGTTTCGTTGAAAAGAGGCTCCAATACCTGTGCGTGTCTTGCCACCTGGCTGCCACGTACTTCCCATGTGGTAACCCACATTAACTCCCACGTGGTTCCCACTCTCACATGCTTATTTGAGATTTAGAAGAAGATGAGAAAAAGAACTTTGGTGATTCTGCAAAGCAAAGCTTGTGCTTGATTTTCCTTCCCTTTTCCAAAGACAAGAAAGTTTTTCTTGCTGCATATCTTTTCCCTCACTTTTTCTTTCTTCACGAACAAGCCATTATTAAGCAATGCAGAAGCAGACAAAGAAAGGAGATGAAAGCAAAATGATCCGCATAAGAATAATTAATACATGTAATACTAATATGTGCCTCAATTCCAAAACGAGGCCGTTTAAAGGATGGCCTCCCAGCCCAGGTATATTTAGAAAGTGAAGGTATTTCATTTCTGATAGCCAATGAGGGATGTCAACACTTCCATTTTCTTCTATTCAAAATAAAACTAAAAAAAATCTCATTGGATTCCTTGTTAGGCGGTCGGTCTGTTTTCAATACCATATGGTTGGATTTTCATCATTTATTTATAAAATGGAGATGAGTGGGAATGCACAGAGCTTATGATTGAGATTCTCCACCACCACTTACCTTCCCTCACTTATCCCCACACCCCATTTCCATCCTCTGTTTTTGACCAGAGATTAGGGAGTGAGCTGTCTTTTATGCATGTGTGATTTCTCTTCTTTCTCCATATCTAAAGCTTCTATCTTGGACTCTGTCATTCTTCCATTCCCAACATCAAGAAATGTATCACCTTTACCAGTAATCTTATTTCTCCCACTTCTTGAAACTCGATGACCATTGTAACCCAATCAAAGCCAATCCTTTCCATTCTTCAAAGTTTGAGTCTTTACGTTCACTTGCAGCAAAGACAAACATAAATTACTTATGGATTCTCTATCCTACTCCCACCGCCACTGTCAGTGTCATTTTTCTACTACTGTCCTCTTCTTCACCATCTTCTTGATTTTTGAAGGTATATTACGGGAAAGTTTCAGCTTTTCCTGGAATTGTGAACCTGTTAAATGAACTCCATTGACGGTTTTTGGACCTTTTATTGCAGGTGTTTCAAGTACCACATTCAAGTTTATCAACAGATGCGATTTCACTGTATGGCCAGGAATTCTAGGGAGTCCCAAACTAGAAAGTACAGGCTTCGAGCTCTCGAAAGGCACGTCTCGCTCGTTTCAAGCACCAACCGGTTGGTCCGGTCGATTCTGGGGTCGAACCGGTTGCAACTTCGATGATTCTGGCCATGGTGCCTGTGCCACCGGCGATTGTGGCTCCGACCAAGTGGAATGCAACGGCGCTGGCGCCACTCCTCCGGCCACCTTGGCCGAATTTACTCTAGGCTCTGGCTCTCAAGATTTCTACGACGTTAGTCTTGTTGATGGCTATAATTTGGCCATGATTGTGGAGGCTAGTGGTGGTTCGGGTGACTGTTCGACCACAGGATGCTTGACGGACCTAAACCGGAACTGCCCAGCGGAGTTGAGAGTCAAAGATGGAGAGGCTTGCCGTAGCGCCTGTGAGGCGTTTGGGAACCCTGAGTATTGTTGCAGTGGTGCGTATAATTCGCCTGCTGCTTGTAAACCGTCTATGTACTCGGAGGTGTTTAAGAGTTCGTGTCCAAAATCTTATAGCTACGCGTACGATGATGCTACAAGTACTTTTACGTGCACTTCTGCTGATTATACCATCACATTCTGTCCTAATGTGCCAAGGTAAAGTACCTATTCATCTTTATGGTAGTGTGAGAACTCCGAAACTGAAAGTGTAACATGTTCTTTTAATGCTGTTGGATGTGTCGTGACATTTTTATACGGGTTCGTTTATGTTCAGTTTAAAATCATCAAGAGATTCGACTCCAAATACAACAGATCCAGGAACATCGATTGGAGGCTCAGATACCGGAACTGGAACTGGAACAGCAATTGGAGGGACTGAGTCAGGCAATGATGATTCAGAGACATTACAACAAGCTGCACTGGCAAGTTCATGGCTGGCAAGTTTGGCCACCGGAGATTCAACAAGGACACACCCTTCTTGGATTTTCCGATATGGATTTTCTTTGCTTACTTCTCTGATCATTCTTTGTTACGTTCACTTGTGATAACCTGTACTCAAGCAGAAGAAGAGTGTAAAATGGTGATCAGTTAGAGAAGTTGGCAGACTCCAAGACTATCTCCGACCCTCCACTAAATGAACAATGTATAACGATGAAAACACATGATATTGATATGTGATTTGTAAATCCATAGTAGGAATAAAATGTGATTCCATCTTCCCTTTCCATCTTTGCATTTTGTATGGTCCTGCAGCTTCAAAGTTAAAAGTAAAAGATTCATGCAAGAAAGTTGAAGGAAATCTGAGCTTATTTTCAGATTTAGGAGATGGTTGAAAAAATAAAAGAAAAAAGGGGCAAGTGGTCGCTTTTGTTTGACAGGTATTGCAAGTAGTTGATCTGGCTGCCCACTTTGATGGAATCCCCAGCTTGGAAATTTACCTGCTTGGGGAAAAAACAGATCTCCCATTTCCTTTTATTTGCTTACCGAGCAAGTGGACAAAAATAAAGCAGAATGTTGTAAACAATTTGCGTTTGCAGTACCTTTTTGTTTTGAATGTCAAATTCATAAAATTAAAAAATTCCAACATTTGATAATATTTAAGAATCTAAGACTTTAGTGTTTGAGGAAGTAATTTACAATTTTTTTAATTTTCAATTAATTAGCATGTTACGAAATGGAATAACCTTTATGGAATGACTTGCCTGCAGCATCTGCAATTAGGTTCACTAATATTTAGTCGTATTGAATCGTCAACTATAACGTAGTGGACTGAAGGTTCTTATATCAAGAATCAAATGAATGAAATAAAGCAATTAAATGCAAATAATGATCTAGTTCCAAACAGGGTAGTTTGTAGCAATATCATTATAGGAAACTGTTCTCAGATATTTCAACCAGCATTAGATTTTTCCGGTAGGACAATGAGATTGAGACCAGTCACATCTTGAATTTATCTCCAAAAGCAGCTCAGTTAGTTTTTTTTTTTTTGGTCGAAAAGCTCAGTTAGTTGTAAGATCATCTTTTTAGGTTTATATATAATCTAGACAATCAGTAAAAATCTGTGAGAACCTAACTTATGACAGGGATGATCTCTGTCTTGTCACACTAAAACTGGTTTATGTCAGATGAGCATTAACCGACCATTTCATTTGTCAAAGGTTTCTCTGTTGTCTCATGATGGCTGGATAGTTTACTACTGATATGACCCAGCACCCATTTTCTTGAATTATTTCATTAAAAAATCCAAGTGGGTGCCCAAAGTTCAGATCTTTGGAGCAGTAGCCAAGAACCATCACCAATCCCCTGGACCTGGACATATGGATCGCTTGCGAAATGAGAATTGCTAATCTATCAAATCCCAACTCTAACACTTGTGATGCCTATGCAATTTAGATGGGCCTGTTGATGTTATATACAGAAGGAAATAAGCTGAACAAGCCAATATAAGTAAGAATCCAAAGGACAAGTGCCACCCAGAACATGGGTTGGGAGGTTGGACGACAAGATGGTACTGAGATGCTTAAACCAAGTTGTGTGGTGGAAAATCAGAGTCATCCTGTACCATTACGAAGGAAACAAGCCTACTTTATCCCCTCTGAAGATAAGAGAAGATTTTAGTACATTTTCTGTGCCTTTTCCTCTTCAAACTTTTCCGAACCTCACCACATCATAAAAGCCGGGTAATGAATGATCCATTATTAAGACAATTACAGAAAGGGATAGTTGATTTTGTAAATGGGAATATTGTTATCCATATTTTCCTGTCAAATAGACTAGAGAAAGGACAAGGGAAAATGAAAACACACACAAACTGAAGAACTATATTAGTTTGTTAATATATCTGATACTTCCTTTTCTTCTTTAATCATGCAGTACCTACCGTAAATTTTGTATTCCTCAACTAATTCAGCTACGTAACTTTTTAGATGGGTGGCGGACACAATATAGTTAAATTTCCATAATTAACTAGAATTATTGTCACTAACCATCTACAATTTTTTATTGTTTCCAAGATGCCACCGATGGCTCTTTTCTTCCCTTGACTAACACCATGCAATTTACAGCATTAGAGAACAATACCTGTCAATCAATATTACTTTTTCTAAAAACTTGCCACGAATCTGCCAAAGAAAAACTTTAACCCAGGACTAGAACAAACATAGATGCAAAATGCAGCCCGAACATGGTTTTACTCTTGTGGCAGCTAAGAATGTAAACCAACTCATGTTCATTGTCGAGTTCACAGACATGGCATGTTCATTGCTGAAACATTATAAAAGCGCATAGCAAAATTTGAGCTTGGCCAACAAAATATAACTTTAATTGATCTACACCGCATCCTATGGCTTTTGACATTGTCCTCAGTCATCCTTTACGTAGAGGATCATCGTAAGCAATGGACGGCCAAATGCAAATGCTTTTTCAAGTAACTTTGATGCTTGGACGAGGATAAGGAATCTCTGTCAAAAGCTCGATGCACTCGCCTATTGAAGTAAAAGTTCAAAAAGAAATGATAATAAATTATAATCAATGAAAAAGGGCATCTAAATCTTTCCTTTCCATTTGGCACATCATCGGCCAGTCAACCATACATAATGTAGTTGTGGGGAATGCACAAACAAAAGTCTCTGAAGGAACCCACCAGGAGGACTATAACAGTTTTTACACATAGTGATGGATACAGCTTTACCTAGTTTCTACATGAGTCTTGCTATGCACAACAATAACAGGAGCATCAAGCATCTCTCTATCACATAACTCAACCAACAACCTATAAGCAGGTAATGCCCATGTCTAAAACATCAATAACTAACATGTGCAATGCGAAACGCCTTCACAATGAAATTCTAACCAACAGAGGGTAGCAGTGGTCTTTGTCATAGGTAGGCCAGAACTCATTACCATACATAAAACCTTGATGAAGTCTCCAAACATCTGCGTCATAGTTCTCTGTTACAGAATAACGGAAGCCATATTCCTGAATTGTCTCTAAAAACTTGTCCAATGAGTCACCTCTTTTGGGGCTGAAGAATATTGCTTCTGATGGGCCATTGTCTGTTAACAAGAGTTTGAGAGTACAAGCAAGTCCTTCGTGGAACTCCTTAAAAAATGTGCTGTCATAATGAAACATGGAGTTACTAAAAGGGCGAACTCCAATACACAAAGCTCCCCATTTTGTAAGGGTTAAAGGAAGGTCATCAATTGTATGCAACCTTCCCTTTGCATTTTTACAAAGAGGTGGTTTCCATGACTTTCTAGTCACAAAGGAGTAACCTTACCAATTTCTTCAAGGCTCGGAAATTAAAAAGGCCAAGTCAGTATTAAGAAGAGAAAGCAGACATGCAGTGGCATGTACGAAGATCTCGGCAAAATTTTCGTATTTATAAACTTTTGTTGGTTGAAGGAGATCAGGTAAAAATGGAAAGAATGAATTGTAGGGATTGGAAGAAAAACTTTTAGTACAATGTTTATTCCTGAGTAATTTCATTTTTCAATTATTCAACCAGTGGGAAACAGAGTTAATTAGAAAAATTTTCAAATGTCAAGTACATCAGAAAGCTAACAAATGATGAAAATAATTCAATGAAGGTTATCAATCTTAGGAATCATAGGTTTTGATACAAGAATCAGATCCACCATGAATATGGTACTAGTATAAGAGGCCTGCCAAAGCCCATTTTTATCTAGTAATAACATAATTCATGAATATTTTGATCTTGCATGTAACATAATAGCAGTTCACAAATATAAATCATTCATGAAGATTCTTAATAGTAAATCATGTGCAAGAGTCATTATGAAGTTCATTTTCTGCACAAAGGTTGAGCACGACAGATATATGCAAAAGTCAAAGTAAAAGAAACGTAACTAACCAATCACTAGCAATAATGACATCAAAAGTGTCAGATATTCTTGAAATATCCTGTTCCCAATGCAGTGCCATACTCTTCACCTTGGTTCTACTGAACACACCAGAGTTGCTATCTATGTTTCGCTGAATATCTGGATGTTAAGGCAGCCCAGTAAGATTCTAAATAAAATCAATACCAATTAGTCTTACATAAAGTGACCAAAAGTTACATCATAATGCAAAAAGAACAAGAAATCAGAAATAACTAATGCCTAATTGGCACAATTAACCCTAGTATTCCATGGATTGGGATTAGAAATTTGTCCATGGCAGACAACAAATTGCATAAACTATCATATTTTTGTCCATTACTGGTAGTGATTCTCATAAATTATTTCCTAAATTTGGACATTCAAGTTATACCAATATTCATACCCAGGAACAAAAATTAGTAAGTATTGACAACTAAGAATGAGTATCAGAAGGATACAATCAACTACTTGAGGATTTCCATCTGAGATTACAACTTCTAATGCCTCAGTTGTGGCAGCAATAACTAATCCAGCTAAGCCATAGCCTGATCCAAGTTCGATAACTCTTTTAGCCCTAAAAATTCGACAAAGAACACTCAAATAAGCATAAAGAAGAGATCAGAATCAATGAAATACATACAAAGGAAATCTATTCCTTTTATAGTTTTTTTTAGTTAGAGGAATACACCAGAAGAAAATAATGGAATTGTACAATATACCTGAACATGTCTGCATGTGACAAGCAGAAATAAGCCAGGACTTCTTCTGATGGCCAATTACCTAAGCGACAAAGAAAAGTCTCAAAACAGAAACATTGTAATTACTTCTTATTTTTTCGCAAGGAGATGACTATTGTTGCTCCGAGATCACCTTCTTCTTCTAAACTATCCAAATATAAGTCCATTATTTCAAAAACAAAAATCTTAGGAGTACATAAGAAAACATATGATAGTGGCTGAAAATGAATGCTTACAAATATTGAGTGGTTCAAAAGCTAAAAATGACCATGAGAACTTACACACAAGCCCAGTGTTATCCACATTGTATCTATTAGAATTCTCAAAGTCACTGAGATCAACAACATTATCCGCTCTTTGGCTGCACATAAATTCCAAGACAACCAACTTCAATTTTTTCCAACTGCCATTACCATAAAATTCAATGACACTTAATAACTTGTTCCATCTACAGCACATTGTAAGCTACTGTCAACTTCAAAAGAGACTCGCAAATAATCAATGGTAGGAAGTTTAAAACAACTCACCAAAGTATTTCTGACGAATTTCATAATTTCTTACAGAAGAAAGAGAGAATCTTGACCATAGAATCACATTGTATCGATAGGACTAGAAAGTGTTTGAAGAAATGCCAGAGAAAATTTCAGGGCCAAATCTAAATAATATAAAAAAGTGCTCTTTCAGGGCCAAATCTAAATAATAAAAATAAGTGCTCTCACGTCAGGAAAAGTTTTGGGGCACCAGGAACCGGCAATATGTAGCATATACACGAGTCTTTACGATTAGAATCTTCTTTATCATCAACTGGGTGGCTGGGAATGAGGTTGAACCCTTGACTCGCCTTCCTGGATATGCGTTTCATGGCACTTGAAGTGGGATGGCCATCTAGACATAAATTAATAATGGGCATTTAGAGTTTTTGATAACTAAATCATATTCAAAACCAAATGACGAAGAAACGTACCATGATTTTGGGGTGAACAACGTCCAAGAATGGCTTGACGTAGAATTCCCCATCTAAGAGACGATGCTTTGGCCTCCATTTGGTGCGAGGTTTTTTTTTTTTCCCCCTGATTTGCATTCTCGGCTTCCTTCTCTCTCGGAAGAATATATGTATAATTTGGCTATCATCTGGACAACGACATGACGTTTTGGACGGACGACTTGCACTGTTAATTATTTTACGTTTGCACAATAAAATCCTTTTTTTTTAATGGGACCTGGAACTCAAGATCCATCTTATTAAAGCGTTTGGCTTGGACAAGTTCTGAGATTAGGAAACGTAAGAGGGTAAAGACATTTGGTAAAACTAAAAGCTTACTCATTTTTCATCAGTTCTGTCTCTACCTGCTTTGCATTCAACGCTTGTCTTAAGAGAAGAATAACCAAGTTAAGCAGCAGATTTGCTTTATGAGTCAAAGTTCTAATCTTTTGGGGATTATTCTGTTGAAGATAGTAGTAGTTCAAGTACAACAATGGATTGATAGCCATAATATCTGATTCAACTTCTACAAAAATGATCTAATTAAATGTCTACTTTTGTGATCTTTGCCACAAAAAGTCCACTAGTTTTTGATGTCACGGGATCGAAGCGCAGCGTCTTGGGTATGCGGCCACTCTTGCACGGCCAATCTCTGGCAACAGTGATCTCCAGCAACTCTGCAAAAGATTTTAATATCAAAGTTATCATTGTGCTGCAATGCCATAAGGTTTGTGACTACTATATGGGTGGCATAATGAAGCCATGACCAAGAAAACAAACATGCCAAATGACAACTGACAACTGACAAATAGTTTAATAAAGAATCAGGATTATGAAACAGAATCATCCTTACAGGATTACAACTTATCTTACCAGCGGAAGCGTTTTGTTTGAGAAACCGCTCCACTACATCTTCATTCTGAGTAACAGTCAAACTGAAAATGGAACACAATCAGATAAAACCGACATGCAAGTCTTTATCTCCAGAGTGATACATGTATTGCATATGGGGCATACCTGCACGTGCTGTATACAAGCAAGCCCCCAACTTTTAGTAATCGAAACCCATTTTGGAGGAGCTTCGACTGCATCAGAATAAAGAATACTTGCATCAAAAGGAGGTTAGGGATACGTCTGAAGCAAGTGAAAAGTGTGTAACTTCATAACAAGAAGATCAAATTGCAAAGGCTCCAAGAAGACAAAACAAAAATAAGGTGTTAGCCTCCACAAGAGATTCAAGAAAGTAGTGCTTTTACCTAATCTATGGTTTAATTTTATTGAAGTACCTGCAAAGTCGTCAACGTATCACTCCTCTCTGCATTCAATACACGTTGATGAAGGGTTTCCCATCCCCAACGCTCAAACTTTTGTACATGTCTAATTGACCCATCGTGAGTACATTCTGCATCCACAAGTACCTGAATTGAATAAAACTAGTAATTTCTGTTAGAATTTCGACATAAACCGTCTAATGTGGAATCATATTGGCACACATGAGAATGCAGCTCTTTTGGGAAGGAAAAACTGGAGCAATTTGAGCTACACGCAACTTCACCTTGTCATAGCCACGAGTTGAAACTCCACTGCCACTCTCAACTTGATATAACTCATTTTTGTTCAGCCCTACAACCCCAGAATCACGCCCATAGAAAATCAATTCAGGATAATCACTTTCTGCACCCACTACTAAAGAACCAAGTTTCCTTGCTTTAGCTGTCTTTTTCCTTTCTTTCCAAGATCTCCTAGAAGTCCACTCCTTAAATATGTCTTTCTCTTCTCCCATTGTATATTCACCTGTTTCATACTAGAATGAATGAAACATGTAAGAAATAGGTAGGAAATTAATGACAGATCATCGAAGGGTAAATGGAATGAGTGGAATCACATTGAAAGGTAAAAACATAAATAGATTATTGTTTCCAAATTCTTACATGATCTAGGACTTGAATGATCCCTGACAGGAATGATGGAAAATTTAGTTCCATCAGCTACAAATAGCCTACACCTATCACCCAACGCATATTTCTGCAGCAATGTTCTACAAGCAGCCAGGCGATTCCTTGAAATATCAACAGCAGTCACAGAGCCCGCATTACCAAGTAAGTCCAGAATCATACACAGTTTAGCACCTGAAGATGAAAATACATGACAAAGAATTCAGCAAGTGATTAATTAGACCCTTTGTTTAGACAGTCAGATGGATAGAGCATATTAGTATGCAAAATCCACAGTTCTCTACACCAAAGTCGACAACGAACATGAGAAAATTGATACGGAAGCCAAGTTGTGGAACTTGATGTAACGAAAATAAATAGAATACAGCAGGTTGAAGTTTGTCAGATTGCTCATGGGAATCACACCCTTTGAAGTAATGTTGGTATAGGAGAACAAATGTGAAACCAATCGCATGAACAATATAAATGTACTTACCAGGTGCAGCACAGAGATCGAGGACATGATCTCCCACAGAAACATTCAAAGCCGAAACAGCCGCCCCAGATGCTGCATCTATTCCATATAGCTGAATGACCAAAAAGTTTGCATGAATCAAAAGAACAGAAAATGGCCATAAGAAAAAAAAATTTACTTCGAGAAAGATCTTCACAGCGGTCAAGTATCAAAAGTGAAACTCTGAATAATTCCCTCAAGTCTACGTGTCACTGAAGCATACAAACAAATTCTTGAATATTTCCCTCATGCCTAAATGTTACTGGAAGCAAACAAACAATCATGAATAAACCAAACTAACAGAAATCAAGAAAAAAAGTTAAATGACAAATAAAATACCCTCGAAATGTTCAAATACACACTTTAAACAGTCATTGAACCTCAGAGATGTATATTACCTTCCCTTCCTTGTATGCCTTTGAATTAGCAATCTGCACATGAGGTGGAAGTGAATAAAAACCAGGGAGCCAAACCACCTTCTCAAGCTTACACTTCAAATCAGCTTCAATCTCTTGAACATGGTCTTCACCTCCAGGCTTCAACCTTTCCCAGAAACAGAAAGTTAACAAAACAAAAATATACTCGGTTCCCAACTTCAAGCACAAAAAGCATGAATATTTAATACGAATTCCAAAGAGACAAACCGTAAATAACGAGGGGTAGAATCGCTTGCAGTATAAATAGAAGGGTCAATCCCATTTTCCTGAAGAAATTGAAGGAAAGACTCTGGCAAAGGCAACACCGAAGCTTCGTCCATCAAAAGGACAGTTTTCCAGCCACAACGTCGCAGCTCACTGGCTCTTATGTAGCAATATATATATATATATATATATATATATATATATAAAGGCGGCCAAAAGACGAAACGACAAGTCGGCTCACAAAAAAAAAGGGTTAAAACGCACCGTGTGGAGGGGCCAACTACTTTAACTACTGAAAACGACAACGTTGCTCATGGTTTCCTTTTTGGTCTGGAAGTCCCAAAATCACCCAACTACCAGTTGAAGCTTCTGAGGAGCTTGAGAGATGAGAGAAGCCGTAATCGCAAACCTATTCCTCTTCTTTGGTGCGCTTCTCCAGCGAACGTCTGCCACCATCGTTTTGAAACCGTTATCTGTTTCCTTGCCGGACCTTCCTGCGAAATCCGGTAAGTTTCTTAGTCCTATCTTTTTGGTTGCTAACAAACTGATAAATGATTGTCTTTTGGCTAATGTGTTTGGTTTGCTTCAAGCTCTTGGCCTTCATAGCTCTGGAATATGCGGAGCTCTGCTCATGGCGGATCCTCTGGACGCTTGTTCCTCGCTTCACAACCATTTTGGATCAAACGAAACTGAGAGAGTGAAGTTTGCTTTGGTGATTAGAGGAGAGTGCTCTTTCGAGGATAAAATTCGAAATGTTCAAGACTGTGGCTTTCGTGCCGTGATTGTTTATGATGATAGGGATCAGAAGAATTTGGTTTACAGTGAGTTGCTCTACTGGGTTGCATTTGTGGGGTTTTTTCCTTTTTTCTTTTTTCTGTGTTTTGGGTTCTATATATGTCAACTGAAAAAAAACCGCCTTCCTTTTCTTATGGGGTTTTGTGATTTCGTTAGAAAATTTTCAGTAACATATATGGTGTTTCAGGATTCCAAATAAATGGTGCTTATGAATGGGTTATGCTATATGCTTATTGTTGAAGATGAAATAAAAGGAAGGATCTTGTTTTTGATTTGTTGTGGGATATGATGTCTCTTGTGTGCAGTGATGGTCGACCCTAAGGGCATAAAGGTGCATGCTGTTTTTGTTTCGAAAGCAACGGGTGAATTTCTAGAGAAGTATGCTCAAGAGAAAGAAGTAGAATGTTGCATCTATCCATCTCGTGGTGATACAGACTGGACTGCTTTAGCAATATCGCTCATCTCTGTTACTGTTCTGTTAGTTTTCCTCATAATAGTCCTTGTGACTCCCAGACATTGGCTAAGATCAAATTTTCAGAGCAAAAACATGGATACTAGAATTGTAGAAGCACTTCCCTGCTTCACATTCTGGTCTGGTCGCTCAAGTGACTCCCATTGCAGAGAAACTTGTGCAATTTGCCTTGAGGATTACAAAGATGGGGAAGTTCTGAAAGTTCTCCCTTGCCAACATGGTATGAACTGGGAATCACTCTTATTATCTTAGTGCATTATGTTTCGGTGATTCTATTTTTGTCAGGAGGTCCTGCTTTGTTTCAGTGATGATAATTTCAACGGTAATTTGTTTGCAGAATTTCATTCAAGTTGTGTGGACGCGTGGCTGACTAAGTGGGGGACTTTCTGCCCTGTGTGCAAATTTGACATGAAAACTAAATTTGCATATTCTTAGGTGAGTCGAGGAAGACCATTCTCACATTCAATGTTTCCTTTTGAACGAAGTTGAAACCAAATGAATTTTACCTGATTATCTGAACATTGTATGCCCATAACTAAATTGGGTTTATTTTCTTCTTGCAGGTGAAGGGGGAACCTAGTTAGAAATCAGTAGTAGTAGGTGGTGCCTTGCCTAAGGTTTATAATCAGGTATCTAGGTTACCAATTTCTTTAAAGGAATGTTTCCCCCTCTACATTCAGGGTAGGACAACTGTTACTTGTTGTACATAACACGTCAAAGTGCATCATTCGCTCGGGATAAAAGCAATTCAGAGAAATGCGTAGTCCATTATTTGTAATTCAATCACCACATGTAATTGAACTGATTGGTTTTTTGGAGGCCAGAACTATGGTCGACCTCTGAACCAGTTAGCGATATTTGTGCCATTTGTTTAGATCGTCCCTCTGTTAGTTGGGGACATCCTGTTTGAAGTGTTGAGCAGCTCTTCAAGATTGTTGTTCTTTTATTTATCCATAACCGAATTGCAAGAAATATAAAACATAACGTGAGAAAGATAGGATGTGTAAACAATAAAGTCCTGTAAGACAAATGGTATGGAAAAAGTAAAATGAACAATGGAGAAGGACGAATTCTCAATTCCAATTAGACCTCAGGTCATGCCAGGATGCAATGAGATTCATTGAAATGAATAATCTAATGCTAGTAAATTACATAATATAATGGTATATTTATATGACCAAATGACACAGCTTTAATTATAATAAATTCGTATATCATTATAATAATTATGTTCTGCCATTTGTTGCTTTTCCTTCTTTCGGTTGCAATAACTGACTTTAGAAATAAATTTCTCAAGAGACTACCTCGTGTTATTTGGCATAACAATAGCTACCAAATCTGCTCCATATCTTCATCAGATTAATGCACTAACGTGCTTTGTCACGACAACTGTGACTAGTCAATGTCATAAACCAATTACAGAACATAGCAGAGGTTGACCGGTTATCTAACTACCAAATTTATTACAAATTTCAGATAGGAAATCCGTTGAGATTAAACTTCCAGGCATAGACAAATCTATGAAGATATGTATATAGTTCTCATCGAAAACAATATTAATCTTAGGAGTTAGGTTATGCTGATGCCCTCTATTATAGAACTGATCACCTAATAATAGGTGCCTCCTGGATCAAAGGTTGATTAGTCCATCTTATTCTTTGTCTACATATGCTAATCTTTTGTCTCTCATTCAAGCAAATCACAGAAAAAGAGAGAAAGAAAACATCATTTTGGACATCAAACCTGCAGGTTCTTGTTAGTAACATTAAATTATCCTAAACTGTAGTGCTTATGGGGTGTGGATGATTCCCAAGCTATGACAAGAAAAGATGAAACAAGGACAAACGCACGTTGTATAGTCCACTGAGGCTTAGCTTTGTCGTGAACATGTCTTAGCTGGGGTCCATTCCCGGTTACTTTGTAAGGCCCCATGCATGAATTCTTAAATTCTCCCTGACGTCTGAGTAGTAAGAATTAACACCGAGGATTGTTAGGAGCCCTGAAATTACACATTTATGGCCAGGATTGATCTGATATATTCAACCAAAAGGGATTCATTTGGGTTTCTCTGCTTTTGAAGTTGACAACTTTGTGCGGTTGAATCTTTGGATGGTTCCAGTTCGGGATGGAGGAAGGAGAGGCATCATTGGAGTTGACCCCTACGTGGGCAGTTGCTACTGTGATCACGGTGATGGTTTCTCTTGGTTTCTTCTTCCAAGGCTCTTTGAAGAAGTTTGGAAAGGTAAGAACTAAGACAAGATAATTTGAAATGAAAAGGGTCAATACTTGTATTCAGTTCTTGGTGAGTCAAACTTTGACTTGATCTTTTCTACAGTGGTTAGATAAGACTAAGAGGAAACCGCTACTCTCAGCTCTAGAGAAGATCAAAGAAGGTAAGGAACAATATCTGATCTAGGATCCAGTTATGGCATTTTGTCTAGCATTCAAAAGTTCTCTGACAGGAACCAATGTGAATGTCTTCATTTGTTCTTGTGAATCCGTGACCAGAGTTGATGCTTTTCGGGCTTCTTTCCTTGCTGATGGGCCACTGGATTGTATTTGTGGCCAAGATTTGCGTCAAAACATCATCTTTGAATCGCAGATTCTATCCATGTGCAGTCGAGGAACTAGGAGCAGCAGAGCACTTTCTTGTTTCAACTTTATATTATGAGAATAGCTCAACAGTCAGACAGCAGGTTAACAATAGACAGCGTGATTATTGTCCTGAGGTGATTTTCTTTGCATAAAGCTAAGGATACTAGTTGGAAATTCTGTAATGGTGTGATTACTTAACTGAGTTGAGAACTTTTTACGAGCTTTTAAGGGTGAAGAATCCTTTGCTTCACATGAAAGTCTCGAACAGCTCCATCGTTTGATGTTTGTTCTGGCCATCACCCATGTTTGTTACAGCTTTACTGCCATAGCCTTGGCCATGATTAAGGTTGATGTTCAATCTTAGTTGAAGATTTAAACTTTTGAAGACAATTTCCAGTTTTCTACCAAGAGAACTGTAACTGTTTTATGGAAACTTTGCAGATCTATAGTTGGGGAACTTGGGAAAACCAAGCAAAAACCATGGCCATTCAAAGTACTAAAGGTGCAGAACTTGAACTTGCATCATCCTAAGGTTTTTGTATTCTCACTATTTGTTTATTAATAATTAAAGTGGGGAAATCCTCCATCCCCCTACTAATTTGAAATGCTAGATTCGCCTCAAACAGGAACTGGAGACAGAAGAATGACTCGACTATCAACCTTTATCTTTCACCGTACAGGCCATCCATGGAGCCAACACAAAATTCTTGTTTGGCTGGTATACCTGTCCAAATCAAGTCAAATATTTTTTTCTTACAATCTAGTAAGAAAGATGGATTGCATACTGATATTCCAACTTCCAGATTAATTAGCTTAGGCCTTGAATACACACTTAATGAGAGCTATGTCACTGTCTAATTAGGCCAAGGATCATTGAGAAATGTCAAATCTTTCTTTGAGGCAATTGGTAACTCATTATAGAACTCTCCAACAATGTAAATCTAGTTCCTCCAATTTGTCATCGGCCCTTTGGAGATGTTATATATATCAATCTAACAGAGTCTCACTTTTCATTTAACGAAGATAAGGCTCTTCTTATCAGTTTTACATCATTCTGTCATGTAGAGCTCTCTTAGAGCTTTGATTTCTTGAAAGATGGCATGGAGTCTTTACGCTTATTGCAGGATTAAGTCCCAGCAAAGCTCTCTTTTTACCAATTATTGTTTCTTCCATGAATCTCTTTGTTATCTACATCACACTTGACTAACCATGTATCTTTTTCAGCTTTGCTTCAGCCGCCAGTTCTGGAGTTCCATAAACCAAGCCGATTACATGGCATTGCGATTCGGTTTTATCACTGTATGCTCCTTCTTTATGTAATTGAAGAGCTTGGCTAATAATTGGAATATCTATATAGCTGTACAAGCAAGAGCTTGCTTATTGTTCTGGGATCTTCCTGAAAATGTTCAGTTCTTTCAATCCATACCCTTGTTGTTTCCAAAGTCATTTTGCATTTACATGACAAATTGAAATGAGAAAAGATAGTAACCCAATTTCCGTATTACTAGTAATCAAAATTTTTGGTGTATTTCCTGTTCTGTCATTTGTAGAGACATCAACTTCCTTTGACATATGATTTCCACATTTATATGCTCCGAAGCATGGAGGAAGAATTTCGGGATATTGTTGGGATCAGGTAATACTACCTCTTAACCCTTCAATCACGGAGGTTTATTACAAGCATGAGAGGTGTTTAACATATCCATTTGATGCTTTCAATCGTTTGCTGGATATATAAAACGGTAATAGTTATTCTTCACCTCCATTGATCAATAGCACCCGTAGTCTAGCAGCTTTAGTTCTCCTGCTGACCAGCAGAAGTGCATATGATAATATCCTCAATGCTGTTTCAAGAGATAGGCATCTCTCTTGAATAGGAATGTGTTAAGGATGCATATGTTGTTCTATAATTGTTTATAAAGTGCTTTTATTATGTCAGGTAACTAACAAAGTCCTGGAAATTTAGATTTGGGAACTCATCAACTTGATTGCTTTTCTTTGGGGCTTCTTTTTGCAGTGTGCCTCTCTGGATTTATTCCATATGTTGCATAGTTCTAGATTTTCACGGTAAACATTCCTGAATTCTGAAAGCTACCAACCAAAACTCTGTCGACTGCATATCTTTCCTGAAACCATGAATTGGTCAGAACTTATCGTTTTGTTTTTAAATTTTGATTCAGGAACCAATCTTTACTTTTGGCTTTCTTTTCTTCCAGCCATTGTAAGTCTTTATCTATATTTCTTATTTTTACTTCTGAATGTACTGTAGTTGCATACATTAGTTTTTTGTTAAAAACTTCTCCCTATTTATGTACGGCGCAAAATGAAAGGTTATCCTGCTAATTGGTACAAAGCTTCACCGAGTGGTGGTCAAGTTGGCCACTGAAATCCAAGATACATCTCCAGAGTTGGGGAACCACGAACTCAACCTGAGGGATGAGCTCTTCTGGTTTAGGAAACCCAGGCTTCTTCTGAGGGTGATGCAATTTATATCGTTTCAGGTGACTGAAGCTACACTTTCTACAAGTTTGAAAGTTTTAACAGAAACTTTTCAATATCTTAATGAACCCCCATTTTTCAGAATGCTTTTGAGATGGCGACATTCATATGGTCCCTGGTAAGATTTCAATATTGATTGCCGCATAATCACCACGATGTTTTCCTGAGCTACAAGTAGAGGTTAATAACATTCTTTATTTCCAGTGGGAAATAAGTGATTCTTCTTGTTTCATGGAAAATCGCACATACACCGTGGTTCGTCTGACATTCGGGTGCGTCATAGCCTCCGCGTCCTATGTTTCCTGCCAAAACTTTAGCCAGCAATGCACTATTTTCATACCTCTAATGTTCATTAACAATTGTAGGGTGGTCACTCAGTTCTGGTTCAGTTCCATCACATTCCCTCTCTATGTAATCATCACACAGGTCTGCCATTTTCCCCTTCTCATCTCATCCTCTTCAACCTATCATCATTCACATTCATAAACTTATGTGGTTGCAGATGGGTGGAAGGTTCAAGAAAGCTATAGTTTCTGAGACTGTGAGGAGATCATTACGCGGATGGCAGAGAAGAGTGAGAACCAGAAGAAGCACCCCCAATACTGCAGGTCCACTTCTGAGCACTGTGACTGTAACTAAATCTTTGCACCTTACGGTGGACAGCAGAAACGATATTGATGATTCTGCCGCGGCAGGCCCGTCAGAATTAGGTGGCGCCTCCAGGAGGTTGGTGGAGGACATGTACAAAAGGTTACAGGAAGAGAGGTGTGGTTCTGCTGTTCATAGTGGCGAACTATCAGTAAGAAGTACCGATAATGAGATGCTTGTTCAAGTCCCACTTGGTGACGTCGATAGTAATGATGCTCATCGTCGTTACAGCGGTGGTGATGAAGACAACCTTAATGATATAGTCTTTGAAATTATGTACAAAGCATTTCTAAATTCTAGATAAGAATTATCTGGACTGTAAAAAGAAATTATGTGAGTTTATCAGTAAACTTCGTAGACTGTGAAGTGACCTCGTGTTTAATAAGATTCCTTCTTACATTAATCCAAATTTGTAAGCTATTCCTTTGTTTTATTTTATTGTGTACAATAAATCTTAGTTATTTACTTATGTGAGTTTCGTATAAGATTTATATGGATCCCGTAAAATAAATAGCTAAGATTTTATAAAATAAAATAATATTAGACAGAGAATCTAAACTGTACGTATCAACATTCCTCCCAGTGGAGCATCAGTAGAGCATCACATTGCAGATCAAGTGATCACATCATCTTCCGTGGAACTAAGTGCCTACAAGCACAATATAATTTTATTGTATTATCCTTAATGAGATGGCCTCTTATCTTGTTAGAAATAATATATGCATTATGTTGTCATCCATCATTGCTCCACTCAAATACTAGTTATCTTCATCCTCTGCATAATTTAAGTTAAATTTCATTATCTCCCTTAATTGTAATAAAACATAGCAACACCACCAATGCTCATTCTAAAGTGCAGGGACGAAAAACTATAAACATGAAAAAAAATAACTTTAAATTATTATTTTAACCATAATCCCATTAAACATTTATTGCTTAAAAATACACATAAAAGACAATACACATACCTTGGAAGTCGTATGTGTACTAATTCTAATCTCTATGTTCTTGCCAATATTTTAAGCACAGTTTATAACAAAGATTTGTCCATGTTTACAGTTGAAACTTGGCTTAGATTCACCTAAAATTATTACAAACTAAAATTTTTTTCCTACGTAATAGTTGTTTTCCTTTTTTTTTTAACAAACAAAGATGCTTAAGTGTGTAAGATTACTTACCCCATGTAATTGCCTAGAGGAAGTCCATAAACTGCATTCTCAAGTAATAAGATAAATTAAAAGCCCCAAACAAATTGCTAGATATATATATTTATATATAACATAATAATAAAGTATACAAACATAGTAATAAAATTAAGAAATTACTTTCTTAAATTAATTTGCATCAATTGTCTTATTATACTACTTATGCACTTCTTAGACTTAAAACATGACAAGATGTTGCTTAATTCAGCCCAAAACTCATGTCTTAAACATTATCAGGGCTAACAAATCTATAAGAACAATTCAACAAAAACTGAATCAATATTAAATAATAGGGTTATTTACAAAAAAAAGTCCAAACTTTTGTCAATTTTTCAATTATAACTCAAACTTTAAAAAGTAACAATATAATATCCAAACTTTCAAAAATTTTCAATTTTAGCCTGAACTTCAAACAGTAGTAATAAAATGCTCAAACTTTCAATTTTTTTCAATTTTAGCCCAATATTAATGTTTCAGTTTAGTTTGCTGACGTGACTTGCTACGTGTTTCAGAAACCTTAACTAGTAATATACGTTATCCAAAACTAACAAATCAAATGAAGATTAATGGAACGACGTCGTTGTTTAAAAATGACCTAAATCAGATTAAGCAGTCTAGACGACCTTACGTTTTGATTTCAGCATTTTCCTTCATTTTCAATTTGTTCTCTAGACACCCTCACACTAAGGGCGTCAGAAGAACGAACTAAAAGCAAAGAACTTATTGGTGTACGTTGTAATGTAAGAGTAGTTTGAGGCATTAGAAGAACAAACAAAAAATAAAGGACTGAGGGCATGGGGATAACAACAAATAACGTTGGGCTAGAATTGAAAAAAATTGAAAGTTTGAGCATTTTATTGCTACTTTTTGAAATCTGACTAGAGTTGAAATAATTGAAAGTTTGAGCATTTTATTACTACTTTTTAAAGTTTGGACTATAATTGAAAATTTGAAAAAAGTTTGAATTTTTTTAATAATTAACCCTAAATAATAAATATACACCGTCAAATTCATAAAACCTCCAACATTAATATTATCTTAAAAGTTAAATAAATTACCTCATATTTAGTGCAACTTTTCTTTACAAAAATTTAACATATATAGAGTCAGAAGTTAGAACTTAGAAGTCCACTACTAGATGTAGACTTTTTCCCAACTTCCGCAACCCCAAGTGTGTAGCATCACCTACACTTGCCTTCAAAAGACTCAAAATGTTTTCCCTCATTTCATTTTATATTTATGTTACCAACTTAGTTATAATACACATTATTGCTTGGTTAAGCTTTTAATGATGTTATCTTACCTTCTAATTCATGCCTTTTTGCTATCTCTTCTTTTTATTTTTATTTGGCGACTTTGATGTCTACCATTGGCATTTTCCCCCACCCCTAATTATTCATCCATACCTGCAATCTAGCTATAATGTCATAAATCATCACAACTATTATCCAAATTTAGATACATCGAAGGATTTTTAGGATATACCATTCTCTTGAACCTTCTCTTATTGGTTTTGTCCTTCATTGTTATCTCCTAGTACTCCAAAACAACCTCATCATTATCCTTCTTCATCATCAACTCATCACACCTTGGACATCTTCCTTTCTTTAGGTTCATTATTAAGCATCTCTTTTAATCTTAAAACTACTTTCTTTTTCAACCAAGACTTTAAACTTTTTAAATGCCTCAAAATCTTTAAACTTATGCTTCAAAAATTTCACCTATGTCTTTCTACTACAAACATCAACAAAGAGAATAAAGTAAAATAATTTATCAAAAGATGGATGGTTTATGGAACCACAATTATCTTCATGAACAAGTTCAGTTAGGTTGTTAACTATTGAAATTGGTTGTTTCAAAAAGCTTTTCCTTGAAAGCTTTCTAAGTAAGAATATCATGTAATTGTTCAAGATGATCTATACTTGAATACATCTCACCATCTTCTTCTCTCTCAAAGCATTTAGTCCTTCAAAATTCATATGTTCATACCTCATATGTTATATCCATAAAGGATCATTAACATTAGTCTTTAACACATATAGCCTCTATAGTGTGCAAGTCTAATAGCATCACAATCTATAAGCTAAAGAATATAGTCCTCCATATGAATTCGACAACTATTCTCTAAAATTTGAGTAATGCTTAAAATGTTTTTCTTTAGTTTTGGAATAAAGACAATATTAAAAAGAAGCTTATGAACATATATTTTTATCTTGAGCAAATTACACCTTTGCTTTTGATCTCCACCATTGTATTATCACTAAAGTATATAAATCCTATTAGTTTTTGGTATATAATTCTACAAATTTGTTTTTACTATCTGTTATATGATTGTTAATTATATTATCAAGGTATCATTTGCGTTTTTCACCATTTTTTTGCTCTTTATTTATAAAAATTGTAAACTTTCTTCTATTGAATCTTTATTGACTCTAAAAGTTTTGTCTTATCTTCATTTTTAGAGAAACAACCTCAAGAACAATGATCATATTTGCCACATGAATAACATTAAACTTGGACTTTGTCATTTCTCCTTGTATTATTTATGCCAAAATTCCCTCTTCTTCTTTATCTTGCTCTTCTTTGACCATATTAAGGATTTTTGATTTTAATGTCACTAAAAAAATCTTATTCATCTCTTCCTCCCCCTTTTCTCTATGCATTTCTATGACCTCGTCTGTGATCTTGTCCACTTTCACATATATAATTTATTTTTTAATTTTGCTCTATGTAATGTTTTTAGACTTTAATGATAACTTTGCTCTTAAGGCTTGTGCTACTATATTATATCTGTTGTGATTCATCCTTTCTTTATGAGCTAGTAATAATATAATGTGATTCATCCTTTCTTTATGAGCCAGTAATCTTAATTCATCAACGTTAATATTGCTCACATAGTAGGATTCTTCAATAGTCATTACACATAAAGTAAATTTCAAATTAAGAGATCTTAGGAACTTTTTAACAATATGAACATCTTGAGTGGATTCACTAAGCATCTTCATTTGATTCACTACTATTAGAACTTTTCTAAAATACCTTAAAATATATTTGTCCTTCATTAAGAGTGTCTCAAACTCTATACTTAAAGTTGGAAGTTGCATCTTCTTCACTTTGTCAACTCTCACATCGAATGTTTTGAGAGTCCACGTCTTATTCAATGTGATTAAATTGACTACTTTGTCAAATATTTCTTCATCTAAAACTTGATGAATGATGGTAAGTGCATTTTAATATTTCTTCATTTCCTTTCTGAGGCTTTATTTTCATCTTAAGTTAAGCTTGCTTCATCTTGAGATACCATGGAACCTTTGTTGAATATCACTACAATAAAAATTGTAGCACCCCACTCCCGCAGGACCCGAACCCGATATCGTGGGTGATATCCGAGTCCGTGCCTCACGAGAGTGGTATGCTAGAGCAGTTGGATA
>JAOQMR010000213.1:8764021-8780124 GCA_027563865.1 Erythroxylum pelleterianum
CGGGTACATTGGTTTAATGAAACTTCGGACTGATTCGGACAATATTAAGATATTTTTTTATATTTATAGTATTTTTTGGACACTTCAATGATTTTTAGAAATTGTTAGTAACATATTTAGTATTTTTTGAACAATTATTTGAAAGTCATTATTTGGTGAATATTTGGAAGTTGTCTGGAACTTCTGGGTATTTGTTTGTTAGAAGAATTCATAAGTGTGTAATTGGTTTTAACAGGACTGTTGTGGCGCTCTGATACCAAAAGATGTAACACTTTCAACTATTCAACTTATTGATCTAAAGCAACAAAATTGAAAACTCGCAATATTTCAGTTAGGCTATTTAAAGTAAAGCAATTACTAGAGCAAAGTTTAGTAAGTGAGTAATATCTGTTGGTCTTTTGTGTATTCATTCTGCTGTTGTCCATCTTCTTTATTACAATTCATTTCAATAAAATATTTTATTTTTATTTATTCTTATAAAATTTTCATCTTATTTATTATATTCCGGTTTGATAGCGGTTCACTTCCAGTTGAACCTCTAAACCTTAAACTTTTTCTTCGACCGGTTCGATGTCCGGTCCGGTTTTTAAAACATTGCAAAATATACATACCTACAGTAATTTAAGGATATTAAAAAAAGTTAACATATAACATTTTAACAATGTTACAAATAACTAATTTATAGCATTTATAAAATGTAATATAAATACATTTATAGTTATCAATAAATGTCATATTAAACTCGACAATAACATGTCAAAATTGTTACTAAAGCATCGCATCTTTAATAACATGGGTTGTCATAGCATACTCATTAGTGTTACCATTCATATTCAATAACACTTATCATCTGTTACCGAATGTAATTTTTATTATAGTGTACATTTCATGCGCTTTGTGAATTGCGAATAGTATTCATCTTATCGACACATTCTCGTAGTTGAGTTTGGTGAGTTCAAATAATGGACTCTTTTTGACGTCGTAGTTGACCATATTATTACTTTCTTTAAAAACGATAGGCTCACAAAGAAACACTTACTTTCAACTACTGCTGGATTTATTAAATCATTTACTACTCTTTTAAATTGATTAAAATTTGGCACAACTTAAATCATATGAATTAATTAAGGCTTAACCATTCAATTACTCCTTTAAATTTATTATAAAATTTCAAAAGTCAAATTTATTTTCAAAAATGGTGCATATTATTAAAATTTTTAACCCTTTTTGAAATGGCTGTTAGTGAACTTAATTTATAAGTAGAAACAATTCCTACCTTTTTACCATTACAACTATCTTTAAAAGCATATGCTTTACAAGTTTAATGATATATCACGTTCCTATCCTTTTTTGATTATTAAAAAAGGCATCACATTTGTTCAATATGAGATTGAATAAAATATACACAAATTTGATAAGAACAAGTAATTTAAATTGCAAATTATGAGTTGCATTATAATTATGAATTAGGTTAAAAGATAAAGACATCTCCTGTAATTTAAAAAACCTTAGAAAAATCCCTTGAACACCTTCTAGCTTTCAATTTTTCTAAAAAAACTCTAATCTTATACTTTGGTTAAATAATAATAATAAAATATACACAATATATACATCGGATGTAGACTAATTAAATATCACTAATATAGTAACTCAACTCAGTCCTTAAACTTAACCCGAATTAATTAAATTTGACTATATTACTAATTTAAGATAATTATAACAAATTATTAATTTGAGTCAGATTTAATTGGATTGATTTGAATTTATTATATGGGTTGAATCATCATATAAATAATATTTGATTAGTCCACATCTAATATTTATATATTACGTATTTTTTGTCATTATTTTATAATCGAAATCCAAGAGAAAGAATTAATTTTCTGAAAAATTAAAAATAAAAAAATCTCAAAATTTTTAATTATTAAGAAATTTTTGTAAAATTTCGAGAGATTTATGGCTTTAATCAATGAATTCTGACCATAACTAAGAGTGATCAAAGTGCAATTGCAGCAATCTACAATTTGATCTAATGCCTTCGCTGCAGAGATCTCTGGTAGCGCTTATTAATTATGTCACCAAGTTGACTTGGCTTTGCACTCACCAGGAGAAGCCACCTTGTCCAGCCACTTGTTCGGTCACCACTTCCTCAAAGGTGAGTGCTAACAACGTAACCAATATGGGGCACACCGAAGTTTCCAAAATAGAAAACATGCATTACTTACTAGCAAAAGCTCTAAGACTCATACCACCCACGAACGTTGAATATATGGGATGTTATGTGTTCGATTAGTTCTTGCTTTAAATTTTCACCACTTGCTCTAACTTTGTCGTTTTGTAAGGGTCTTCACTAACAGATCAAATACAAACCAAACAACTAGTGATTTGGTTCGTGGACTCTGACTTGTGTTTTGTTATCGCATATCTTAGTCGATTTGTTGTCTGATTCTGATAAGGATTAAGTTCTGCAGCGACTTCTTTGTTATTACATCAGCCTTTGAACTATGATATAGGGATGGACCAGCTAGTCATTTGCTCTTTTTTATCAACAAAGCTATGATTTGTTGGTTTGGGTGTAAACTATGACCTCTCATGTTGCTAGTTTAAAAGAAGCCACAAGATACCATAGACCTAAAAAATGGTGGGTTAGTGAAGTGGACTCATAAAACCTGAGTCCTAGAGGGTGACAACACATTCCAAATCAAGTCAAATATTGCACTCCCACGCTTTGTTTTCTAATTTTCTAGGAAACCAGCTCAAACGACGCTATTCTCACCAAGTTCTTCATACTGGTGAAATTCTTAGTTTGTTCAAATGCTGGAGGTGACCCAATGCACATATGAAGAATATTTTAAGCTTATCCTCATCATTTAAGCTTATCCTCTAACTGATTTAAAGGTGAAATTTATAATTACTAACTGCTTTCAACTGAGTCTATTAACTTTTGTGGTAGTGAATACTCTTCAACTGGGATGAAGCACTACCTCAATCTTCTTTGCTAGTCATAAATGGGATACCTTTGCTTGGAAGCATAAGAACAGGGTGCGTGCACTCGCAGAAATCAGCATTATTTGGGTCAAAACGTACAAATTAGAAACATCATAATCAAAACCGAAAGACCCTTTTCTATATTTCCTACTCGTTTAAATAATGAGCAAAGTTTTGGCTTTTTACTTTGTCGAAAGTCACCATTCTAGTAGGAAGTCATTATTCCACTCATGTCGACATTATCAATAGTCTTCGAGTATGAGCCAATTACATTAGCGAAGAATGGTGACTGCTAGGATGCTACTACCTACAGTTTCTATATCGTGTCATACTCGTGCTATGCTAGGATACTACTGCCTAGTTTTTCTTAACGTATTCGTATGAATTTAAAAAACAAGAGAGATGTACCCTTATCTACCTACCTTTGATGGCAAATCATTAAGAATAGAAGGCCAAGGTAAAAATAAAACGCAGCAAAGTTACATTATAGATGTAGTAAGTTGAACTACACGTCAAGTGAAGGTTTTCAACAAAATTAGTTGCTGGACTTCATTGATGATCATAGATATCAAAGCCTCTTTCGAAGAAAATTTACTGGTGAAATGTCTCAGGTTGTATTCTTTCCAAAGCGTGTAGATACAATTTCCTAGTACAAGAGTATGAATCTGATTATCTAATTTCAAGTAGACTGTTTGAGTTGAGATTTTCTATATACCACCAAAAGTATCAAGCAGAAAATTGAGCAAGTGCTTGCAAGGATTAGATGTCATTTGCAAGTTTTTCTTGTTACGTAAGATGATAATATACGTTAGTTGAAGGTTTCACAGTGTTGTTTTCAAAAGATAGAGATAATGCCACACTTAGACGGTGAACATCAAGAAAGATTATAGCAGTTGTTAAATTAGTTCATGGAACCTCCTCTTAGACCACATGATCATCAAACTTTTAAAAAGGAATGGAGTCATTCAACTTAAGATCATACAGCTATGCAGGAATGCAAAAAAAGAAAAAAAAAAAGCAATGCAAGACTTGGTAGATGAGATATTAAAACAAGGTGGGATCCAAGAGAGTGTGAGCTCTTTTTTACTTCTGTGATTTTAGTCAAAATGAAAGATGGTTCATAGACACTTTGTGTGACTTACAAGGCTTTAAATAAAAATTCAATCAAAGACGACTTCCTATTGTTTGATTGATGACGATATTCCTCCATCTCCAAACTACTCTCTACCTTGGAGATTGAAGAACATCATCATATCTACTTCTATCTGCCTCATGTCTCCTTACTTCTATCATAACATTAGAAATTTGTAAGGAAGTTCGAAAATAGATATGTATTATAATGCCATTGGTTGTACCCAATGGCTAGTTAGTTGTTATCACATATTTAACATGTGTCAGTGATTTTAGTGACTAATAACAAAATCTTCCTCTATCTTCTTTCTTTTTTTCTTTATTGTCCTAAATTTGCAGTCTTGATTCGAACTAGGGTTCACCCAAATTATTGCAATATTTTTGAATCACAGTACGACGATCCTTTAAGTTATGGCGGAGGGTACTTGTTCCCAAAATTTAAGACATATCGAGGAGAATATGAAATCACAGATGCAGAAACTAGAAATGAGGTACAGGCGTGGTTTGCAAGATCTTAAGGAGTAGACGATGCAACTCCAGCTAAAAATCTTGTACAAATTCAGAAGTATCAATGAAGAATCTTTGTCCAAACCCTCTTTAGCTAATAATCACAGATTCAATAAACTCACTAGACTAACAAAGACAATCAAGAGCTGAGAAAAAGGTTTGAAGTCTATGCTTTTGGTGTGATAAGAAATATATCTTGGGATGTAAGTGTAAGAAAAAAACAATACGAATGTTAAGTTAAAATGTAAGAAGCAATGTAGAGGATTTGAATAGACGATGAGTGTGCAGAGTTTATAAATTGATGCTTTAATTATCAATATTGGTAATAGGACATAGCATAAGAAGTTCAATGGCAGACAACAACAACAACATTAGATGACATCATATGTAATTACAAGAAGGGGTGGATAAGGTTTAATTAGAATGACTATTAACAGTAAATTTGTTTGCTAAGAGCGCAAAATCGAAACTGATGGCTGACAAGCATCACATTGATAAGGAATTCAAGGAGGGTGAAAGTTTATGTGAAGTTTCAACCATATCCAACATAACTTAGCTCGTCGTAGCAACAACAATCTGACTTCGTTGTACTTTGGTCCTTTTCCAGTTCTTCTACCGGTCACCATAATTTTTATGTATCTCAACTTGAGAAACAATTATCTCATTCCACTTGTATTGCTTGTGAATTGCCTTCATCATTAGCTCCTGTTCTAAAATTTCCAGTAGTTCTTCTTGGCCGTTGCTTGGTACATCGACTTAATCGATCAAGTATACATATGTTGGTGCAATGGTCCCTTTGATACTGTTCAAGATAGTTTTTAGAAATTTCTATAAAACTGATAAAGATTGAAATGGGAAAAACAGGAAAATGGTGGGCTGTGGCTCTTTCCACTAGTGAAAATTGCCAAAAAGATGTCCTTTGACTTCAAGAAGTGGGGAATGACACATGAACTCGGATATTACAGAATTCCATTCAACACCACAAACACACGCATACACTGACTCAAGTCCCTCTTTCTTTCTGTCTCTTGTGCAGGGACAAGGCTCCAAGTGCTTCTATATGCCTTCTTATAGAGTTTCTGAAGTGTCCTAAGAATACAGATACAAGGTAATCCGGAAGTTCTGAATGCTATTTGCCAGCCTTAGAGATGACAATGGCTGCTGCTTGGAGAAAGCTGGTTGATCGAATTCTTTTATGGAAAGGGAATAGAGCTTCTCCTGGGCGAAGAGTTGTTCACAAGGATGTTGAGCAGGACGAGTTTCAGTATGGTAGCACTGGCTGCCTCTCATCATATTACAGCGTTTTTGTGGCCCGACTTGCCATCATGGTTTGTCCATTTTTCTCTATAACTGTTGTGTTGGTCAGAAAGTCTTCTGCATAATCATAATCATAATGGTTCCAGTTCCATAAGCACAGCAATAAACATGGCAATTACTATTGCTATCTTGCCTTCATAGCATAGCAGTTTAGCTGATCAGTCTTCATTCTTTATTGTTTTTGCAAATGTAATTTAAAGAATCCTTTGCTTGCCGTTGATGGCACCTGTAGGTGATGTTAGCAATTTTGATTGGTCTGCTAACAATTCTAACATGGCATTTCACAAAGAGCTACACTACACAATCACTAAACACCTTAGCTTCAGGACTCCGATATGAGCTGCTACAACGTCCGATATTGAGAATGTGGAGCATTTTGAACTCCACTTCTGAGATAACCACAGCTCAAGTGAAGCTGTCAGAGTATGTTATCAGGAAGTACAGCAAGCCAACTACTCGGGCAGAACAAGTTGAGGTCTGTTTTTTTTCACATCATATTTTCTGAGAAGAAATCTAAACGTGTTTAATTCATTTGTTCTTTTCCAATTTGTCAGCTCTATGAAGTGATGAGGGATGTGACATGGGCATTGTTTGCTAGTCGCAAAGCTCTGAATGCCATAACCATAAATTACAAAAATGGCTTTGTACAAGCTTTTCATAGGGATCATAGGAGTAACAAGACATTCTACATCTACTCTGATCTTGTGAACTATTCAATCAGCGCAAATGGGCCTTATGATGCCAATATGTTATCATCAAGTCAAGGATGGGATAATCACTCCATTCAAGGAAACAATTCTGCAACTTGGTATCGTCAGCCACTTGATCCAATAACTGGAGACAAAATAGGAAAATCACAGCCTATTGCCCCAGAAGATCTTATCAATATTGCAGGTCTTTCGGAAGTACCAGACGGTGTAGCTTCATGGCATGTATCAGTAAGCAAGTACAGTGATTCGCCATTGCTGTCAGCTGCATTGCCTGTATGGGATGCCTCCAATTCAAGCATTATGGCTGTTGTGGGTGTCAGAACTGCATTTTACAGTGTAGGCCAGTTGATGAGAGAACTTGTTGAAGCTCATGGTGGGCACATATATCTGACTTCTCAAGCAGGTTATTTGCTGGCTACTTCCACAAATGCTCCACTCTTAAGAAATTCAACAACGGGGCCCAATCTTATGATGGCTGTTGACTCTGAGGATAATATACTACGAGCGGGAGCTCAGTGGTTAGATAGAGTCTACGGGAACAAGTTGCCTCCTGGACATGTTGTTCATGTCGAAAACGCCAAGCTTGGACATGATCAGTATTACATAGATTCATTTTTTCTGAATCTAAAGAGGCTACCAATTGTATGTAGTAACCATATCACAACTTTTTTTCCGTAGAAATATACATCTAGACCAGTAAAAGTTTATGCTTTGAAATATCTGAGTAAAAGGGCTTCACTTGCTTAGATCAGGTCATGACTAACATTTAAGCACTTCTCAGGATCAAACACTTTTTGCAGGTGGGCGTTATTATCATTCCAAGAAAATATATAATGGGGAAGGTAGATGAAAGAGCCATAAAAACATTGGTGATACTGATCTCCGCATCGGTATGCATCTTAATCATTGGATGTGTTTGTATTTTATTACTTACAAATGGAGTATCAAAGGAAATGAAACTAAGAGCAGAGCTGATAAGCCATCTTGATGCAAGAAGAAGAGCTGAGGCATCAAACAACTACAAAAGTCAATTTCTAGCAAATATGAGGTACGCAATTGAAATGTCAGCATAGTAGTGATGGAACTTTTTGCTTAAAAGAACAAATTCGATCTAAAGTTCACCAACAAGGACTGCAGTTAGACTTGAGTGTAACTTGGACATTTGTATGCCAAATTATAACATGATTTCCTGAACAAGTAATCAAAGTTAGGGGCAGAACGACTATAACAGCATATTGTATTATTCTCAATCATAGAGGACTATGGTCCACCGACTGATTCATAAAAGCCATAATACTCCAAAGATTTCCAAAGTAGTGTGGAAAAGGAAATGAACTGTGATCATGCTATGATTTAAGGTCAATATGGATTGTAGTTGGCTTAATCTGAAGATTGTTACAAAGCAAAAACAGGAACTTAATGGTCATTCTTTTATATTACAGTCATGAATTGAGGACTCCTATGGCTGCAGTAATTGGGTTGCTGGACATTCTTATTAGTGATGATTCTCTCACAAATGAACAATATGCAACCGTTACACAGATCAGAAAATGCTCCACAGCTTTGCTCCGGCTTCTTAACAACATTTTGGATCTGAGCAAGGTAGAGTATTGCCAAAACCAACTCCTGGGTTCGTTTAGATCTGTGTAGCTTCAAGATTAGAGTGAAGGATTTCTGATTGCATCGTAATATCGTATATAATCTTTCTTATACTCCCTCTTCTAAAAATGTGGCAGGTCGAAGCTGGGAAGCTGGTGTTGGAAGATGCCGAGTTTGATTTAGGTAGAGAACTTGAGGGACTCGTTGACATGTTCTCTGTGCAGTGCACTAACCACAATGTCGAGGCTGTTTTGGATCTTGCTGGTATGACATCGAGATTTCTAATTCTGAGGACTAATTTCTACTATGAATGTCAGATTGTTATTCTCCATCTCTTTCTGATGAACATTACTCTCATATTTCCTTTCTATGTAGATGATATGCCAAAATTAGTCCGGGGAGACTCGGCAAGAGTTGTACAAATATTTGCAAATCTAATAAGCAATTCTATCAAGTTTACAACATGTGAGTGAAACACTTTTTGCAACTTTCCTATATAGTTGTGTGTATTAGAAGAAAGACCACAAATTCTTCGCATGTTAGAGATAAGAAATTAAAATTGTACAGAACAGTGACTTTTGTTATGCTGTTTGAAATGGCTTGCAGCTGGTCACATTGTTCTGCGTGGTTGGTGTGAGAACTTAAATACTTTCAATGATAGCACAAAGTTCCCTCTGGATCAGAAGATAACTCGGTGTACACTCAAAACAAAACTGAAGCAACAAGGAAACCAGGTTAGGAAGACATGTAGAAAAGAAAACAAGATGATTCTTTGCTTCGAAATTGATGACACAGGATGTGGTAAGAGCAAGAATAAACAAATATCTAGGACAATGAACGCTTTGCTTATGGTGGAGTGTAAGATTAAGTAAGATTATGTCCAATACTTTTTGTAGGAATTGATCCAAGCAAATGGGAGTCTGTATTTGAAAGCTTTGAACAAGCTGATCCATCAACAACTAGACTGTATGTTGAACAAACATGTTTCTGGCTTTACTTCTTAGATTTAAAGTTTCGTGAATCAGATCATATATGTAATCAAGAAGCATAATTTTCTAACCGTTCATGATTCTCTATTTTCAGGTATGGCGGCACGGGTCTTGGTCTATGCATTGTTCGAACATTGGTGAGTTGACTTTAGAAGTATACAAGACTCTAGGACATGACTTTACACAATGAAAGGAACTCAAATAAACGAATATGAATAGGATTTGCGAGAAAAGTTCTCCCTGTGATCAGTGGTATATGCAGCTCATGATTGTCCTCTTAGATTTTGGATGCTTGTTACTACAGGTTAGCAAGATGGGTGGAGAAATTAAGGTTGTAAGGAAGGAAGGTCCAGGAACTGTAATGCGATTATACCTGCTGCTCAACATACCTGTAGATGGTGCAGAACAGCATTGCCAAGCAGACTTTACAAGACATAATGTTGTGGTGAGTAACTAGCATACAGAAACCTAATCATAAGCCTGCTTATAACTGAAAATCTTTCGCAGATATCATATTGATCAAGTTAATATAGGAGTAAGTCTAGAAGGAAAGTAACCAGGAGTTAGCAAAGATGCAGTCTAGGAAACAACAAAACTTAAAGGACTAGTGAATAATTTTCAACTCTAGTAATTGTATAATAATAATCAAGTTACTGTGTTATGACTACTAATGCAGGTCCTACTAGCACTACATGGAAGAATGGGGAGAGTTATAATGTCCCAGTGGTTGCATAAGATTGGAATAACCCCTTTGGAGATTTCTGAGTGGAATGAACTGACACAAGTTCTTGGCGAACTCTTTAATGCTAGTTTTAATGGTCGTTGTTCTCTTACTGAAAATCTAAAGACAAAAGTTCTTAACGTACAGGAATCCAAGAATCCTATATTCATCATTGTTGTTGATATAGGGCTGCTAGACTTGAGTACAGAAATATGGAAGGAACAAATTAAGTTCCTTAACAGATTCTCCGGGAAAGCTAGGTTTGCTTGGATGCTAAATCCCGATACCTCTAATTCAATCAAAACGGAACTGCGTCAAAAAGGGCACCTCTTCGTTAATAAGCCACTTTACAAGACCAAGATGAATGAGATTTTGGAAAATGAATTGAAGGAGAAATGCCCTGAGCAGCAAAAGAGAAGTTTGAATGCTGCAATAGCTACATCTAAAGATGATAACACACATGAATGTATGGAGATTGATTCCACTCATTTTGGCACTGCCGGCTCCGAAGACTCCGATGTTACTAAAATGGCTAATATTGCTGTATTTGATCTTGAAAAGAAGCAAAAGGGGAGGGAAATGATCACGAGTCCATCGCAGTGTGAAGCTTTCAAGAAACACCCGGTTGAATTAACAGATATGCATTCCGAAGAAAATAACTCAAGGGAAGATCTGAGACCGTTCAGGCCACAATTACCTGAAACCGAAGATCAGAATGCTGTCTCAGCAGGCAACAAGCAATCATCCAATTGTGGAGAGCATCAATCTGGCCATCCCATATTCTGTGAACAACAATCCGATGACACTTATCACAAAGTGCAAAACAACACATACTCAAGAAAAGATGTAAAAGAATGGAATGGTCTCGAGGGTGTACGGATTCTTCTTGCAGAAGATAATCCACTTCTCCGGAGGGTTGCAACTATTATGCTTGAAAAAATGGGGGCCACTGTGGTTACCGTGGGGGATGGACTTCAAGCTGTGGATGCTCTAAATTGCATGCTAAGTGCAAAAGACTGTAGAAAGGAAGGTCATTTGAAAGAAGAAACTGAAAGTCCACAATCTGAAACGAGGAATACCCCATCCCCACGGTTTGACTTGATCCTGATGGATTGTCAGGTGAGATATCAGAAACTCTTAAATCATTAGTAACGTTGCCACCATCTTCCCATTGCAAATAATTTAAGCAGCGAAATGAAAACATATTTCTTCTGACATGCTAACTTACTGAAATGCAGATGCCAAAGATGGATGGGTATGAAGCTACAAAAGCAATCAGGAAATCAGAAGCAGGGACAGGTTTGCACATACCTATTATTGCATTGACAGCTCACGCAATGTCATCTGATGAAGCCAAGTGCTTGGAGGTGGGAATGGATGCTTACTTGACCAAGCCCATAGATTACAAGCTCATGCTATCCACCATTCTGTCACTTACAAAGAGACACATCACGCCAACTGCAGTCCATGGGATGTAAAGTTTCTGTCTTTATCTTACCACTTGAAACTAAAATGTGAAATACAAGCATCCACTTGAAATTTAAAGTATTATGTATCTTTCGAAAACAAAAATTTTATGTATAATATAAAATAGTAATTTTTAAAATTTTAGAATAAAAGTAAGTCTAATTAATATTAATTAAGTTTTTCGTAAAAGTTGACTTCTTATGATTACATTTAATTTATTTATTTTATTCAAATTTCACATAATTTTGTACGTTAAAATGTAGACCAATATTAATATTTTATAATGAGATGACCTCAAAACATGTAATAAACTCAGCCTCTATAGCGAATACAATAATTGTAGATTGCTTTGCGCTTTTCTATCTACAGAGGTAGCAAAGCCTAAATATGAGTATCCAACCACCTCAAAGTGATCAAACCTTCTAAAAGTAAGCATATGTTCTTTAGTTTCTTACAAATATCTTAGAACTTTCTTTGTATCTTTCCAGTAATCCATATCAGGATTACTCTGATATTTCCTAACGTCCCCATTGCAAAGTTTATGCCTAGTTTCGTACATGTTTGAGCATACATTAAGATTCTAACCACATATGCATATAGAATTGATTCCATTTTCTTCCATTCTAAATCACTTTTTAGACATTGCATGAAGCTAAAATTGTACACTTTCTAAATTAGAACTGGTGAGGTTGAACACTTTTTCTTCCTAAATCTCTCTAACACTTTATTAGATACGCTTTCGAAGACAAACACAACAATCCTTGTAATCTATTACTAAATATTTTTATTATTATTACGTATATTGAATTGCTCATATCTTTCATTTTAAAATGACTAGAGAGAAATTTTTTAGTCTTACTTAATAAACCAAGATCCTTAGCTACAAGCAAGATGTCGTCAATATATAGGACCAAAAAAATAAACTTATCATCAATATACAAGACTAGAAAAATAAACTTACTCCTACTAACCTTAAGATATTATTGTAAGGAAGCTTGTTTAAACTTGTATAAGAACATATTTAGTTTACATATAACGTATCCCTTTCCAACCTTTAGAAACCCTTTTGGTTCGTCCATATAGACTTCTTCCTTTAATTCTCATTCAAAAAGGTAATGTTCACGTCTATTTGGTACAATTCTAGATCATAATGAGCCATAAAATCCATAATAATTCTAAGTGAATCCTTTTAAGAAATTGGTAAGCTCTGTCTCCTTATAATCAATACTATTTTTTTAAGTAAATCCTTTAGCAACTAGTCTAACCTTATAAAATTCTAGGTTACTAAGAATGTCATGTTTGGTCTTAAAGACCACTTAAAACCAATTCTCTTATAACCTTCTGGCAATTCCACAAGGTCAAAAACGTGATTCTATTTCATATATTTGAACTTACCTTTTATAGCGTCCAATCACTTATCATAATTTTTATTATTCATGGCTTGTGAAAAAGTCAATGGGTCATTCTCAATTCCCAATTCAGTTTTAGACTTATGTAGATATATCCTATAACCATCAGAAATAGCTGGTCTTCTTTCTCTTTAAGACTTTTATAATGTTATTTATTATGGTTCTTCTACTATAGGTTCATCCACTTCATATTCAATTATATTATAAACAGTAAGTTCATTAATTTGTTATTCTTCATAATTATTAGATGGTTTAATAACTTGTAGAACAATAACTTAAGTAGGTGTACAAGCCACAAGGATTTATAAAGCCATAGGGACTCACACTCCCATTTCTTGAACGTCACTCTACGTGATGTTTCACTCCTACTAGTCTTACTATATTCAACAAACATAACATTCCCAGTTTAGTATGGCTAGGACAATAAAATTGAAACCCTTTAGACTTCTCCAAATAACCAATGAAATAACCATTAATTGTTCTTGCATCCAATTTCTTTTCATGTGGACTATAATGCCTAATTTCTATATGGAAACCCTAAACATGCATACAGGTATCTTAAACTAGGTTTTCTTCCAATCTACTGTTCAAAGGGAGTCTTTAGAATTGCCTTACTAGGAACCCTATTCAATAAGTATATGACAATTTTTATAGCATATGTCCACAAAAAAGTGAGTGACGATGAATTGCACATCATACTCCTAACCATATATAATAATGTTCTATTATGTTTTTTGCCACACTATTTTATTGAATTGTGTGTCTAGCATTGTGTATTACACATAAATGCCACATCTTTCAAGGAATTTAGCAAAAGGACTAGAATTTTGATCACTTTCGTCATACTTAACATAATATTCACCACCTTTAGCAGGCCTGACTATTTTCACTTTTCTATCTTATTTTCTTTCAACTTCATTAATATAAACCTCCATGGTATTTACAACATAAGATTTATCATTTAGAAAATAGATATATCCATAACTTGAATAGTCATATATAAAGGTGATAAAATATTTTTCTTTATCAAAAGTAGACATATCAAATATTCCCACACACATCAATGTAAATTATTTTGAGAGGTGAGTGCTTTTTTATGGATCCTTCCTTTATTGTGTGTTTTGTTTATTTTTCATTAAGCCCTGGTTTGGATTGAAGGAAAGCAAGAGAAAAGAAAGAAAGAGAATTAAACTTCTCTTTTTTTTTCCACCATTTAGACAAAAATAAGCAAAGGAAAAGTGAGAGAATGGATATGAAACTGAGGGAAATTTGGGCCAAATATGTTTCCCGTCAAATTGGTGGGAAAGGAGGAGAAATTCAAGACAAAAGAACCCCAATATATGTAAATTACCATAATATCCTTATTTAACTCAACAAAAAGGACACACTCTCAGCCACAATTTTTCCCACGCAGAACACAAACCTCCCGCCTTTCTTCCTATTTTCTTCTGCACAACTCCAGCCAAAGAGGTAAGGTTGATTAATCCCTTGATCTGATTACGAAAATTGCTACTATGACTAGTAAATATGATGTTTTGTTGTTATTAATCAATTAATGGATGAATCTCATATGGGTTTTTCAGTTCTTGGTAAGCAATTAAATTATTTTTTTCCTCTTTTTTATTTGCAATGAATTTTGTAGTTGTATAATAATTTGATAATCAGATTTTGCAGTTGTTTAATAATTTTATATACACCATTAACATGTTGCTATATGGGTTTTTCATATTGTTTAGACATTATATACATATAATGATATTTTCTACATTATTTTACATGTTGAAATGTTGAGTAGAAAATGAATAATTTAGATCAGAGATTCACTGAAGAAGATGATTCAGAAGATAAGTGGGATAGGACAAGGCGAGTTGCTGTCATTCAATTAATATGTCATATAGTTCATATTCTTAGCCTTTGTCATAGTTTTATGTATGGATCCTTCAAGCAAAAAAACTTAGTAGCTCAATATAAAGAACAAGTTCGAGGAGAAATTATGCATCATTTGCAAACTCACAGTAAGGATTGTTATGATCTCATTTGTATGACACCGGATACTTTCTTACTTCTTTGTATAAAACTTCGCAACACTGGTCTTCTAAACGATAGTGTTCGATATTCGTTAGAAGAAAAGGTCATCACATTTCTTATGATTGTATCCCATAATTTAAAACTTCGTGTAGTGGTTGTCTTCTTCTGTCGCTCAATTGAGATGATATGTAGGCAATTTCACTCTGTTTTACGTGCTATCATATCACTTGAAGTCGAATATCTCAAACAACCTGATGGTTCTCAAGTTCTGTTAGATATTGCAAACACTTCTCGATTCTTCCCATACTTTAAATATTGTCTTTGTTAAATGTTATTATTAGGTACTGTTATTATTAGGTACATAAACTCAGTATTCATAATGAACTTGTTTTAGGGTTATGTCAGTACACTTGAAGGAACTCACATTGGAGTTAAGGTGTCAAATGCAGATGCACCAAGATTTCGTGGTAGGAAGGACTACCCAACACAAAATGTTCTTGCTGCATGTATATTTAACCTAAGTTTACTTATATTCTGGCTGGATGGGAAGGTTCAGCGTCCGATTCCAGAATTATAAAAATGTGTTAACTAAGGACGATAATTTAAAAATTCCTTCAGGTAATGTTAGGTTTATTAATTCACTAATTTTTAGCTTAATGAATTATGAATTTTAGAAGCTGAAATTAATTTATTTATTTAATTGTAGGCAAGTATTACCTAGTCGATGCGGGATTTATGCTTAGGAGTGGACTAATTTCACCATATAGAAATGTCTAGTGTCCGATATCATTTGAAAGAGTATTTAGCTAGAGGTCTCGAAAATGCTAAAGAGTTGTTTGACCTATATCATGCTTCATTACGTAATGCAATTGAAAGGGCACTTGGAGTTTTAAAGAAAAGATTTCCTATCATTAGAAGTTCAAATGAAAAGACATATTCATTTGATGTTCAATATGAAATTGTATTGGCATGCTCTATCCTACATAATTTTTTGATGAGTTTAGGTGTACTTGAAGAAGAAATTTTTGAAGTGGATACGGAGTTACCAAATAGAGGGGATACGGAATCACAAGTTGAAAGTAGAGAAAGAGATAATGAAGATGCTAGGTTAGGTGCACAAATAAGGGATAATATTGTTGCATAAACGTGGAATGATTATGCTTCAAATCATTGACTAAACATACAACAAAATGTTGGCTTTTTGATGCACCTTTCTTTTGTTATTTGAAGTCTAATA
>JAOQMR010000213.1:8780224-8794410 GCA_027563865.1 Erythroxylum pelleterianum
AAAATTGGGATCCTTCATTTATTCACAAGGATGGAAAGTTGATATGCTGCAGAAAGATCAAATAGAAATTGTTTTTTTATGCATTCCAAGTCGGATAAAATTTGATTTTATCACTCGATGTTCAGATCTAGGCCCGAACAAATATCATGGATGCCTCAAATTTTCCCTCGTTTTAATTGTCACTTTAAATTTGATTCCAAAGACACATATGGTTTTCAAATAAACTGATGTTGCCCTTTTGCTTCCTAATTATGGAAAGCTCAGAAATAAAATATATTTCATTAGTTTTAGGTTTAATTCCTGCATTTGATTAGAAATGTTTTTTATTACTCTTTTGATGATATATGAACTGTATTTTCGAAGAATAATATTATTTATGTATTGCCTATGTTCTAGTTCAGAAAAATATCAATTAAACCTCCATTAAGTCCTATTTATTTTACTTTTTGTAACATGAACCAAGTGGTGGTAGTTAGGAACACTTTTTTGACAGTTAGGAGTATTAATTGTATGATTTTTATTATTTGAGTTTACAAACTATAAGATATTATGGTGAACTTATTTGTTTGAAGTCTGCGTTTGAGACAATCTTCTTTTATAGGCAAAGCCAAGTGCAAAGAAATGGAAATTTGCATAAATAACTCATTATGATAAGTTAATTCTTTTGTATGCAAAAGATAGAGCAACAGGTGGAAATGCTCAAACAGCAAGGGAAAAAAATCATCACTGGGCTTTGGTGAATGTGAATACAATCGATAGGTTGATCAATTATTAGCTTCAAATGACATACCTTTAGAAAACTTTGAACACACACTTGATGGTGCAAGTCCAACTAAGTTTGAAGCTACTTCTCATTCCGATTCTAATCCAATTTCTGTGACTTCTCCAAAGAAAAAGAAAAGAAAGAATGTTGTTGCAACAAAAATTGCCAAGGTTAAAGAACCTATTGACAATGTTGCTGAGGTACTTAAGGAATCAAATACAATTGCTAAAAAAACACGCCAACTAGTTTATAGAGAGCATGAAGTGTATGCTGAATTGTTAAAGCTTGACCTTGATGTGTGCCTTCGCTACAAAGCTTATGATTTTCTAACTGCAAGTTCCATTAGGGTGATAAATTTTTTTGGCTATCCCGAGCAAGAACGTAATAATTATTTAATGCATATGATGAGTAGCGCACCTATTTCGGAAATGGAATAAAGATAAAATTGTGGGTAGGTGATCTTTTGCATTGAAAATTTTTTTGAAATGCAAAAGCCTAATTTGATATGCTGGTTTTTTTTGTTTAATATGCTAGCTTTTATTTTGTTTAACTTGTGGTGATGTTTATTTGCAGATCTTTTGCTTATGGAGGAGTCATGGCTATGCTAAAATGGAATTTTTTGATTATTGAGTAAATACTAGTGCATATTTTTTGTTTGTGGAGTAAATACAAGCGCAGATTTTTTGCTTATTAAGTAAATACTAGTGTAGTTTTTTACTTATAGAAGTCATGGCTGTGTTGAAATGGAATTAACAAAACCTTTATCTTTTGGATTATCAAAATATGAATGTTTAAATTCTAAACCATGTAAATATACATATAGTTATATGTAACTTGTTTTATTTTAATATGCATATTAAATCTTAATTTTCATTTTTATTCTACAAAATAGAATAGTTGTTCTCTTGACATATGGATGAGATTGATCTCAGTAGTGGAATAAGCATGTGACAGATTGTAGTGGAATAAGCATGTGGTGTATGATGAAATTCTTTTTTTTTTATGCCAAGGATATTTTTTTTATATCACACATCAATTGGAAAGTTAAAAACTTTAGTTACAAATGGAAATTTCAACTCCTTGAAGCTTCATCATGGAGTTTTGTTATCAAATCTGATAATACTTTATCTGTGTATGCTGAAGTTTTCATAGCAAAAGATAAACAAGTTCCATAATCAAGGGCATAAAGGTCTCAAAAAATTCTTTTGTCCAATATAAGTTTCAATTCCCTCATTTGATAAATTAGGAAAACAAACAGAGGAAAGGAAGTCTCATTTCTCTTTCATTCTTTTCTCCTCTTTCCCCCTCAATATTTCACTTCCTTTCCCTTGTGCAAGTAAGGATCCAAACAAAGGCTAATATAATCCACACAAATGTTAAGATCAGTAAAATCCATTTAGGAAGCATTTCATTCTTTATTAATCTTTCAAGTCATTTTTTATAAATGTGTCCCAAATAATTATACTACAAATAAGTAGATCTATCATTAATCAAACTAAATTTGATATCAATATCATGATTTAAAATCAATAAGGTTTCATTTTAAACAACATTAAGGTTTAATTTATATAAACCATCATATACTAACATTCAAGTGATGATATCTATATAAGCAGAAACTACCACAACTAAATTTAAATGGGTATCTAAATCTATTAAGCTTGGATAAATAAATTCAATTCCTAGATATAATAGTACATAAAAAGTTTCGTATAAGTCCAAATGATATCTAGTGTCTAGGATTAAGTGATAAGTCTCAACAGCTTCTACTGGAACTCTCTTTATATATAGACAAATCTTCAATTTGATATTATAGTTTGGGTTATAAATGATTCCTACAAGGCTTTAGAAACATGAAAAGTGTAACTAGAATCAATCTACCAAGTATTAAAAGGAACTTCAACAAGGTTTGTTTCATATCATACATAAGCACTAGGATTACTTTTCTTCTCATACCATACCTTACCAATAGGGCATTCCTTTTGGAAATACCCAACATTCCTATAGAAATGACATATGTGTTCATCATGTTCTTTCTTATGGATTTGAGAGGATTCCCCACTAACTTTCAAGGGTCCCTTTACTTTCTACTCAAGCTTCTTTCCACCTTTCTACCATCTCTATGATTCTTGACTTAATTAATGGATTAACTTCCTTAGTTTTTGAGTCTATTCTTTTCCTGAACCAACATACTGTTCAACTTGTGCACGTTATATTTGTCTTTCATGGTATTATAGTTCATTTGGAAGGGATCATACTCAAATAGTAATAAGTTCAAAATGAAATGCACAAGGAAGTTCTCATTCACATCCATTCTTAGAGACTTAAGTCTTGTTGCAATGTTTGTCATCTTAAGACATGATCCATCAAATTTCATAGTGGTCAATGTACCTTTAGGAGTTCCAGCAAGAGACTTATCAGTAGTTTGGGAGTGCTCTTCCACAAACTTAAGTAATTCCTTAGCATTTTTAGTTTTATGAAGAGCAGATTTGATATTGCCAATAATGATCATCTTCGTTTAGAGTGCTCAAAGGCAATCACCTTTAGCGCTTATTATACAAATCATTTTATGATTAATAATGACATTTTTATTATTTCGATGTTCATAATTTTATGGATTTGATGTTGATCATAAATTGAATTAATGAAGTCCTTGATATAAAACATAGTATGGAGGATATCATGATGAGATCATGATAATGAGATTCCTATCATGTGTAATTATGTCAGTATACAAACTTTTCCTATTTATAGGATTAATTAGATGGGATATAATTAATCCGGATAAACTTGCACATGTTATACTCCTTGATTGGATCAAGAAGTAGATCTCATAAGCTGTAGATATGAGTTGTTTAGAGTTAATATGTGGACGCTTACTAAGGGTAGTAAGTATATTGGATTGACCTGCTATGAGACAATCATATAGATATTCTATTTCAATGTCAATGATAGTCTCATCATAGTAATGGTGCAAGTATCCTTTTACTTGAGGTGCTCAAGGATATCTCAAATACTGATCCTATGCTTTGGCTCCATTCATTGGTGCCTTTTAGGGATTACTCGTAGGGTGGTGATTGGGTACAACTTGAGATATTCGGAGGTAATTGAGTAGTCAATAAAGGATTTACCACTCCTGATAGAAGGAGAAGATATCCATGGTCTCTTATTGGGTCATTATTCGTGGGTCTCTGGCCAGAGCAGATATGTGTCATAAAGAGAGTCTTCAATAATACATAGAGTAATGAGATCCTCAAAACAAGAACTAATATCATTTGGACTAGATGTAATGTAGTCAGTCTAGTGAGAGTTGACACTTTGACCATACTCTAAACTAAGTGGGGTATAGATGGTGAAAGGACAAACTGCATAGCAACACTGCTTATGGAAGGGTTCATAGTTAAACCACTGACTTTCAGTCAATTGGGGTCATGACGTATTGCTAGATATCGCTCTTGACTTACTTAAATTGTTAATTTAAGTGGCCAATATAACCGGAAACCTAATGGGTCACACACATAGGAGATCCGAAGGATGAGTAAAATGGCCTTGAATTGTGATTCAAGAGGTGAGAGAGTGTTCTAAGATTGTATCGTAATGTGATTGTCTTAGAAAAGGTTGCATGGAATGGATTAGAAACAAGTGTTGTTGGCTACCATTTTGGCCATTAACTTCCCAAACTTCCATCAATACGTGGCCATTACTTGAGGTGAACATATTTGGGATGTATTTATGCCTCTGTAAGTTTTGTAGAAATATTAAAATGTTTTAATAATTTTATCAAACAGTTTTTCAAATTTGGACAGTTTTCTAGAAATTGTAGGATCTATTTTATTTGATATTTTTGTATGTTTATATTTCGGTTCCATAACCTTAAAAATATTTTTATGTGATAAAAATGTGTTAATTTGATGTTTGATGCATGCCTGAATGATTTTTCTCGAAATTTGATTTCCAGAAAAATTTTAGAAGTCATATTTGTCGTTTTTGGTGTCTTATCATTGTTTCAATGATCATAATAATTTTTAGGTGATTCCTAAATTAGTTTAATCATTATGAAATGACCTAGAGATGCTTGGAATGATGATTTGATGTTTTAGAAATTTTGAAAAATTACAGAAATTAATTTTGAATTAATTTTACTAGATCAATATAGATTTTCTAGTAAGACTAGAAAATTTGGCATGTGTGACAAAATTAAAGTTGTTTAATTTTGGATATCAAATAATTATTTAAAGGTAAATTAATTATGAATTAATTCCTGGACTTAGGAATTCACATTAATTAGATTAATATTAATTCCAAATGAAATAATATATAATAGTATTTTTAGCCAAGTCAGTAAAAAGAAGATAGTAAATCCAATTATTGAATTGGGCCTTTCATGTTACGATCCATAAGATATCATAACCAAAATGATGCGTTTACATATATGCATTAGAGAATGCATGGTTAGGAGAATGTGTGGGCTTTTATATATACATATGTATGTATGTATGTATGTATGTATGTATGTATAAGACCATCTAAGTTAGATAAGACCTTAGTCAAACCTCTCACTTATAATATTAAACTAACGCCTTCCTTTAATATGGTGGGAACCAGAGTCCTTTTAAAGTTAGAGTTGTTGGGCAAACCCAAGCCCGCTTTACACGGATATGTTTCAACCATAGAAATAGGATTATTGGATTAATGGGTCAATTTTAACTAGAAGTGTTGGTTTGTTGGGTAAAGCCAAGTTCAATGTAGATAGAGGCTAAGCTGGGTAGTATACATTAGATGTACATATGTCAAGAGTTGATAGCCCAATGAGTGTGCACACATCAACAGTTGATAGCACTAGATTCGATAGTTGCATTGGAGATGCAGTCGGTATGATCGATTTGGAAATCACTAATCAAATCGGATACATACTCGGATACCCGACATCTATGGTGATATCCGAGTATGTACCCCACGAAGGTAGTATGCTAGAACAGTTAAAATTCAGTACAAACTTTTTATTTCTTTAAAACAAAGTACACGTATTTGGAAATCACTAATCAAATCGGGCCCACTTTATTTAAAGACATTTCCATTTACAAGTTATAATTATTACAAACATTAGTATTCAATAGTCACTTGGGCCCATTTCAGATACAAAATACTTGAAATTATAAAGTCATTTCATTACCAAATCATTCACATACACTTTGTACAATTCTTGTGGAACATAATTCAAAAACAAAATCACTGAAGGCATATGCAGGTGCAAGCTGATCTCGACCCCTAACTCATGCTCATTTGCAGTGCCTGAACTCCAATTGGTCTAATTAGATAACTCCTATGAACATGAAAAGCCACGTTGCAATTTTTTTATAAGTTTGCGAACTCAATGAGTGAACTATTATTGATGATTTTACCGGATTTATAAACACAAATTACATATTTCGCAATTATTCATGCAAAACATGTATATTCCAAATACTTACACTGTCATGGCACATCATTTAATTATTGCGAATAAGAACATATATACACAAATACAGATGCATATGAGACTCCACATTCATTATTATTGTTGTGACCGAGTGCCTATCACATATACAGATACTGGCCCATTGGGCTCAGTCAGAACAAATTACAGAGCATAGTTTTACGTGCAGAATCATATACCACGGAGCAAAGCTCTACGTGCAAGCGCTTGATACTGGCTACTCCGGTCACAACGCCTTTATCTGAGTATGCATTTTATGAAATGTATCAATTCAAAATTTACCATATATCACGATCATTTATAAAGCACGGTCATAATTTCATAATCATCGGACCTAAGTCTAGCATTCAACTTTCATTGAGAATTCACATAGCATAATACACAATCAGAATTTCATAATCTTCGGACCTAAGTCCAATATTCAACTTTCTTTAAGAATCCACATTTCATACAAAATTGTCAAACAAATTAAAGCACTTCCAATACAGTCCCAAATATTTACTCCTCGGACTTCAAATTCGAAATTCAGAAACAAATCACAACAATTGAATAATTGGAAGCTTAACAAATCAAATCAAATCCATCCTAAGAAATTCATCTAAGTTGACTCATAGTATGCTCCAATATGCTATTGCCTGGATGGACCGGCAGTGTCTGACTGGCGTTCGAAGTGCTCCTCTATACTGTGCAAAATACATTTATAAATATCACACTTTTGCACAAATGTATAAGTATTCCTTTATGCACATCTACTTATATAAAATATGCACAATGCATGTTCAATGATAATTTTGGGTATCATATCAAATCATTCAGATATCAAAGCCCTCATTAATAACATTTTACTTATAATTTGGACCAAAATAAAATAATGTGAAATTAATTTCATAGCCTAATTGACCACTTCAGAATTTCTAACAACATACTTTCGGGTCAACTTTGCATAATTAATCTGATAGGGTAAATGACAAAATTAGGTAACACTTCCCTTTAGAAAGTTGTTTTCTAATGTCTTAAATTTCCAATGATACCAAGTTCATCCAATCTGGTTTAGTATACTGAAAGTTATACTTACTTCACTTGTACTATTCTAAAGCTTCAACAGAATTCTTATCTCAAATTTTAATCAGATTCTGAAATTCTTAGAGGCTGAATTAGAATTCAATCTCTTCATACAACTTGTAATATTATGTCTCTAGTGTAATCATAATTAATAATCATATCATTCTGAGGTCCATAGATCAAGATATAGTCTAATTACCGAAGTATGTTTAGTAAAAATCATCCCAGTTATCATATTTCAGCATAGTCACATTTTCATCTTAAATTCATCAACCAATCCATTTCAGAAAGATATGATTTTTGGTGGAGATGTAGATCAATGTCTTATAAATCTATTGATTCAAGAACCAATTCATTTAAATATCGGATGAAGAAGTTATGGCCAAAAGAAGCAAAGGTGTTCAGGGTGAGTTACTTCGGGTAAAGTCACTGTCGTGCTTATGCCCTAGGGTGACATTTAACTCACCCATGCAAAGTCACCATCGTGCTTATGCACGAGGGTGAATTCCCTCTTCTTACAAGACACCATTTTCTGCATAATTTTCTCCCTCTCTTCTTCATTCACGTTCTCTTTACATCACTTCTAATTTATATCCTTTGCATTTCTATTCCCATTCCAACCCATCTTACTCTAAAATAACTCAAAATGAAAGATTAAACTCAAACACTAAAAATTGAATCTCACCTGCATCTCACCCTGCATAACTTTCTCTCACAACTGTAACATTTCTTTCCATTCAAAACCAATCCCAGATTTAACACAGAACCGAACCTACACATTTTTTTATACTTTTCTACAGTTGTCTACTTTACTAAGTTTCTCTTTAAGCTACATGTAATCGGTACTATAACACCTACACATTCCACTGCATAATAATCACTCATCCGAAACCTCTCTCTTTACTCCATAACTCACCTTTTTCATTACTAACACCGAATTTACTTCATACACAACTTATGCATGTGATCATTTTCAACATATAAACATCATCATAATCATTCACAGAACTCAGAAAGGTAGACACATCACTTACTTGATTTTCTTGCAAATTCTTCAACAGTGAGAGTGATGATAATCAGGGTTCGGTGATGGTTGAAAAAGAAAGACTAACGAGAAACAAACTAACAGTCGGACTAAATTATTTGTGTTGTAAGGTATAATACTGATATAATAATCAAAACTAGTATTCCGGTGAAGAAGTTTCAGTGATTTTCGGTGAAGACCAAACAATCCGAAAAACAAGAATGAGCTACAGTAATTTCTCTTTTTATCATAAACAAAACCACGTATATGAAAAACACCCCTCCACCAGTCACCTTGCATGCAGGCCATTTCTCATATATACAAGCGGCCACGAGTCACAATTTACTTAGTCCATATTTCAATATTTTTCTAAAATTCCAAAATTCCAAAATACCCTACATAATACCAAAATTGCCAAATTACATTCTACTCACATTTAATAACTCAATTATACTCGGAAAATGTCGTGAATGCATATACAATCATATTAATGTGCAAAAATGTGCATGTCATATTTAGCTTAAGCATGATATACATTTCCTACTTTCTCAGTAATTTCTCATAATACACAATTCTAGCCTTAACATGAGTCGGGATGTTACATTGATACCTACTGGTTAAACTAAGGTATCTTTTTAAGCAAACATAAGATCATTCTTAGGGATATTGGATATCGACCCACTAGAAGAATTTCTCTACAAGTTTTCTCGGATTTAAATTGAGGGTTATGAATTTGTGAAAAAATAGTGGGAGTCATAATGCATGTTATTAAAGTCCTTATAGACATGCATTTAAGTACATTCTAATTTTTTTCTCTTTGACGAAAGGTTACTATTGCCTAAGTCAACATCATAATTACTAGTGTGAATTTAAGATCATTGATCGAAGCTAACAAGTTGATTGGACCAAACTTCCTAGACTAGCTCAGGAACTTGAGAATAGTTCTCAAGCCCGAGAATCTTGGTTATGTCTTGGAAGAACCAGTTCCCGATCCCCATGATGCTGATGCTGCTGATGATCATTGAGGGGCATATAGGAAGCATCTCGATGATAGCGAGATGGCTAGTTGTATTATGCTAGCCACTATGTCACCAGAGCTGCAAAAGCAATGCGAGACTATGGATGCTCATACCATAGTTTATCATTTTAAGGAGCTCTTTGATGAGCAAGAAAAGTATGAAAGGTTCGAGACTTTGCGATTGCTCTTCCGCTCTAAAATGGTTGAGCGGACATCTCCAGTGTAGTACGCACTAAAGATGAATGGCTACATCAAGCGGTTAGCATCCTTGGGTTTTGTTTTGGATCATGAATTCAGTATTGGCTTAATTCTGACGGATTTAATTGATAGTTACTCACAATTTGTGCTTAACTATCAGATGAACAATATATCCAGTACAATTCCTGAGCTGGTCAACATGCTTAAGGTAGTTGAGTCATCTGCCCGTAAGGACAAGGTTGTGATGCTAGTGTACTCTTTTGCTTCGAAGAAAAAGAGCCAAAAGAAGAAGAAGTCTTCAGGACCTAAAGGACGTGTCAAGAAAGCAAAGAAGACTGCCTCGAAGGGAACTTGCTTCCACTATGGCAAGGATGGACACTGAAAGAGAAACTATAAGGGCTATTTGAAATCTTTGAAGTAGAAGAAGGCATCTATTGACTTTCAGACCTAATACATACTAATGTACGTGGTCTAATATCCATACATGCCAAAGGTGGTTTCTTATACTTCATTACATTTAGTGATGATCATTCTTGATATAAGTATGTGTATCAAAAGAGATACAAGTCTGAAGCCTTTGAAAGGTTCAAAGAATGCAGAAATAAAGTTTAGAAACAACTTAGGAGAAGCATTAAATCAGTTCGATCAGATCGAGGTGATGAATACTTAAGCAAAGAGTTTTTAGATTATCTCAGGGATAATAGAATATTGTCCCAGTGGACTCTACCTTACACGCCATAACACAATGGTGTGGTTGATAGGAGAAATCAAACCTTGTTAGACATGGTGAGGTCTATGATGGGTTTAACGAATTTACCAAAATCCTTTTGGGGTATGCACTCAAAACTTCTATTTAAGTATTAAACAGAGTCCCATCCTAGCCAGTTGATGTTGCTCTATATAAGATATAGACTAACAAGAAACTTTATCTTTCTCATGTGAAAGTGTGGGGTTGTCCTGCTTATGTGAAGTGGATTCAATCAAATAAGCTTGAAGTTAAATCTAACAAGTGTCTGTTTGCAAGATATCCTAAGGAAACTATAGGATATCAATTCTACCATGTTTCAGAATAAAAGGTGTTTGTTTCAAAACATGCTGTCCTTTTAGAGAAAGAGTTTCTTCTAATAGAAGACAGTGTAAGCAAAATTGAACTTATGGAAGTACAAGATGCTCAAACAGATGTAGATCAACTGCCTAGATCCGAGACTATTGTTCATGAAGATGAAACAATAGTTCAACCTTCTAACACATAAGAAGTTTGTAGGTTAGCTAGGATACGTCATGTTCTCGAGAGATACAGATTTCTCATAAGTGAACTTAACGACGTATTACTCATAGAAGATGATGAGCCTACTACCTATGAAAAGGTTCTGAAGAGTTTAGAATCTGACAAATGGCTTCCAGCTATGAAATCCGAAATGGATTCCATGTATGAAAAACAAGTATGGACTTTGGTTGACCTACCCGAAGGGATAAAACCCATAGGGTGCAAAAGGGTTTTCAAGAAGAAAACTGACATAGAGGGTAAAGTAGTTACCAATAAAGCTAGGCTTGTAGCAAAATGTTGACTAAGAAGAAATGTTTAGCCCAGTAGCTATGCTTAAATCCATTAGGATACTCCTAGCCATTGCCACTCATTATGATTATAAGATATAGGAAATGGATATGAAGACGGCTTTCCTTAATGAAAACCTAATCGAGGATGTGTATATGACACAACCTGATGGTTTCATCTCCATAAATGGAGAAAAGGTATGCAAGCTTCAGAAATCCATTTATGGATTGAAGCAAGCATCTAAGATTTGGAATATCCGAGATGAGATAATCAAAGAGTTTAGGTTGTCACAAAATCTAGATAAGTCGTGTGTGTATAAGAATGTTAGTAAGAGTGCAATCACGTTTCTTGTATTGTATGTAGATGACATATTGCTAATAGGAAATGATATCTCTGCTTTGCAATCAATCAAAATTTGGTTAGCTAAGAACTTCTCTATGAAAGACCTTGGAGAAGTAACTTATATTTTGGGGATAAGGATCTATAGAGATAGATCTAAGAGGTTGCTTATTCTTTCTCAGTCTACATACATAGATAAGATGTTAAAGAGGTTTAGCATGGAGCAGTTTAAGAGAGATTATCTTCCCATAGTACATGGGATTACACTTTTTAAATCTATATGTCGAAAGACACAAGATGAGAGGACTCGCATGAGTTTGATTCCTTATACTTCAACTATAAGATCAATCATATACGTTATGTTATGTACTAGACTCGATATATCGTATGCTCTAAGTATTACGAACAGATACCAGTCGGACCCTAGTGAGGGTTATTGGGTGGCTGTCAAGAATATCCTTAAGTACTTGAGAATAACTAAGGATGTATTCTTGGTATATAGAGAAGGTGATCTTGTGGTAAGCCGGTATACTGATGTCAGTTTCCAATCCCATAGGGATGACTCCAAATCTTATTCCAGATATGTATTCACACTGAATGGTGGTGCAGTTAGTTGGAAAAGTTCCAAACAAAAGACGACTGCAGATTCGACGACAGAGAGGGAGTACATTGCAACTTCAGAAGCGGCAAAGGAAGCGGTTTGGATCAAAAAGTTCATCATGAAACTTGGTATGGTTTCGATCATCCCTGACCCATTGTAGTTGTATTGTGACAACAACGGGGCTATAGCATAGGCAAAGGAATCAAGGTCTCATCAGAAGTTCAAACATGTACTCAAGCGCTACCATTTGATTAGAGAGATTATTGATAAAAATGATGTCAAAATAGAGAAAGTTCCCACCGATCAAAATATAAATAATTTATTGACTAAGCCTATTTCCCAAAAAAAGTTTTGTGTCACATGTACACACGTATGATATTAGATATCAAGGTGATTGACTTTAGTACAAGTGGGAGTTTGTTAGAGAAGTGCTCTAAAGGCAATCACCTTGAGCACTTATTGCACAAATCATTTTATGATTAATAAAGGCATTTTTAATTATTTCGATGTTCATACATTTATAGATTTGATGTTTATCTTAAATTGATTTAATGAAGTCTTTGATACTAAACATAGCATGGAGGAAATTATGATGAGATCATGATAATAAGATTCTTATTATATGTAATTATGTTAGTATCTAAACTTTTCCTAGTCATAGGATTAATGAGATGAGATATCATTAATCTGGATAAACTAGCGTATGTTATACTCCTAGATTAGATCAAGCAGTAGATCTCATAAGCATTAGACATGAGTTGTTTAGAGTTAACATGTGGATGCTTACTAAGGGTAGTAAGTACATTAGATTGACCTACTATGAGACAATCATATAGTTATTCTATTCCATTGTCAATGATAGTCTCATCATAGCAATGATGCAAGTATTCTTTGACTTAAGGTGCTTAAGGATATCTCGGATACTGATCATGTGCTTTGACTCCAATCATCGGTGCCTTTCAGGGGTTACTTATAAGGTGGTGATTGGGCACAGCTTGGGATATTCAGAGGTAATTGAGTAGCTAATAAAGGATTCACCACTCCTGTTAGAAGGAGATGATAGCCACGACCTCTTATCGGGGTCATTACTCGATAGTCTCTGGACAAAGCAGATATGTGTCATGAAGAGATTCTTCAATGATATATAGAGTAATAAGGTCCTCAAAACAAGATCTAATATCATTTGGACTACATGTGACATAGTTAGTCTAGTGGGAGTTAACACTTTAGTCATACTCTAAACCAAGTGGAGTATAGATGGTGAAAAGACGCATTACATGGCAAGATTGCGTATGGAAGGGTTCGTAATCAAACCACAGATTTTTGGTCAATTAGGGGTCATGACGTATTGCTAGATACTGCTCTTGACTTACTTAAATTAAGTGTTAATTTAAGTGGTAAATATAACCTGAAACCTAATGGGTCACACACATAGGAGATCCGAAGGATAAGTAAAATGGTCTTGAATGGTGATTCAAGATGTGAGAGAGTGTTATGGGATTGTATCGTGATGTGATTGTGGTAGAAAATGTTGCATGAAATGGATTAGAAACAAGTGTTGTTGGCTACCATTTTGGCCATTAACTTCCCAAACTTCCATTAATGCATGCTATTCATAGTCATTAACTTCCCATAACTTTCATTAATGCATTTTATTCATGGTCATTAACTTCTCATAACTTCCACTAATGCATGTTATTCATGGTCATTAACTTCCTATAACTTCCATTAATGCATGATATTTATGACCATTAACTTCACTTAACTCTTTATTGGTGATTGGTGCATAGAGATCATTTTTGTGCATCCTGTGTAAGACATAAGTGAAAGAAAGGTTTCTTTCTTACACACGCACCCTTTTTCTCTCTAACTCTCAAAAGAGTTCTTATCTTTACTAGCACAAAGAAAGAACTCTGACCATCTCCTAGTAAGGTTTCATCCTTTTATCTTCGTGTGGACTTTCATTAGAGACGGTCTACGTTGATCGTTGTGGTTTACAACAACCTAACTCGGAGAATTTTAAAGAACAAAGGAGATCATCGAAAAGGTATGTAAACATCTTACATTTCATGTTTTTGTTTTCTATATCTATATGTATGAGTAAATTTGGTTTTTAAGGTTCCGTCTTATTTTCAGCTCTGTATATTATA
>JAOQMR010000213.1:8821079-8836786 GCA_027563865.1 Erythroxylum pelleterianum
ATGGACTATTTTGCAATTTTTAAAAAGTTTAGGGACTATTTTATAAATTTAAAAAATATTCCGAAACGGTACCGGTATCAACCGGTACCGGTACAGTTCCGTTCTAGAGCCCAATCCGGTACCAAGTCCGGTACAGTATTCAGAACATTGCATAGGAGGATATAAAAATGGTTCAAATGGACATATTGGGATTTTAGTCGCCTAATTAGGGATTTTAGATGAAGTGATTGTTTGGATGGACTTTTGGGAAGTCATTAAGTACTTTTTTCTACCATAAAAGTCTTTTTTAAGAAAATCAGTATTTGACTGTAAAATAAAAAAGTACTTCTTTAATAGATATGACTTTTTTGGCAGCCAAAATAAAACTTTTTAAGAACCTTAAATTTTGAACTTCTAAAAAAAGTCTTTCAAATGATTTTTTCGGGTAGATTTTTCAGATCAATTAATGAGCCTATTTTTTAGTCCATTTTATCCTTATATTTTACATATAATTCCCACAATATCTACAAACTCATCTTCACGTTTATCTTGCAAACCCATTATTTAACTTTTTATATGTTTTAATATTTATTTTTATACTAGTTTTACTTATGTTATAATCCATATAAAATATTTGGTTAGATATATTTTTATTTATGTTTTATATGATTTAAAATTATATAATAGTTAATATATTGTGCTTTGTATATTGTTTAATATACTTTAAATAATATTTATATGCATTAATAATTTTTATTACAAAATAAAATATATTTAAAATTAAATGTACTTTTTTATTTTTATGTTGTCAAACAATTATTTTATGAAGTTCTTAAAAAATACTTTTTTAAATGATAGTCAAACAATCAATTGACTTCTTAAAAATGTTCTTCTCAAAATAAATCTACAGAAAAAAAAAACTTTACTAATAAAAATTCTACTAATATAAACTCAACCAAACATAAACAAAGAATCTGTCGGCAAGGAAGGTGTCAAATAAAAAGGATCCGGAGTCACGGAGAAGATAGTCCCGTATGTTCATGTGTTGGGGAACTTCAAATTGAAAGAGAGAATATAAAGATAAGTGATTGATGATGAATTTAGTATTAGGGTTTGTGTGTTACGAGAAATTCATATAGGTATTTTAAATAGATGAGGCGTGAAGGAAAGTCGAGGATGTTAGGGATTGTACGGGGAAAAAAGTTTCATATTAGAGTTAATCAAATTAAAATTTTAATTGGTTAAAAATTTAGATTTAAGGTTAATACAAAATTAAGATTAATCATAAATTAGGGTTAAATTTAATAAATGAGACCATAAAAAATTTAAAAGTGTTACATTAATACTAAGGTGAAGATGAACTCTTCATTCTATTAAGAATTTTCTTATTAGTTGAGAGTTTATATTAAATAGTTTTGAAATAGTATATTATTCTTTAGTGCATTTTAAAATGTTATAGTCTAATTTATATTGTAACGTAAATGTTAGGATTCAAAAGAAACTTTAAATTAGTTGTGTCAATTTTGTACGATGAATAAATTTATTGTTAAAAACATATATAAAAACATGTTTGATATTAAGATAAAAATAATATGCACTTAGTGTATTAAAAAGAAATATGGTTCATATTAAATATAATTAAGAACATATTCTCTTTTTTTATGAACCGGTGAAATATAAAATGATATAAAAATTTTCTATTTTATTAAAACTAATTTAGATCATAATCTTATTTTCTATCTATTTTTTTTAAATTATTGAAGCATGTCAATTGCAATTTTTGAACAAAATATTTGGCATGCTATTAAATAGGTTTCTAATTTTATGCCCATAATTATTATTTTATTAAATATTATTCCCTACAAAATATATTAAATACAAGATAATTAAAAATGTCTGGATAAAATTTAAATATTTTGACTCCAAAAATAAATGATACTTATTTTAATATACCTAACCTTATTTCTTAAATAGTTAATATTCAAAATAAATTTTTTTTAAATAAGTACTCTACTCGTATTAGTGCACCATATCTACAAATGAACTCATTCAACTGTAGCACACTAGCACTTCATAGTCGTCAGTAGAAAAACTATAACTCCGTCCATTTAAATCCCCTGGTCATTTTAAACGAAGTCAAGCAAATTTGGAATCCCGAAGTTACCAAAACACCCTTTTGCTGTTTCCAGAACTGGTTAGTGATCACAAGCATGCAAGTTTTAACACCTTGACCTGTGTCCTGCTCGTTGGAGGGTAGTGAATGTGGTGAGGCCATTTTAGTCACTGGAAATTCAAAATAAACAAATTGTTTGGCTCACTACCCAATACTCATTGGCTCTGGTCGCCCCGAAGTCACTGTCTCTGCATCAACACCACCCAAGTATATCCAAATACTGTATTTCTACAGAGGAGAGAGAGAAAAGTTTCATAGAAGAAGAAGAAGAAGAAGAACGGTGTAATCTTAAAAGCCCGGACACATTTTGATCGAAAGAAGGTGCAATGGTGCAAATCGTGGAGGTACTATAACGGTTTGATGAAAAAGAAAGAAACTTTACGCTCATCAATGGGGGAATGCGCACGAAAGATACGCCATTTGTTAAAGATTTTTCAGGCTAAAGCAGCGACAGTGCTTTCAATATTAAGTTAGATCTCTCTGCCAACATAAATTTTCGACACTAAAGACAAAACTTAGTCCAAGTCTTTCACTTTCGAAAAAGCACTTCACTTTACTCTTTTGGTCCGAAACCAAGAGAAATCCCATTTGATCTGTTCTTGAAGAGCAAGAGCTAAGAAGATAAGAAGCAAAAGAAGAAGAAAATGGGTTGCTGTTACTCGAGAATGGAGAGAGAAGAAATGGTCTCGAGATGTAAGGCTCGAAAGAGGTACGTGAAACAGCTTGTTAAAGCGAGACAAAGCGTCTCTGCTTCGCATGCAATGTACATTCGCTCACTGCGTAGCACTGGCTCAGCTCTCCTTCAGTTCTCCAACACGGAAGCTACTCTGCACCACCACCACCACCACCAACCCAACCACCGTGTGCCACCTCATGGGCCGTCTCGTCAACAATTGCCACCAACCCCACCACCGCCACCCTCAATGAGTCCAAGCTCAGACACTTGGACATCATCCATAACTGCGTCTCCACTTCCGCCGCCACCTCCTCCTCCGCCGCAGGGGTCGAGCTGGGACTTCTGGGATCCCTTCATGCCGCCGTCGACTTCGCGACCAGTGACGGAGGAGGAGTGGGAGGGTTTGACAGCCACCACAGCGTCTGAAGTGGCTGTGACCGCCCCGGGGACGGCGAGTATTACGGCGCCGCTGTCCATGGTAAGCGGATTCTCGAAGGAAACTGGTAGTGGGAGTGGAAGTGGAAGTGGAAGTGGGAGTGAACTTGCAATGGTGGTTTCGAGGAATAGTAAAGATTTGGTGGAGATCGTTAAGGAGGTTGATGAATATTTTCTCAAGGCTGCCGATGCCGGTGGTCAACTTTCATTGCTTTTAGAGGTTTCAAGCTCAAACTTTTCTACTCAAAGTAAAGGAGGTATAGTGTTCTTGGAGTTGTAATAAGTGGGAAAAAATAAAGGAAATTTAGCATAAACTTCTTAGATTGTTCACATTTCTTATTTGGATTGAGTGTTATTTGTTCTTGCAGGGAAAGTTTATAACTATGGTTGCAATTTGACTAGTCCGTCATTGTGGACATGGGGTTCGTCGAGTCCGAAGCTTAATGGCTTCGGAAAAATGGGAGAAGGAATTATTATAAGTAATGTAGCAGGAGGAAGCATTGCGAATACCAGCCATTGCTCAACAGTGGAGAGGCTATATGCTTGGGAGAAAAAACTATTCCAGGAGGCCAAGGTATAGATCTGCAAATCTCATTGCAGAATTCTCATTTTGATAATCTTTTCCCATGTTATACCATTTGGTTTGATGGTGTCACGCTTAATCAATAGGTGGTCATTGAGACGTACATCTTTCATAAATTGATCTTTATAATTTGTTTTGTATTTCTTTTCGTTTCATTAAGTGCTTCTGTGGATGGTTTAGAGTGCTGAGAGTATAAAGATAGAGCATGAGAAGAAGGAGGCTTTACTGAGGAAGCTAGAGGTAAAGAGGGCTGACTATGTGAAGACTGAGAAGACTAAGAAAGAGGTTGAAAAGTTGGAGTCTCAACTGATGGTTGCTGCACAGGCCATTGATTCTACCTCCGCCGAAATCATCAAATTGAGAGAGACGGAGCTCTATCCTCAACTCCTTGAACTTGTAAAAGGGTTGGTGTGCTATATCCCTGTCATGTTTTAATTTACCTTAAAGCATTGAATGTCTGGGCAAACTAGTTGTCCACAAGTTTTCACGTGACTTCGTAACATAATTTTCCAATTCTGATTCACAAGTCAGTCTCTGTTGCATTATAGGACTCTTATCTCTGCTACCCTTTTCGTACTCCAACTTATTAGCCCCATGGAATGGGAAGCTAACATTGGCCCACTACATTTACATTACTGTCCTTTCACTTCACTCGTGGCAATGGGCATGGCAGGGCGGCATCTTTGCTTCAGGGTTTTAGACTGATTTGTTTTTGGTTGCGGCCATTAAAAGAGCAACGCCCTCTACTTCTTTGATGCATTTAGCTGTTATATGATTCAAAGACACAGTTATTTGCTATGTTGACTGTTTATACTGGAAATAATCTGGGGAATTAGTTAACTTAGGATATTGTTGCCCTGCGCAGCTGATAATAATTGTTTTGACTGCCTTTTGACTGGCTTGTTCTAGGTCAGTGATTTGTTTTGTTGCAGAGATATCAGTTGACTCCGAACTGTGATGTGTACGACCTTTAGGAGGCAATGACCTTTATTATAATGAAGTGAAAGTCTGCGGAACATTTATTCTTAAACTTCTATTAACTCATTTTCATCACAAGGGAGACAATCTTGTGATCTCTTGTATTATCCTTCCATGAGTAGGGTCGCCAACTAAACAGTTCTAAGTGGTGTGTGCGAGAATTAGCAGTATAGGTTTGCAATTATATTCCCTTGCAGGCCACCAATTTTTCATTGCTATTCTATTCTGTTTTGACATATAGCTCAAATTATTTTCCGTCTATGTAGGAGGGGACAAGCAACTGCATTAATCCTTTTATCAGTCAATATTTGCAGTAGTCAGCAGACATCTAAGTAGTGTCCAATTTAATCTTGGCTCTCTTGCTTTGCAGGTTGATGTGTATGTGGAGAAGCATGTATGAGGCTCACCAAGTTCAAACACATATAGTTCAGCAACTCAAATATCTCAATACTATTCCATCAACAGAACCGACATCTGAAATTCACCGCCAAGCCACTCTCCAACTTGAGCTTGAAGTCCAGCAATGGCACCAGTCATTTTGCAATCTTGTGAAAGCTCAGCGGGATTACATCCAATCACTTACTGGATGGCTCCGTCTCAGCCTCTTTTCCATATCCAATAAAGAATCAAAAATTTACTCTCTTTGTGAAGAGTGGCACCATGCAGTGGACCGCATTCCTGACAAAGTGGCATCTGAAGGAATCAAGAGTTTCTTGACTGTAATCCATGCCATAGTGGTCCAACAAGCAGAGGAGCATAAACAGAAGAAGAAATCTGAATCTGCATTTAAGGAGTTTGAGAAGAGGGTAGCTGAGCTTAGGTCACTGGAGAGCAAATATGGACCCTACTCAATTCCTGAAACTTCCGGCGGCACAAGAAGCAAAGACCCAGTTGCAGAGAAGCGAGGAAAGGTAGAAATCCTGAGAGCGAAGGCAGAAGAGGAAAAGAGTAAACACGAGAAATCCGTCAGCATAACAAGGGCAATGACATTAAACAATCTGCAGATGGGATTCCCACATGTCTTCCAGGCAATAGTTGGATTTTCAAGTGTCTGTATGCACGCCTTCGAGTCAGTATACAATCAAGCCAAAAGTGCTGAGCAGGAACATGATGTGAAGAGGATATTACCTTGAGATACCAAGAGATTAGGATAATAATAGACACGAGGTGGTAATTGCTTTCCTGTGAATAGAGCATACAATCACCTACATTGAGGAAGAAAGTTATGGAGATAGCTGCATATTACATGGAAGAGCAATCAGAAGCATTGCATCAGTGGCAGACTTTTAGTTTTTGCGTGGGGGCATCTACCTTTTCTCTGTGGGGATAGGAACAAGAGGCTGTGAAATGTTCTCGACTTGGGGAAATTTTTGGTTTTGTATATTATGCTTTATCTGTAGGGTTCTTGCAATAGGGAAGTGAAAACAAAATGTTTAATCCAGACAGTTGTTTGCTTTTAACTGAAAGCTCCAGCTTTAATCATAACTGCATTCCTGGAGGCACATTAATGGTAGGAAGCAACAAGAAAAGCCTGTCAAATTGAAGCCATACTGAATTTTACCCGAGGCTCATTTAGTCAAAGCTATAGAGAAATTAATCCTGATTAGATTACAGCTACACTGAAAAATGGTTTTTGTAAACTTTTGATCTAATTTTTTAATTAAACAATTTAAAAAATATTAATCATAAATTAAAAAGGTTGAAATGATCCAAATGCAGATTCTTGCATAATTTTTTTTGAACTGTCTATTGTAATCTGTTTGTGTTTATGTTAGGGTTATGAATCTCTTATTGTACCAGCCAAAAAACGATACAGAAGGTAATGTTCATGTATCAGGTTCATGTAATGGCCGGTGCCGTCAATATTCAGAATACTGGCCATATATATACTGGTTAGTACCGAAAATTTAAAATTTTCAGAGGTTTTCCTGCAAAAAGAAAAAATTCCATTTCTTTGCAAAAAAAAATGCAAATTGTTTATGTATATTTCATTTTTTGTGAATTGTGAATCTTTGATGGTTGAAATTGTGTTGTTGGAAATGAAATTGTTAGTTGTTGGAAATTTGGAAATGAAAATTGTTTATATATGTTTTGTAATGTTTGAAACTTTGAATTAAAATTGTTTAAAATTGTTGGAAATTATTGGGAATGAAAAATGTTTGAAATGGAAATTATTTATGTATGTTTTCTAATGGTTGAATTGAAATTGTTGGAAAATGTCATAAATGAAATTGTTGGAAATTGTTAGAATTTAGAAATGAAAATTGTTAGAAATTGTTTAAAACGGAAACTGTTTATGTATATTTCATTATTTTGTGAATTTTGAATTTGTGATGGTTGAAATTGTTGGTTGTTGGAAATGAAATTGTTGGTTGTTAGAATTGAAATTGTTGGAAATTTGGAAATGAAAATTATTTATGTATGTTTTGTGATGTTTGAAACTTTGAATTAAAATTGTTCAAAATTGTTAGAAATGAAATTGTTGCAAATTATTAGGATCGAAAGATGCTGTAAATGAAAATTGTTTATGTATGTTTTGTAATTGATTGAATTGAAATTGTTAGGAAATATTAGATATGAAATTGTTGAAAATTGTTACAATTTGGAAACGAAAATCGGGAACATGTTGTGGGCTAAACTCCAATCACTTATACTAAGACTTATTAATTTCCATTAAAAATCATAGAAGCAACTTATATATTTAAGAACCAAATATAGAATGGTGGATATAAGATTATGGTTTGTTAGAAATGAAAAAGAAGATTCAAAGCTCTAAGTAAGGAAAAAAAACATTTCCAAAGAAGTTATATCCTTCAACTTGATCATCATGTTATTAATATATCATTCAATTTAATCCTCATGTTATGAATAGATGTGTATGAACAATTGTATATGTCATTCATTATTTGGTGATTATGCAAATCATACCCTTTACTTGATCCTCATGTTTGAAACTTTGAATTGAAATTGTTCGAAATTATTGGAAATGGAAACTGTTTATGTATATTTTGTGATTATTGGAACGAAAATTGTTTATGTATGTTTTATGTAATTATGTTTGTTGAATAATTGAATTGTTATTTTTTGACTTATGGAGAATTGTGTTCGATGAAATTGAATTGTGTATGATGTATGAGTTATATTATATAAGATGGACATGCGTATTGTGTAATTAAATTATGTATTCTTTTTGATATATGCATTCATTTATTTTTACAGATAAATGGAAGGAAGTTCAAATACTCTTGATCAAACTACTTCAGGAAGATACAATGATCCAGTTTGGGCTCATGCTGCATTGGTTCCCGGTATGAGGAACTACACTATTTGCTTTATTTTGTAACAAGCATTTGAATGGTAGAGGAATAACCCTATTAAAGAAGCATTAAGCTAGGGCTAAAAGAGATGTGAGACCTTGTGAAAAAATAAGTTATGATGGGAAGTGACAGATAAAAAATTTGCTTGAAGAATATTAGCACGAGAAAGATGGAAGGGAAATGTTGAATTTTGAAATTGGTAGTGGAAGTTCATTTACTGGTTTTCGTGATAATTGTAGAAATGTTGAAGGTGGTAGTTGTTGTTTTAGTGCTAATGTTCCATCCCAGACCCAGTAAAAAGTGAATGTTACACCTGAACCTAATGCTAGGAAAAGAAGAAGGCAGGTGACTAGTTTTTTTGCACCACGAACAACTCCTGAAGCTCAACCTTCAATTCGCAGTACAATGCGATAAAGAGATGCGACTCACAATATCGATATGGTAGTAGCTAGATGGTGGTATGTTATAGGTTCATATTCAATGCTTCCCAATCTTACTATTATTAGCCTATGGTAGATGTAATAGCCTCTTACGGCTCTAGATATAAAGCTCCTTTGATTGATGACTTAAGAGGTAAAGTTTTGAGTTGCTCGGTTTCTGAAATTAAACGTTATTTAGCTGAAAGAATAGTGAATTGGGTTACTTTTGGGTATTCAATCATATGTGATGGTTGGATAAATAGGAGACAAGAGCCTATTATTAATTTTTTGGTTTATTCTACAAATGACTCGATGTTTTTGAAGTCTATTGACGCATCTGGCCTTAATAAAAATACGAATACTTTATTTGAGATCTTTGATGAAGTTGTGAATGAAGTGAGGCTAGAAAATATTGTTTAATTTATTACTGACAATGATTCTGCTAATAAAGCGGCAGGAAGAAAGCTACAAAATATGTATAATTCTTTTTTTTGGACTCCTTATGCTGCACATTACATTAGCCTAATGTTGGAGAATATAGCAAATCCTAGGTATTTTTCTATTATTGATGAGACTATGCAGAAAGCTAACCAAGTTCATCTATAATTGTACGTGGGTGTTGAATTTAATGAGAAAGGAATTTACCAATGGTAGGAATTTGTGTCGTCCTAGTGTGACAAGATTTGCAACGAATTTCTTATCACTTCAGTCTTTTGTTTCGATGAAGAAAGAGTTAAGACAAATGTTTACAAGTGATAAGTAGGTTGCATCTCAGCATGCTAGGTCTAATGCTAGATTAGAGATTTCCAGCATTATACTAGAAGGTAGAGAATTTCGGTCTCAATGTCAATTTGGTATCTGAATTTATAAGCTTTTGGTGAGGGTGCTTCGCTTGGCTGATAGCAAAGATAAGCCAATAATAGGTTATTTTTTTTATATCATTGAAAGAGCGAAGGAAGCAATCAAGGACAGTCTGAAACATAGGTCTTCTTTGTACACATCGTATCTTGCAACATCAATTAAAGATGGGAAAGGCAACTTTCTTCTCCGTTGTTTGCAGCTAGGGCGTTTTAAATCCTAGTGTATATTTCAGACTAAATTTTACAAAAAAAAGTTAAAATTAGTAGATGAATGATATTTACTATTACAATAATTCTTGACCCTAAAATGATGCAATATCTCTTAAGCTCACAAATGGAGCTTTATAAGCTGTCATTTGTGGTCGATTGCTATTCGAAAAATAGCAAAACTTTCTCTAAGTATTAGTTGTTTCTTTTTTCTTATTTGTTGGAAATTAATTATCACTTTATTTTATTTGTAATTCTACTTTTGTTATCTTACGACTTGCAGTGTCTTAATGGGATCAATTCTGAATTAGTGTTATAGAATTGCAAAGGTTTGCAATTCCTTTGCAATTCAAATTTTAAGTCAATGTATGAGTGCAACATGTCGTGAACGAAACTAAAGTAAATTTGAATTTACCCATTCCAAGAAAAGGAATAGATTGGAGCACAAGAGAATGTATGACCTAGTATTCGATCATTACAATTTAAAGTTTCGGGAATGGTATGTTATTATCATTATTAATTTCGTTATAATTTCTTATAATTTTCTAATAATTAAATTTTATTGTTTACAAGGACTCTTAATAGCACAAATAGTTCAACAAATCCAATTTCCATTGATAATATTGATTCTTTGGCGGATAGGATTTCTAAAGAACTGGGTTTAGTAGATATGGATGACTTGGAAAATAATCTTAGATGGGAAAGCATGGACATGTCATTTGGTGCATTGAATTTTAATGATGATGATGATGATGAGGCTCCTCTCAATGATGAGGATTTTGTACCAAATGATAACTAGGATCAGTGCAGTTATAACAAGTATCCTCCCGTAAACGTTAAATGAAATTCCATATTTTTGTTATTCCTCTTCTTTTAATCTTACTTATATTTGATGTATGTATTAAATTCTATATATATAATGTAATTATAAATGTTTTTGTTACAAATTTCACTTTTAGTTGGTTGGTTCCTCATCACGAATTCTTGTCGAAAATTGTAATAGTTTGAGAGTTAAGGATATTATTTATTCTTTTTATTAGATGTTTTAATTTAACTATTATTTATTATATGATGACATTGTAATGTTTTTAATACTTTGTATTGTTCTTAATTTTATATTCGTATGATGATGATTGTCTTTTTTTCATATTAACTATGATGATTATTTATATATGAAATATCTAAAAATTATTATTATTTTATATTAATTGTGGTTATTATTATTATTATGATTTTTGAAGACAAGGTTGATGTAAACTTATAAAGAATACAGTACAACTGTATAATATGACAATTGATTATTTTGTAATTTTAAAAAAAATTTAAGAACTATTTCATAATTGGTATTAGTATAGTATCGTACCAGAACTCAATCCAGTACCAAGGCTGGTACGGTATTCGCAACATTAGTTTATGTATCTTGTCTTTAAAGGTATTTATAAAAAACTTTATAAATCTGAAAGGATGTGGTTTCATAAATATTCTAGTTCAACCGTTGTTATTTTGAAATGTATCTGTGGTTGCTTGATTTAAAGCAACTGTATCAGCGACTATAAATTTTATAGCACAAATGAAAACAGAAAAATTAAATGCAAAATAAACAAATCAACTCCCAAGATTTGGTAACGTAGTTTGAGATACCTTACCTACATTTGTGGGCCCTCACCCAGATTAATCACTTTCACTAAAGAACAATAATAGTTTTACTCAAGACATTACAGAGCTAACTCACTTTACCTTTGACACTATTCCTCGTCCTTACAACCCCTGAAAGTAAATCACTCCCACTAACACGACCACTTTGTATTAACTTTAACAGAGGATTTTTACAACAATGTTTAATAATAAAGATAAGAATTAAACAACTCAAGTGATTTAAACAATAAAGTCATAAACAAAGACACTTGAGACAAGAAAATAACTCCCCTAACCATGCAGCTTCATCAACGAAAGAATGAGAAGTTGTCTACCAAGAAATATGTTATGAAGCTTCGATATTGTCAATGACACATCCCACGCACAGTAACCACAAAAACTCAACAAAACAACAAATATTTCATTACTGAAATGTTAAACCAACGGAGCTGCAAAAACACACAAAACAACTAGAGATTTTAGCACAAAACTAACAACTTGGACAACCCAGAAAATCGCACGACCCAGGGGAAAATACAACTATCGGATGTGGATGGATCGTGTAATATTTTCCCACTCATAAAGAAAACACAATTGTTCAAGAAATCGTCAATCGAAAAATTGAATGTTTCACCACCGAAAGATCCAAACAAAAACAACTGTACACACACACGATTTCTACACACTTTCCCCTAACAATAACAATAGTTCAGCTGTCTAAAAATTCACACACCAACAGAGAAACACAGCTCACATAGATAACTCCAATCACCATAAAATATGCTGCCAAAGATAGATTGAATTACCAAAATTACAGCTGCCAATGATAACCAAAGATCCTCTAAAATTATAGTTGTCAAGTCACAATGTACTTATCATTTTTCACCTAAAAATGGAAACAATACAACCTTAAAAATTCACGCAAATAGGAAGAGAACACAACTGTCTAATGTAGATAATCTGACCAAAAATTCAGTTGCCATAGATAAAACAACTAAAATAGGCTGCTAAAAAGTAAAAAAATCACCAAAAATCTATGTCTTATCTTAATCAAGATTTGATGATTTTATTCTAATTAATTCTTATCATGAATAGGATTTATTTTAAATAAAACTCATCTTCAAAGACTCGTGCATAGAGTAGAATACTTGTCATAGTGAAATTTTACAAATAACCAAAGATGTCCAATTACAAATAATGCTTAAATATCATAACATATATCTTAACAATCTCCCTCTTTTTGGCATTATTTGTCACATATCAAAACTGTCCCTTAAGAATATAATTGGACATACAACATCAAGTTCACGTAACATATAGGAACTCTCCCTTAATCGAACATCGAGTTCCAAATTACTTCCAAATAACATTCAAGTGCATGTATCAACAAGTTTAACAAGTTCACATAAACAATTGGCAAAGATGAACTCTCCCCCTTAATTGAATAGTCACCAATAAAGCATAAATATCATATGAAAATAAACAATCTTAAATCTCCCCTTGAGACAAAACAATGCCAAAACAAAGAATGTCTTCAATGCAATCAATCTTAGCGAATAAAGAGGTATAATAATTAGTAGTAAGGATAGCGAAAGAATTATAAGCATGTAGTACAACAACAGAAGGCTAAGATGACAATTTACCACCGGTGAAAACACTAGCCAACATATTATTATTCACATCAAATTCATCCACATACGACTGCTTAAATTCATAAACGTCAAAAGTGAATTCAACGAATCATAATCAAACTTAATCAATCTCCTTGATATTCAAACGTTTCTTTTATCCTCCAATTATACCTTTAATCATCTCATTCCCAACAATAATATCTGCACAAATATCCAACCCCAGTGAAAGCATATTGTCCAAACTCATATAGCCCACGATATAAAGAGAAACCAAGATAAAAATTTAGAAACCCAAATTATAGAAGACTCCAATAGTCCTATAGGTCTCCAACTGAGTATCAACATTTTTTTGACATAACTCCATAACTAAAAATGTAAAAGCAAAACCCTCAAATCTTCAAGCATAGCCTCATTTTCACATTAAATATACTATTCAATAAGTAAAGAAAAGTCAAACACACACCAATCAATTGGACCTTAGAAAACCCATAAAAACTAAAAAATCCTAGATGTTAACTCCTTTAAACCTCCTTTTTTTTTAATAAACAACATCAATATACTTCAAAAATGTAAAGCACACAATCTTTGTGCCCCTTAAAAAATTCAAACCTGACCTTATTCCTCGTCACATTATCTCTGTCATCAACTATCTGGTTGGTTTCTTCCTCCAAAGCAACCAATTGGTCTTCTGTCTAAACAATTTCTTTTCCAATAGCAACTAACTGTGAATCTGGACAATTTCTGATTTTAGCTTTGTTACGTCTTTGTTCTAATTTTTTAGGTTGATTTTGAAGGTTTTCTTCTATCACTAAGTTTGTTGTTAGACCATCCATTCAAAGGTCCCTCTTCCAATAACCATGGCCTTCTTTCCATCTCTAAAAGTAACGTGGCCATCCATACAACTTTGACAATCCATCGAGTAGCTTCTTTCACACTTTCTAACCCAATATGCTTAGGTAATGTTGGTTGTTACTGAAAGTTCATCAAAGAACGTCTAGATTTTCAGTTTTGAGCCCTCTGAAATATTATTTGTAACAACTTGTAACAATTTGGCCTTATGTGCCCGTTTAATCCATAAAAGTGACAAGTAGGTATAAATTTTTGTTTCCTCGTTGAAGTTTCTCCTTGGACAGATCTGGCCACATTATTTTTCTCATTATTCGACTTAGAATATTCACCTTTATAATCAATGCCTTGAAGGTCTCCTTTAATCTTTACAATTTTTAACAACTTTTCTAACTTTTCGATACCTGCATTTAACATTCTTATCCCCTTTTTTGTACTAACCAGCTTCAACTTTGTTTCATCAAGCTCATCTATTGTAGATAACAACTTCGTTTCTAGATCTCGAGTAATGGTCTTCATGGTGGAGTTTTCCCTCGTTAGCTTTTCATTCTTCTTACATGTTCGCACCTATTTAGCATACATTAACTCATAAGCTTTGTAAATATCCTCTTTTTTGTATTCTAAATCACTGCCATAATCTGAAGTAAAATTTTGGGCTAATTCATCAGTATTTTTTTTGGAATTTCAGACTTATTCGTCTAAGTTTTCGTCGCCAGTTTCTTCATTGGTAGTTACTAAGGAAGCAAATGAACTTTGTTGTTTAAAGCAACCAATGCAGCATTATTACTCACAATTTCTTCTTCATTGTTGTATTCACTTTCAAATTCCTTTTCTCTTGAAGTGTTGGTGTAAGACTTCCCTTTTTCTTTTCTTAAGAGTATTAGCACATTTCGTTTGCACGTGTCCAAAACCTTGGCATTCATGACATTGAATCTTCTTTACTTTCCTTTCACCTCTTCGAGTCTTTGCCTACTGTTTGAAAATGTTGTTTGATGAACTTCTAACATTTTGTCTGAATTCAAGTCTATCTTTATTCACCTTCTTTAGCCATTTGCTGGAATTTCTTATTAGTGACACCATATCATCATTCTCATCAGATTCGTCTCCTAAATCATTCACGGCCTTTCCAACCTCGAATTGCACTGTCAGTCTTTTGTTCTTCTCACGTTTATCTCTCAACAAATTCATCTCAAAGTTTGTAAAAATCACAATTACCTTATCCAAGGATAATTCATTGATATTATGGGCTTCTTCGATTGCTGTAATTTTTGGTATGAATCTCGAAGGTAATGATCTCAAAATTTTCTTATCAAGTTTTAGATTCTAATAATTCTTACTAACTTGATGTGCTTGGTTGGCAATGTTATGTAACCTCTCATGGAAGTCTCCGATAATTTCATTTTCAGCTCTTAAAATCTAGTGGCTAACATCTAAAGTTTCGAGGCCATCACAGATTTTGATTTCTTATGTATTGTTTACAAAGTGTCCCACGCCTCTTTCGCAGATTCACAGGCTGATATCATGAAGCGACCTTCATCAATTGCACTGAAGATGACGTTTATGACTTGAGAACTGCTTCTCCCTTTTCTTCAGCCCTTGTCCATTTATATTAAGAACTGCTTCTCCCTTTTCATCGGTCATCATCGGATGTGTCCAACCTAAAGTTATGAATATCGTACCGGGCTCGGTACCGGATTGACCGCTGGAACGGAATTGTATCAGTACCGTCGATACCGGGTACTGTTTCAGGAAATTTTTTAAAATTATAAAATAGTCCCTAAAATTTTTAAAAATTGAAAAATAGTTCATATTGGTATATTATACAGTTATACTGTACACTTTACTAGTTTACTGTTTACATCAACCATGTTTTCAAAAATCTTAATAATACATAATAATGACAATTAATATGAAATAACAATAATTTTTAAATATTTTACATATAAATAATAACCACAATTAATATAA
>JAOQMR010000213.1:8836886-8852286 GCA_027563865.1 Erythroxylum pelleterianum
TAAATAGAATTGGATGTAATCATGTAAATGATTAATTTACTAAAATAAAAAATCAACAAAAATTTAATACTTTATTTGTTTTTTTTGCAAAATGGTCCCTGGAGAATCAGATTTTTGCATAATGGCCCGAAAAAATTCGATATTGGTAGTACCGATCGGAATTTATCACCGGTACCACCTACACCTGTACCGATATCATTTTCCAGTCGGTACGATACATACCAACCGATACGGTACAAAATTTGAAACATTGGTCCAACCATTTAAAATCAAGTTCCATGCTTTTGTTCCTTGTACCTGAATGAATACCGTCATTTGTGATTTCCATGTAGTATAATTAGATCCATTTAGCAACGGTGGCTTGGTGATTGATGCTCCTTCTCTTATAGGTATAATTGTGAAACATGGATCTACACTAACTTGACGTACCAAGTTCTGATTCGTTGAATCTCTCTCTAATACCAATTGTAAATTCGAAAGGATATGGTTTCGCAAAAATTATGATTTAGCCGCAGTTTCTTTGAACTATATCTGTGGTTGCTTGATATAAAGCAACCGTGTCAGCAACTATAAATTTTCTAGCACAAACGAAAACAGAAAAATTAAATGCAAAATAAACAAATCAATACCTGAGATTTGGTAACGCAGTTCGACACACCTTGTCTACATCTGTAGGGCCCTCTCCTAGCTTATTCACTTTCACCAAAGAACAACAATAACTTTACTCAAGGCATGACAAAGCGGACTTACCCTACCCTTGACACTATCCATCATCCTCACAATTAGTGAAAGTAAATCACTCTCAATAATATGACCACCTCGTACTAAGCTCAACAGAGGATTTTTATAACAATGTTTGATAATAAAGAAAATAATTAAATAACTCAAGGGATTTAAACAATAAGGGCATAAACAAAGACATTTGAGGCAAGAAAACAACTCCCCTAACAATATAGCTTCGTAAATGAAAGAATGGGAAGTTGTTCACCAAGAAATTTGTTGTGAAGCTTCGACATTGTTACTGAAACATCCTGCGCGTAGCTATGAAAACTCAACAAAACAACAAACGTTTCATCACCGAAACATTAAACTAATGGAGCTGCAAAAACACACGAAAACAACTGGAGATTTTAACATAAAAACAACAACTTGGACAGCTTAGAAAATCACACAACCTAGGGGAAAATGCAATTGCCAAATGTGGATGGATTGTGTAATATTTTCCCACTTACAAGGAAAACACAACTGCTTCAAGAAATCTTCAATAAAAATTGAATGTTTCACCACCGAAACATCCAAACAAAAACAGTTGCAGACACACAATTTCTACACACTTTTCCTTAACAACAGCAGTAGTTCAATTGTCCAAAAATTCACACACCAACAAAGAAATGTATCTTACATAGATAACTCTTAATCACCATAAAATCTATTGCTAAAGATAACTTGAATTACCAAAATTATACCTGCCAATGATAACTGAAGATTCCCAAAATTACAGCTGCCAAGTCACATTTTACTTGTTGTTTTTCACCCAAAAACAACAACAATATTGCCTTAAAAATTCGCACAAATAGGTAGAAAACACAACTATCCAATGTAGATAATGTGACAAAAATATGTAGATAATGTGACAAAAAAATCAACTGCCTTAGATAAATAAAAACCACCGAAATAAGCTATTAAAAAGAGTCCAAAAATCACTAAAAATCTGCATCTTATCTTAATCAAGATATGTAGATTTTATTCCAATTATTTCCTATCATGACTAGGATTTTATTCCAAATAAACCTCGTCTTCAAATAATCTCACATAGAGTAGAATACTCGATATAGTGAAATTCCACAAATAACCAAAGATGTCCAATTATAAATAATACCCAAAATGTCTTAACGCATATCTTAACAAACTCAATATTTTAAAAGAAAATGATAAAATGTTACCTACCTTATACCTTTATCCTATTTATAGAAAAAAAGACAAATTTTTATTAAAATTAAAATTTTTAGTCAAACCCTAATTATAGTTATAGTTATAATTTAATTTTAATAAATCAAATATATCATACTTAATCTTTAAAGTTTCTCAAATTTCATATAAACTTAATTTAAATTGATTTTTTTAGCTACTCTTTTATGTATGACCTATTACATTCCTCCTATATTTACTATGACTATAAATTATAATTTGAAATCATAGTAGAATTAGATATTTAATTCCATAATTAAACAAATTTTAATCATATATCAAGATTGACATCTAGTAACATATATGGCCAACCAAATAATAGGAATGTTAAAGTAGTTTTATTCAACATATTCATACATAGTTATGATGTAATTTATTCACTTCCTTATCTAATGTTCTAATTGACATAGAGTATGGATTTAGTGTTTATTATTTTAAATGCAATCATGTTCCCTTTTGCTAATTAGTAATTTATTTATAGTTGATATTTGAAAATATTTTTCAAACTTCAATTCACCATAGTAAGAGAATTCCTTAAATTGCTGTTAATCAAGAATAATGGAACATTCTTTTTAATTACTTCATAATGATCAATCTTTTCAACTACCTATATATGGTTCATACTAGATCTAAAAACTATTGACTAAGCTACCTTAAATAAATAGATCATAAGTAGAATCAAAACATAGTAATTCTCACATGAGATACTTAAGTAATCTTTAATCTAAGGATCAATTATACAATCATCATAATGAAAAAATCCATAGACATATAAGAAATATTTCATTTGGGATCTTCATAAATGAGCTAATTCGGTGAACTTATTGTCTAATAAGTACTCACATATTTGTTTAAATATTTTCGTACTTTAATTTATGAGAACAATTACTTTTTTCACAAAAAGAAATATAACATGTACTAGTTTTATTGTAATTAATGTCATGTCTTGATGAAACTAAACTTAGGAACAATTTAGGAATAACACAAATTCAAATTGAATTTCATAATTATGATATTATCATAATTTCAATATTATCATAATTTCAATTGAATAGTAATTATTCTAGGAATTTACATTTAGTATAATATATCAAATATAATTAACAAAATACATAAAGATAGAAATATCTTTATTTAATTATGTCACAAAATCTGGAACCAAAATGATTAGTGGTAAGGAGTACACCGACAGGCCTACCAGATCTAATCTAATTTCTAAGACCATTTTCAAATAATATTTAAAACCAAACTAAGGTAAACAATTATACATATAAATTTTTTTGACGAACTACAAACAAATACAGTTACTCTGCTCCATATATGTTACAGTAATGGCACCATAGTTCTATACAATGAAGCCAAAGGCTTTCAATTATGCAAACATATCATCAAGACCTGCAGACCAATATTTTTTTATTTCAAAACTTAAAATAAGAGGGTTTAAAGTTCATTATCATAAATCAAATTGTTTTTACCATATGCATATGGGTGGAAGCTAATGGGTTAGGAGGATTTGTGTAGCATCGACATATAATGAAAATAAGTGATTTTAAAGAATGATGTAAATTGATTGTTCATTGTTAGTTATTTCAATTAGTAATTCAAAATGGGAACTTTCTTCTTGCAAAACAATCCCATAGAGAACCCTTTAGTTATTGTTGAAGGATCAAAGTTATGAACTAATCAGTACTGCTATTATTTTGGGTAATTTTTAAAATTTATAAAATAGTCACTGAATTTTGTTTAAATTATAAAATAATCCCTCAATATATTGTATTGTATAATTTATAATTTTATATAAACTCTATCTCCAAAAATCATAATAATAAAAATTTGAAATAACAATAATTTATTTATTTTATTAATATTACTTTTTCACATATTTTACTTATAAATAATAAGTATAACTAATATAAAAAAGATCACTTCATCATCATACAAATATAAATTTGAGAACAACACAAAGTATCTAAAATGTTACAATTTCATCATTTAATAAATAATAATGACATCAAAACATTAAATAAAAAGAATAATAAATACCCATACTATCTAATTATTACAATTTACAACAAGAGTTTGTGCCAAGAAAATAACCAACTAGAAGTGAAACCTAAAACAAAAACATTTACAATTGTATTTATATTGCATATATACACCAAATATAAGTGAAATTAAAAGAAGGGGAGAAAAAAAATCTGAAACTTCATTTGATTGAATACCTGCTCAAATCACATCGACTCCAATTCTCATTTGGTACAAATTTCTCATCATTGAGAAGAGCCTCATCTCTCATCATTGAGAAGAGCCTCATCATCACCATGTGCACTAAATGATGTGTGAATACTTTCCCATCTAAGATTATCTTCCAAGTCACTCTCTTCTATCAAACTCAATTCTTCAAAAACTCAATCCACTAAAAGATCGATATGGTCAAGGCAAATTGGATCTATAGAATTACTTTTCTGTTAAGAATTTTACTAAACAAATAAAATTAAATTATTAAAATTTATAAGAAATTATATCCAACTTAATGATGATAATAACATATCTTTCTTGAAGCTTTAAATTATATCCAAAAAAACAAGTCATTTAATCTTTTGTACTCCAATTTATTCTTTTTTTTAATGGATGAATACAAAGGTGCTCAAATTCCTTCCATACCCTGTTGCACTCACACATTGACTTAGAATTCGAATTGCAAACCTTTACAATTCTGGAACACTATTTCTGAATTAGTCCCACCAATCAACTGTTAGACAAAAAAATAGCATTATAAACAAAATAAAGTGATTATTAATTTTAACAAGTAACAAAAGTAAAAATAATATTTACCTATATTAAGTTTATTTGTTTGAAAAATAGCAATTGACATCCTAAAATCACCAAAAACATCCTTATAAATCTCTATTTGTGAGCTTAGGAGATCCTGTATCATCTTATGGGTAATAATTGTTATAATAGTTAATAGCATTCTCGTAATGAATTCAACTTTCTTTATAAATCTTGGTCTAAAATAGACACAAGGATTCCAAAATGCCCTATCTTCAAAAAACAAAGAGTAAAGTTGTCTTTCCCATATCTCATTGATAATTACAAGATAAGGTGTGTACAAAGAAGACCTATTTTTCAAATTGGTCTTGATTGCTTCCTTTTCCCTTTACATAGCATCATAAAATAACTCATTATTGTCTTCTCATCACTGTTAGCCAGATGAAGTACCCTCACCTAAGGCTTATAAAATCGGATGACAAATTGACATTAAGACCAAACTTCATTATCTTCAAATATAATTCTAGAACTCCAATCTATCATTAGACCTAGCATGCTGAGATGTAACCTACTTATCACCTATAAACATTTGTCTTAACTTCATCTTCATCAGAATAAAACACTGAAAGATCAGAAATTAGTTATAAATCTTATAATAGCAGAACAACACAAATTCCTACCATTGGTGAAATTCTTTTTCATTAAATTCATGATCCATGCACGATTGTAGATGAACTTGGTTAGCTTTTTTGTTTTCTGCACAGTCTTATCAATTATAGGAAAATACCTAACATCTCTTATATTTTCCAACATTAAGTCAATATAATGTGAAATATAAGGAGTGTAATAAAAAGAATTATACTTGCTTTGCAATCTTCTTTCATCTGCTTTATAAGTAGAATTATTGTCAATGATGAAGTGAACAATATTTTATAGCTCAACTTCTTTTATAATTTCATCAAATATTTGAAACAAAGTATGGGCATTCCTAACAAGGCTAGATGTATCAATAGGCTTTAAAAACATTATCCTTTTGTAGAATAAACCAAAAAATTAATAACAGGCTTAGGTCTTCTATTTGTCCAAGCATCACACAAGTTGAACACCCATAAGTAGCCCAAGTTATTCTTTTTTCATCCAAATAACTTTTTATTTCATAAACAGACTTGCTTAGAAGTTTACCTCTTTAGTCATCAATTAAAGAAGTATTGTATCCTGGACTGTAGGAGGCAATAGCATCCACCATAGGCTGATGATAATAAGATTGAGTAACATTAAATGTTATACCTAAATCATACCTCCATCTAGCCATTGTCATGTCCATATTATGAGTTGCTTCTCTCGATTGTAAGGCACTACGGATTAAAGGCCGAGCTTTAGGAATTGTTCACGGTATAAGAAACTTAGATACATTGTTGGACCCCGCTCTTTTAGTGGGATTTTGAATTATAAAATTGACATTAAATGAGAAATTTGTGGTGAATAAATTGCTTTAAATGGAATTGAAAAGTAAGAAATAAATATTGAAAGTGTGAGAATTTGGAGAATTAAGAAAGTTTGACTTTTTGGGATAACTAGTAGTAGAGTTGACTTTTTGAGCTGAAATCTTTGTGAATTTTCGCTAGGTTGATTTAGGCAGAATTTGATAAAATGATCTTCATGAAACTTGTAGCTTCTATTGATAGCTTTCTATCGCCATAAAGTATGATATTTTTCGATGTCGGGATTGAAAGTTATGATCTTTCGAATTTAAGGTTATTTTTGCTTTGTTTTTGAAAAATGCTATTAAGGGTAAGTTTGTGTGTATTGCTTTGAGGCCAATTTCTATACTGATTTGGTCTGAATTGGAGTAAGTGGTCTGTATGAAAGTTGTAGCTTGTCTTTCAATCTTTCCAACGCTATAAAGTATGTTATTTTTTATTGTGAAAATTGGAAGATATGAAAATTGGAAGTTTGGATGTTGTTCTAGGATGTCACATTTCTAGCAGAAACTTTGGTTGAAAAATTGACCTAGTTAGAGGTTGAAATTGCCTTTAAGTGCTTCATGAAAGTTTTAGATTATGTTTTTATCTTTCCATTGATGTAAAGTATGGAAATTTTTGACCATGGAATGTGGAGTTATGATTTTTAGAATTTTCTGTTACTGTTTTGACATGATCTTTAGTGGACAGAAACTTTGAAGTAGTTTTTGACTCCTTTAGAGGCCAAATTGATTTTTCTGTCCTTCATGAAAGTTGTAGGCTTCTTTCTGATCTTTGCATTGATGTAAAATATGACATGTTTGGACATTGGAGTTGAAAGACAGAAATTTTAGAAGTTCTGTGACTATTTTTGGTGACATGATTTTGGACAAAAGGTTTGAGTAGGTTTTAAACCCCTTTAGAGTTGGAATTGCTTTTGAAGTGTTTATGGAAGTTGTAGAGCTTCCTTTTATCTTTCAATTGATACAAAATTTGCAATTTTTGGAGTTTTGAGTGAAAAGTTATGCATTTTTGAAGTTCAGTGGTTTTAAAAAAAGAAAAAAGAAAAATCGGAGCCAGATGGCTCGCGATTGCGAGTTCATTGCGATCGCAACCAGCCCTTTTGGAGCAGCAGTTCGCGATCGCAAGCCGTCGCGACCTCGAACCGGCTGCTGTTCTTCGAGGCTCGCGATTGCGAGCCGACCATTTTTTTCCAAGGCTCGCGACCACGAGCCGACTACTGTTTGCGATATTAATTATTAATTATTTGATTTTTCCTCCACTCTTTCACTTATATCTTTTCCGTCCGACATCCGATTGATTTGATTTTTGAAGCATTGGATTCCTAAGACATTCCTCTATCTGTCCATAGAGAATTATGAATTTTTGAGATTAAATTGAGGATGATTGATTTAAATCAAAGTGAGAGGATTAGATAACAAGTCATAAGTTGGATACTTTTTTGAACATGGTTTAGTATTTTGGTAATATCTCGAGTTGTAGAGCTCCGATTGAGTTGATTCTTGTTTCTAATTAAACTAGAGACATGGGGCTACAAATGTTTTGAAGGAATCAAGTGTCAATTTAGCCCTTAAGATGTTCAATTTATGGAGTGAAGTTAGGTGTAGTGTTCAGTCTTAATTTAGTATTGGTCTGAAAGTATTTTGGCCATAACTTCTTCATTTCTGAACTAAATTGAGTGATTTTGGTGGCGTTATGAAATTGAGACAATGAGAAACATTTCTCTAGAAGGAAGTGTGAGTAAATTCCTTCAATTTGATGATTAGAAAAATGTCCTAAGCAAATCTTGACTTAATGAATTTTTGAGACTTTGTTTTATTTTATGATTTTGGGGACTTAATTAGCATGTTAATGTGAGTAATTAACATGTTAAATTGAGTAAGATCATATGACATAAGTTTATAGGTTTGTATTAAATTAAAGTGTTAGAAATTAATGTGTTAGAAGTGCATAAGGGTAAAATTGGAAGAGTACTTAAGTTATTAAGTTAAAAAGGCTTATAAGGAAGGGAATGAGAGTCTTTTCTCATTCATTAAAGGGCAAGGCAATGTGGCTGTCGTTTTTAAGAAGAGAAGCACGACTTTTGAAAGAAAAGAAACAAAAGAAGAAGTGAAAGAAAGGAGAAGAGAGCAAGCTTCGGATGGGAGAAGAAGAAAGAAGAAGGGAGGTTAGGGTTTTCGATTTTTATGAGTTTTCAAGAAGAATTTTAAGTTGATTCAAGAAGGAAAAGATAGAAGAAGATGAGAGCTCCATTATAAGCCAAGAAAATCCGAAATTTGATGAAGAGTTAAGGTAAGAGAAATTTTTACCTTGGTAAATTGTGAAGAGATTTTGGTTTAGATAGCTTAAGGATTGAATGGGTTTGTGATTTCTAAAGTCAATTTTGATGATTACATGATATAAATTGTTCAATTTTGGATGGTTATTAATTAGGGTTTATGTCATGAATTAGGGAATTTCAGTGAGGCTTTGGAGAAATTGAGGCTTTGAACAAGTTCCAAGAATGGGTATGAGGTGGGTACCATGTTTATATTTTGATTTATAAGCCAATTATGTGATTTCGAAAAATCAAGAAGAGAAACGTTTTGAAAATTATTATTTTCGAATGATGAAATTCATTGATTTTGTAATGATTTAAGAAATTGCTACAATTGTTAAATTCATTGTTTTCGAAAAATTGGATAAATTATTAAAATTGTTTCGGATGATTTGAATAAAATGATGTAATTGTTACATGCATTGTTTTTGAATGATTTGATGATATTGCAAAAAGTGTTGCATTTTTGTGTTCGATTGATTGAAGAATTGTTATGTGATTTTGATCATTATGTGAATTTGATATTGTGGAAAGTTGTTTGATATTTGAATGATTGTTATGTAGTTTTTGAATGTGTGAAATTGTGAATGTCAGAGTGTCTAATATGACACGATATGAAAAATTTAGTTTTCGAAATGTGCCTTCGGACAATCTGATTTTCAAGTATGAACATATAAGTTATGTGGGTTTGGTTAGGTCCCATAAGTTGAGTTAAGTGCAATTTTCTTCTTTTTATAGGCTTCGCTCGCCTGCCCGCTAGTGGCATTGGAGCTCCGATTTCAGACTCCCATAAGTTCACGGCTACACTGGATCGCTATGCGGGAAAGTGTAGTACGTTCTGTTCATAGCGGGAATATGCAGTACGTTCCGTTTTAGACCGACCCAAACCATTCTAATGTGTTTATGCATTTTTTATTTTGTTTATAATGTGATGCATTCATGTTTCTGATTTGTTCGTGAATTAATTGATAAATTGAGAAATTTTTTGAAAAAGATTTATTTGATAAATTTTCTACTGTGAAATCTTTTATAAAATGGCCAAAATTTTTGCAAAATGTTTTTACTTATTTTTGGATTTATAAACATGTTATCCACGAACTATAAGCTCACCCCCGTTGCATCCCCATCTCCAGGTTTCGAGCAGGAGATCGGATAAAAGAAAGCTTGTTTGATTTCGCATGTCTTGTATTTTGTGTAATTTGGATTTTGATATTGGTATTGTATATGACTTGGAATGCCATTAGTGATTTATAAGCATTTATTTCATGATGTATATGAATTGTGAACTTGTGTATTGAATTGAGATATGAATGTGACTTGGATATGATTGATTATGATAGAATGTGATATGGATTCCGGATAGGAGGTTCGATGATATTGGATGTTTGAGAATTATTGAAGTGCTTTAGTTATGTATGAGTTTGATTGTATTGAGATTCCGGACAGGAGGTCCGATGAATTGTGTTGATTGAGCTGGAAATATTGAAGTATTTATTGTGTATAAATTGTGGATATATAGATATATGTGTTAAGTGTCTATTGACAAAAGAAATGATTAGTAAGATTTTGTGTAAATTGATGGTTATGATTTGAATATAAAGAATCAAATAAATTGAGCTATTGGTTAAGGATGATTTTCCAAATGAGAAATTGAAGTGCTTTGTATGAGATTGATAAAGATGAATAAGAATGAAGAAAAAAATTTATACCGATTTGGATTAGTTTAGACCGAGTGTGTCGTATGGTTTCCAACGCGCTGTTTTCTAAAATTTGCGTTCTTGGATGTCGGAATTTTGTAAATCCGTTCTTTCGTTTTCGCCATGTTGGTTTTTGTTTCACTTTTCGTCTCCGTTCTCCGCTTTGTTTTTTGCTTGATGTTTCCTTTCGCTTCAGCATGCTTTTGATTCCGATATGATATTTGTTTTGCTTTTGGCCCTTCATTTTTGCTTTGGGCTTTCGCTTTTCGTTTGCTTTCGCTTTTGATTTTTGTTTCCGGTTGGGATCCGGTTCCAAAATCGGGTCCCAACATACATATTTTCTTCTTTTCCTAACTTCTGGTACAACATTTCCTTCTTTTTAGGTAGGAATACTACCACTTTCAACACCTGTACTATCATCTTGACTACCAGTAAAAGAACTTTCACTATTAATTTCATAGTTCAATCTTTGCCTTCTATCTTTCTCTTGTTGATATTCTTCAAGCAAAGTCTTCATTTACTATTTCACATCATAACTCACTTTTAACTCACTTTTTAACAAGGCTCTGCATCATAACTCGCTTTTTTACTCCAGCTAAATGCTTCTTTAATTTGGTAATTCTTCCACCTTTCAAATGCTCGTCATAATACAAATAAATTGTATGTCTCTTCATTCTAGGAACCAATCTAGCATGAGCCCATGCTAGATCAGTAAATCTTCCTATACCTAAAGCAACTGAATTCTCAAAAGTACTTTAACTTCTCTTTATTTATCTATAAAATAAATTAACACATATGTCAAAATTAAATTAATAACTTCATATCAAAATAAAGAACATTTGATTTCATTATCAACTACTATCACAAAATATATATCGTTTAACTCAAAACTAACACAAAAGCACATACATCTTAAATAATTCATTTTGGATGTTTACATAATTCAACCATAAAGATATTCACAACTATAACTTATTAAATTTGAACCATAACTCACAACTATAAGTTTATAACCTATTTTATGTAATCATATAATTTGAGTGTAAACTAATATCTTTTGTTTGCTTAAACAATTCAATTTGTAATGCTTATCATTATTTTATTTCTTAACTAATTTCAATCAATATTGTTAAGAAAATCTTAATTCCGAACTTTAATTTAACAATATTTTATTCCCAATTTTAATCAACATTCTTAGTTTCTTACTCAAATTAACTCCACAGTCAAGAGTCAACATACACTACATAATTCAATTTCATCCAATACAATTTACCAAGAACCAATAATTCAACATACACAATTACACATGTACGTCTAATATAATTCATTTTGTATGAATACATAATTGAACCACTCACAGCTATAACCTAATCAATTTCAACCATAACTCACATTTATAAGTTTACAACCTATTTTATGTAATCATATAAATCAACTATAAACTAATCTATTTTGTTTAGTTGTACAATTCAATTTGTAATGCTTATGATTATTTTGCTTTCTTAACTAATTTTAATCAACATTATTATTGAAATCCTAATTCTTACCTTTAATTTAACAATCTTTTATTCACCAATTTTAATTAACATTCTTAGTTCTTACTCAAATTAACTTTATACCCAAAAGTCAACATACATGATACACTGCATAATTTAATTTCATCTATCACAATTCTTTAAGAACCAATAATTCAACATATACAATTCCTATACAACACAGCGTCACAAGACATAAATATACAATTCATCATAAATTCACTATTCAATATTCTGCAAAACACAAATACACAATTTAATATTCAAATCAATAATCAACACAATTTAATATTTCAATATCCATATTCCATAATTCCATAAAATTTGTTGCATTTTTTTACAACCTTCATTGAATCCCTATCTTGAAGACACAAAGATTGTAGAACAAAAATTCACAATTTTTTGCAACCTTCATTGAATTACTACGTAACACAAATACACATTTTTTTGCAATCTTCGTTGAATCCTTGGAGTGGTGTGGGTCAGGTCAGCAGATTTGAGAGTGGACTATGGTTTAGTGGTGCAGGTTAGTAGGTGCAGTGACAGGTCTGCGTGTAGGTGCAATGCAAGTGTAACTAGCTACTAGTGCAATGCAACTAGGGTTGAGTGTGATTATGTATGAGTGCAACTATGTGTAGGTGAGACTGGGTGCAATGGGTAGCAGATGAGCTGACCTAAGGGCTAAGAGTGAGAGAAAATAAGTGAGATGAGAGTCAGACTGTGAGAGAGGCGTAAGCGGTACTGTGTTAAGGAGGGGGGTTGAGTAAGTTTAGTTTTTTTTTTCAAAATTTCAATTTAGTCCTTAACTTTTAAAAAATTGTTATTAAGTTTGGTAACTAGCCAATATTTTGGTATTAGCTGGTATTGACCGATACCAAATCCCGATATGAAATTACTTTATATCTTATCATTTTTTGGCCAATACTGCCTAGTACAGTATGGTACTCATAACTTTGATTTTATTCATGTTCCACTTAGGTAGAAAAAAAGAGTGGGAACCTCTAAACTTTATGGAAGTTGGAGGTTTGTTGAGCTCATTAATTGTTGTAACTTGATTGACCTAAAATTTGTTTTCCATTTGCTTGAACTAACAAAAGAGTTATTATTTGAAATTTTTTTTGCAATTATAATTAACAATTTGTGTTTGAAGAGTTAAGGTGTTGCCTTTATCCAAATTTTCCTCAAATCATTGCCCCAATTTATTATTTCGATGGTTTATGATCAAATTTCAAAGCCTTCCAAACTTGAGGCTATTTGGTTGATACACTCAAGTTTCACAAATTACTACAACACATTTAATTTGACTCTTCTTTTATTGTTCCTAATTTTATTGCTAAAACTATTAAGGAGTTTATGTTTTGGAGTGCCTTAATTTTTGGTAACATTTCTCATATAAATTTATAAAGTTAGAATATGTAAAAAAAACTCAAACCAATATTGTAGAAGATAAATTTATGTATATTTAAAAGAATCGTCAAAAATAAAGTTTACATAATGTCACAAACTACTCATAATGTTATTAGGAGTAGGTCCCCAAATATTAGAATAAATCAAATTAAAAGATGATAAAGAAATATAATCATTGTTAAAAAAAGGTAATATATGGCATTTAGAAAGTTGACATGAAACATAATCAAAGTTTAACATGACCCAAATAATCACTAGAAATTAAATGTCTTAGCTTAATATTAGAGAGAAGAACAAGATGAGAGTGTCAGTGATAGGATGTAATAGCACCAGTAATAAGTTTGGATGGGAGGTAAAGAAAAATAAGTTCAAACAAACCGTCCAAACTTACACCATTTCCCCTTAATCTTGCTTATATATAGATTCTGTATAGTACAACTACGACCTAAAAAGTAATTTAACATAAAATTCATATAATTGACTAATAGATATGAGATTTAAAGAAAGCTTAAGGACAAGAAAAGTATTAGGTAAGGATAACTTAGGTATTTGAACAATGCTTATACTTTGAATATGCATAGTGAATCATCAGTAATATAAACATCATTTGAAACAAAAGGAGTGGTTGAAAAGTCAAATATAAAGGAGCTAGAGGTCATGTAGTTGCAAAAAGCTAAATCAAAGTATTATAAAGATGAAGCACCTGATGTGACAAATAAGATATGAGAAGAAATAATATTAGAATATAGTTGAAGTTGTAGGAGAACCTTAAATTTTTCAAGGAGAAATTAGAACATGTGTTCTCTATTGAACCATTTGTGGTAATAGTGGACAATAGTATATTGAGTTTAAGATTACTTAGAAGAGTTACTTTGTCTAGAAATTTGTTAGGGTTTTTTTGCAATTCAAGATGTGATGATCACTTTTTTTTATAGTAGTAATAAAATACCTTAAGACTTCTTACCTAAGTTCTGAGAGGTAGAGGTTTGATAGGATGAGGTTTGACTGATAAGAACAACATCTATAGGTGTTATAGACTTTTCTATGCTAAAAGCGTTGAGTCAAGTACTTTTTTGTGATTAATATTTTGACCATAATATCAAGATTAGATAGATAATCTCAATGAAAAAGAGAGTTGCGGATGGACTCAACCATCTCTAATAGTCATGAACAATTACCAAATATGCTTACGATCATGAACATTAGCATAAATAATAGTTGCTTTAATGTTAGGTCATATAGGATCTCTTAGTGTCTATTAATCGCAAAGTACTTGCAATTTAGATACATAATCACAAATAGTTGGCTAGGTTATTGTTGTATCCGTTGAAGGTGTCAATGTAACGAAAATTGGTTCACATCATTAGAGATAAAATACCTTTATAAAAATTGTACCTCTTTAGCAATGTCAAATACTCAAAGTCTATCTAACTTGATAAATTTAACATATATACAACCATGTCAAAGTTTGATAATTTATGCCTTGTGTTACTAAGCATTTAGTCAATGCATCTATATCTTCATTTGTCTTTTTTAATAAGATTGAATTTCATCAGTCATTATATTTCATAGAATCATATCTTTTGAAGAAAAAAAACTACACATCTTCTCAACCCATAAATCATAATTAAAGCCATCAAATGTGACATTAATTGGTTGAAGGATGTACCAGAGAAGTCTAGAAGCATGTATAATGCATCAACAAGAAGGTTATCAGCAGTGTAATAGAACACTACAAGAAATAAGAGAAAACATGTTTTGAGAAGCATAATTTAGCTAATTTAACCCCAAAATTAAGTTCAAAGCACTAAAAAACTTTAGGAACTAGCATGAATGAAGAGAGAACTAAACAAGAAAATAGTTGACCCAATTAATCAAAGTAGTGGTTTATGGAGATTTGACCTAAGTTGGCTAAGATTTAAATTGAATTGACTCAATCGAACTAATGATAACATAGGTGATGATATGGACAAATATGAGACCCAAGTAATGATATGGGGTGATGACATGTTAGCTGACTTGACAAATGCAAGACCTAAGTAATGATGTAGCACTTGGCTAGGTAATACGTGACAATTGACTCTATGACATGTGACGATGTTAACTAGACTATATGCGTAATTGGTATGAAACATAGTGTTTTGCAACTGATTGAACCCAAGTTTATCTTGTTAATTGGCCTCATTTTCTTAATTGTTATGCACTCGTTGACTCCTAATTGAC
>JAOQMR010000213.1:8877250-8894382 GCA_027563865.1 Erythroxylum pelleterianum
CGCTTACCGCTACTACATTAATTTGTTTTAACGGAAGTGTTTTCTTTTATATTTGGTTGCAGGCGACAGTATCACCAGTATTGAGGAAAAACATACTATTATAGAGAGAAGAAAGGACTTTAAAAGAGAGAGTTCTCTATATTTCTGAAAATCATACAAAAGGGATATTTATACTAATAGGGAGATATGCAAGAATGGAAAGAGACCATAATTACTCCCTAATTACATGCTACTCAATCTCCTACATTTAAGTTTCATATATGCATTAATCTCTAGGTTTAAGATCCAATTATTTTCAATATATGCTAACATTGTGAATACCACATTTCTTATGAGGTTTTGCTTGGACACTTCTTAACAGGGATGGAGGACTTGAATGTAATTTCTTGTGTGCAAATATATTAAAACGAATTTTTTATAATTGTAAATAAAAAGATCAAACTTGGAGGGCATTCTTTTAAGGTCGGGATATCCTAAGGAAATTAAATGGAGCTAGGGAAGTAGAAAAGGGGTTTTAACTACATGGTTGGCTATGTAAGGGGCCTTTGACTGATCACGTTCTTTGCCAATTAGGATGGAGGCAGCAATTGTTGATTATGTATATGAGAATGATAGTTGGATGACTCGCAGATTCGATATCTTCTCTCATTTTCTTTTGGAACAACCTTTTTTTTAAGAAAAAATTGATTGAATGAAATAAGATACAAAAATAAGAGTGTTCTAGGTAGAGACCAAAACACCAAAAGTAAGAAAGCTATCTAATCATAATGGAAAATACAGCATAAGGAAACAAACACAAAAGCATCAGAACTTCAAAAAAAGGTTGGAGCTAAATGCGACAAAGAGAGCAGTTCACTGTTGCCTTTTCCACGTTACTCGAAAAGCATTAAGAAGTGAAGGAATCCTTAAATGCGTAATGAAGAGCGTAAAGAAAAGCTGCAAAGTTGTAAGTTTTTTAGTCATAATGATCTCCCTAATGTCCTTGAAGATCAGGGATAGCAAATACTCTTTAGAGAATGATTGATCCTTAAACCGTCAGAGGTTGCGTTCCTGCCATAACCTGTAGATACAAACTCCCAATACATTGAGATAGATGGGTGAGTGCACATAAATTCCATTAGTGATCTCCAAAATGGTTGACCCTAGATGCATCCAATAACAAGAAGCAGTGACATAATCCCATATGGCCTTGTTAAAGGGGCATTCAAAAAATAGATGGTTGCAAGTTTCACTTTGTATTAAACACATTGAATAGTTGTTGTTCAGTTGAATGTACGGGAGTCGGTCCGCTATAGACAGCTTGTTCTAAATAGCTAACCAGTAGATGAAGGAAATTTTTGGCAATAAGTGCTTGTTCCATACCTTAGTGGCCCAAGGTATTGTATGGTGATGACTGCGGACATTATCACAAATAGTTCTATTAGTGAGCTGAACAATGGGAGTCCCTTTCCAGAAAAATATGTTGGGTTCCTGTAAGGTGGGAGGATAATTGGGCTTGAACTGGATAAGGCTTTTAGGAAAACTCCAATCACGGCCTATGATGAAGGAGCTCATCCGAGTTTTTAAAGGAAAGGAAGGAGTAGCTCGTGAAAAACCCCCCTATTAATCAGCGGCCCCTTAGTGGACCAATTGTCAAACCATAAGAAGGCACGACGACCGTCCTTAATCACACATAAGCTATCCTTATGAACCGTATCCCTCAATTTCAACAATTGAGTGAAAAAGTCTAGTAACTTTTTTGTAACGAGACGAAATTATTGTTATTCATACAAGTCTAGCTCCCTCGTAGAGGCAGCACTAGAGTTCACAGCAGCCGTTTGTAAAATTATTTTGTTAGCTCCTCCTCGGAGGTAGCTTCCTTTTGTTCTTAAGGCATGCCTGAGTTCAATGCTTCTAAGCGCATCTTGTATGGATTCTTTTGTGTATAATAATATACCCACTTCTTCAAATCAAGCACTTGTCAACTTTGAGCGACTAGCAAGTCCCCAGTAGAAAAAATAAAGTTCAATTTCATTTAACTTCTTAATGCAATTCCTAAACATTTGAACCCATGACCTAAGGCCTAAGTTAAGACCAATATCAGCATTCTTTTAACTTTCTTATCTTAACAAGCTACCCAGATTATGGGTCTCTTCATGTTCCTGTACATCATACTGTCCGAGTTGTTAAAACAAAAAGGAGTATCAATGAGGTGCCGGAATCCAAACAAGAACTAATAACTCTGCTTGATTGAACTAGATTCCCCCAGAGAAAATCAATTTACATCTTATTCCCTGAAAGCTTCAATTTGGGAAGAAAAAAAGCAATGACCATAAGGTTAATTTCATATGCGAGAACCTATTTAAGGCTGCTTGCTTCAACTTTTCTCACCACTCTTCAATTTCGTCATCTGAACTTTTGCCTCCATTGCCATCCAAACTCATCCTCTCACATTCATCATCCGTCTCACTGCCATCAAAACTGGATGATCTGTAATCAAGCCATGTTAACAGAGGTCTGTAATCAGCAACTATATCTAGAACATCCAAATAGCTGGATCCCCTGTGGGGATTGAATCTTCTCCTTGTCATTTCTTTCTGCATCAAGAAATTAACGTCAGTAAACTATTAAGGGAAAAAGAGGAGTGCAACAAGTACTTCCATACACAACCCTTGCGCTGTCTCATAACTAAGAACCTTAAGGCAAATAGACATTTACATGTCACAGAACCATGCTTAGCGATGGAACACCATTTGCATAAGGGCAAGTAGCAAAAGCTAGCATTAAAAAAATGAAAGTCTTAACTGAAAAGTCTATTGTAGTTCTTCCATGGTTATCTATTGTAGTTCTTCCATGGTTAAGTATCAAATCCATCATAATTCAGGATTCTATCCAGATAATAAATATAGACGCCAGAACCAAAGGAGATTAGAGTGCCTCATCTGTTAGATTTCTCATGTTTTACAGAGGGGCACATAAATTTAAAATGAGCAACACAAAGAGCAAAAGAGAGAAGCAATATCAAAATGATAATGGATATCCAATGTCAGAATGACAATGGATATAACCCAAACTACCTGATTGATCAACATAGATTGGTCAACCTGCCAGAGGTTTGGCCTTCGAATGGAGTGCCACCTGCACAATTAAAAAAATTCGTAAAGCAAATTTTAGACATTGACCAAGTAGTTGAATTTCTTCAAGCACAACCTTGATGGTGAAGGATGTGAATTGCCAAATAATACTCCACGAACAGCAACTGAAGCAGCTACTGATTGGAGAAAACTCTCAGCCTCATTATACCTAGTCAACACTCCTTGGAAAGAAGAAAGAAGGAAATCAGCATCACTCAAGTATGAGCCCACAACCCAGGCATCATCCATTGCTTCATCACTTAAAAAGTCCAAAACTGCAACCGAAAAGAAAAATAGATGGTAAGAGCTGGATCTCATTACACTCAAATGGTAGACAAGCAAGGGAAAGTATGCCCAGAATTATTTAATAACTGACAATCTTGTGCATGAGGAATCTACCATTCTCATGCAGAAAATCAGTGATTGGCCTGGCTTGTCCATGTGCTTGATAGAGGACCTTTTCTGGAGAGTCCATTTTCAATGGAAACCTGGAGAAGTTTTCTTGTATACTAAAGGAATCTTGGTCTACAACGAAAAGGAAATAGATTCAGAAGATAATAACGAGGCAGGCCCTAGAAGAACAGCATCATGATCTGTTCCCAAGTAAAAAGTAGTAGCACGCTTTTTTCCCACAAAACAACATTGGATTTTTGAAATACAACATTCTCAAGATAATCAAGAAGATACCTGATACACTGGTAACATTAGTATCTCTTTTGTTGTGCAGAAACTTCCCCAAAGCATGAAATAGAGATAGGGTCTCATCTCGGCCAAATAATAATGCAGATCTACCGACTAAAGCACTAGTGTTATGGATTTTTTCATCTGTATAACTACACCTTGAATTTGTCGGAAATAAGTCTAACCCTGGATCTGGTTTCATACAAAAGAGCTGTAAAGAGCAAATTGCATGTCTTATATCACCTCCACTGGCCTTTGCTATAAGATCAATATTTTCAAAAGTCACAGAACAATGCTCCTCTCCACATATTCTGACAAGTGTCTTCTTGATGGAGTTAATAGTAATAGGGTTGAAGGCAACCTGAAAAGTTTGTATAGCAGTTTGACACATGCATCCAGGAAGAAAAATGATTATTATTAGTATAGAACTAATTCAAGAAAGTAACCTTACAAGCTCCAGCATTTTCAAGAGACAACTGAAGTTCTTCCATGCTTCGTACAGTACAGTCTGCTGACTCTGTTTTACCATAGTCAGTAACCAGGATAACAGTTGGTATTTGTGTAGATTTCACAAGGACAAGCAAGCAATTTTGAAGTCTTTGAAAAGCAGCTCTTCCATTTGTCAAAGGAAGATCATCAATCAAGAGTATCATAGATGATTTTGACTCCGTCGATTGGATAATACCGTACTTGCTTGCTCTCTCAATGAAACTGGAAAATTCATCCAACTTGGATGCATATTTTATCCCTACCATAAAACAGGATGCAATCAACATGACAGAAACCATTAGGTTTATCATCTTTGCCATTATCAGAGAATTTAATCAAACAAATCAAGTATATAATTTTGAATCAAATTTCCATGTTCCTGGTGCCCAAAATGACAACCATGCAGCAGAAATTACATCTCAGTTCCACCTTCGACCATATGCTCAGCGAATACAAATTTTGTCCGATTTAAAAACTATATCAGAGATTTATGCAACTTCTCTTAAAAGTTATTGTGCAAGGTAATACAGGAAGAATGATCAATTTGATTCCATAACTGCTTACCTGCATTAGCATTATGCACATGTTCCTGCCAAATTGTAGGAGTAGGTGTGTTCCATTCACATAAAGTAGCCCCCAAGTGAGATGCAATCAATCGGACAGTTGCCTACAAAAATGAAGGATATTTGACTTTTTTCTTCTCAAAGGAGCAAGATAAAGGCCATATGCTTGAGTCAATAACCTAATATAAATTTCAAGAACAATCATTGGCCATTAACCCATACACAAACAGTACAATCATTCTAAGGATGTATTTTGAAAACTAACAAAATTTTGAAAATATAAACACGCTTATAAGAACACTACATATCGTACATAAAAATGTATTTTGTCAATGTATTACATGATAATAACCAAACATACAAGTACAGTCAGTAAACATTACACAAAATTTGAGAGCCAATCAAACATCTCAGATTGCAAATACAGTAACTAGGCTTCCAATAATATAAGAACAAAAACTTACAGATTTTCCAACACCAGCTTGCCCAGTTATGACAAGAACATGACGTCTAAAATCATCCTGTAAAAAGGTGATAAAAGGTACGGTTTGTAGGATCTTAAAAAGAAGAATAGAAAATGATAAAAGATTAATGATTCATAACATTTTCCCCTCTTCCTGAAGCTCTAAGATCCAAAGCCCCAAATCAAGCACCTAATATATTGCTTGGTATGAAGCAAACAACTTATGTGTGTCCATGTATTGTATTCTACACAAAACCCTGAAAAGCACTTTGAAATATAGAACTGATTATTCTTTGTGCTCTCTTATATTTTCACAGCCTCATCTGTAAGTTTTTTATATTTCAACATTCCACAAAAGTGAAACAGAAATAGCTGTACTCCAACAAACGTATGAAAAGTGAAGGTTGATTTACTTAATACACGCATTCATCACTTATTATTAACAATAGAACTCCTCTTCCATGTTGTAACAGAAAAAGAAATGATCTCCTCTTTCATGTGATTTATAAAAATCGTTAGTATAAAACAATACATAATTATAGAGCTACCTTTGAAGTTCTCATTCTCTCCTCAAACCACGCCCTAACTTCTTGAAGCTGCAAATCCCAACAATCAATCATGTGAACAAACAATCTGACACACAAAATTGTGAAGCTAAAAAACCAACCTTCTTTTTATTAATAGCAAGTTCTTCAAAGCAACGTGGTGCATACTTATCAACCCATAATTCCTTCACATCATTCCTTCCACAACCGAATTCAACTCTCCCCTTCCAGTCATCTTCAATAGAATCCATAAAGAAATAACTAAGAAAAAAATCATTAAAAAAAAGAGAGATACTTAACATGATTAACGAAACCAAACTACAACCATGCAACAAAATCCAATAACCAAAGCATACCCGAAGGTACCTTGGACCAAGACAATAATTCATCAAAATCTTCATCACGGAACCAAACCTGCATAAAAAACATAGAACTTTTACAATCCTCTACAACTAATTGAGAAATGAAACAAATAAATCATCCACCTCATTCCCATCACGAGGCTCTCTGCTCAAACGTGATCGGGAACCCGATGCACGAGGCCTCTTCAGTTCTCTAGCGTTAGTGAGAGTGACAAACGGTTTTGATTTCGGCTTCGAGTAGCTCCGATACGGAGCATAAGAGCGATCGTTATCTTCATCATCGGAAGACAAAACAATAGCACTGTTTCTCTTCCCCATATCCTAGGGTTTTGCGTCGACGATCCAACGTTGGTCAATTTCCATGACAGCAAGTAGACTCACTGTGATTGGAATAGAAACCCTGAAGACTGAAAGTTTGTGACATTTTGGCGCGGTTTATGTAAAGGGAGAATTCTCCCGCGAACATAAAGAGTGCAAGGGAAGCTAGCAAATGGGAATGGTGGGTCTTGGCTATCGGATTGGGCCAAACTAATAATAGTAGAGGCCCAATTATATCAAATTGTTGCCAATGATTGTATAAATTTTCAACTTGTAATGATGATATCATTATTTTTTATAGACTTAATGCCAAATCATAGACTTCTTTGATTTTTTTTATTATTGTTGAATAATAAATTATAAGTACATGCAGTAGTTTACAAATAAGTTTTTTTTTAAATCTTAGACTGGGATATCTACCGGCGGATCCAGTGATAAATTTCCTTACTAATTTGTAGGCATCTCAACGGACAGCTTAAAACCAATGATTAAGTATAAGTATGACAGACAGTTGTTAGTTTGTAGAGCATCAGTTAAGCTTACAAAGAGGAGAAATTGTCCAAAATATAAATAGAAAGTTAGGCAAGATCCGACCTCCAAGATTGAGAGTCCATGACCCATCTTCCGAATCATACGTTGCTCTTTAAAAAGGAGGAGTGGAAAAATATAATTAGAAGATAAATTAAAAACTGAAAAATTAGAAAAAAGAAATTGAAGAGAGAGCGAACCATTTGGCGAGGATTTGGTTCGCTAAACGAACGCTTCAACGGCATAATTTCCCGGCCACCAAATACCAAATGGTTGTCATTCTCTCTCTTCAGCTTCTTTGATCTCTCTTTCTCTTTCTCTCTATCCCTCACTCTAGTTCCCTAAATTCACACATACCCATTTCATTTAGGCCCTTATTATTGCTTAATTTTCCTTCCCCAGTTGAATGCTCTCCCCCCCAGTTTCAAAGATTTCATCTTTTTTGTTTCTTGAGAATGTTTTTCGTTTTCTGATACAAGGGTCGTTGAAAGTTTCGATCTTTTCTACTTCCCTGTTGTTATTATGTTCTACAGATGGAGCATTGAATGAGGTGAAGTGCAAGGAGGAGAAATTTTGGTGTTGGGGTTGTGTGTGATCAGGAGCAGGTTGGTCTCAGGTGAAGATCTGAGGCTTTGAATATTTTGTTTTTCTCTTAATTTCTTTTGTGGGTTTTTGGTTTTTATTGTTATAAACAATCGAAAACCAACAAAGAAGAAAAAGAAATGAGTGCTTCAAGGTTTATCAAGTGCGTAACGGTCGGTGATGGTGCCGTTGGTAAAACCTGTCTGTTGATTTCTTACACCAGCAACACCTTTCCTACGGTAATTTTCCTGTTTTTCATTTCGCGTTTCCTTTTCTCTGTCCTTTCCTTAAATTGAGGTTTTTGGATTTTCAATGAATTTCCTTTTCTATTTGAAATATATGGAGATATGGGATTTTACTAAAGTGCAATTTGGGTGATTTACCTTTTTTTTTTAATTCCAAGTATTTGTCTGAATCTTCCTGTTTTCTTTGTTTAAGAGTTTTGTTTTCTTTCCAAGTTTCTGGTAAGGGATTGAGAGCATGACTCTGATTTACGTAGATAATGGAAAAGAATATATAAAAGGTAAGAGATACTTGTGGTTTCAATTGTAAAAGGAAAATGAATTAGTCAAGGGCTTGGTGTGCATTGTTATAGCCCTGTTGTAGACTTGATGATATTTCTAATGTAGTAAAGCGTATGGTTCTTTTAAGTTACTTCAATTTGTAGAGAAGATCTATTTAGTTTCTGATTTAGCTGCGAGTAATCTGATTTTCAATTTTGGTATCTCTTACTTGACACTTCTTCATTCTCTGTGGCTGATCCAATCTCATCTTTGGTTTGCGATATGGAAGCTTTGGAATTTGAAGTCCTTCCTGCTGTAATTCTGTTTTTTAACTCACTTGTGTATTGCCATGTTAAACAGGATTATGTACCAACTGTATTTGACAATTTCAGTGCAAATGTGGTGGTTAATGGCAGTACTGTCAACCTCGGGTTGTGGGATACTGCTGGTATTTTAAACTAAAACTGTTATCCTTTTTCTTTTTCTTTATAAATGTTAAAAGAGGCTCTATCATATTCATGCTTTTTGCCTTGGGTCTGAGTTTGCTATCACGTGAAACAGGACAAGAGGATTATAACAGATTGAGACCTTTGAGTTACCGAGGGGCAGATGTTTTCATACTGGCATTCTCTCTTATTAGCAAGGCCAGCTATGAAAATGTTTCGAAGAAGGTTGAAAATCAACCTGATTATGTTTATTGCTGTGCCCTTTTAGTTCAAGTTTAAACCGAGTATGACACTAACGAATTCTCTTTTGGCTTCATTTCAGTGGATTCCAGAGTTGAAACATTATGCTCCTGGAGTCCCAATAGTTCTTATCGGAACAAAGCTTGGTACGTTCTCTCAAGTATTTCCTTTTTCTGTATTCATACACTAGAATTTTAATTTGGGCGTTCATCTACATGTGGAGTTGAGTGGTGATATACTAGTGGTGATAATATAAGTTTTTGAACGTGTGACGAGAAGGGCAATGACTTGGCTGCTTTTATTCCTTACAAGTTAAAGTTGAATTGGCTCGAACATATAATTTTTCCGTCAAGGGAGCAGCTTCCCAGTAGTATTTCAACATTCTAAGAAGTTTGAAATTTGTGGATAATATCAGACTATTGGTTTTCAGTAATTTGTAATAATGTGAGGAAAGATTGATGGTAATATATGCCCATTCTTTTTTATTATATATGATGTGACTGGTGAATGTGTCTAGCGCGATGGCAAAGATACATCCGTGAGGATGTTGTTGCCTTCATAACATTCTTTTGCTAATGATGCAAATAGCTATGGGTTTGACATATTTCTCACTTTATTGAGATTTAGATCTTCGGGATGATAAGCAGTTCTTTATAGACCATCCTGGTGCTGTGCCCATTACTACTGCTCAGGTAAAGTTTTTGTATTGACAGTGTTCGATTAATTGTGGGTATTTCAACTTTGTCTCGTAGTTAACCATGCTTGCTATTGGTTTTGTCTAAAGGGGGAGGAACTAAGGAAGCTTATAAATGCACCTGCTTACATTGAATGCAGTTCAAAAACACAGGAGGTTTATGGATTCCAGTGAACATTTTCGTGCACTTATATGAAATTGTTAAGAGCTACTAAATCTGAACAAGATTATTGTGTTGTTCTGCAGAATGTGAAAGCGGTTTTTGATGCGGCCATCAGAGTTGTCCTTCAACCACCCAAGCAAAAGAAAAAGAAAAGCAAAGCTCGGGCCTGTTCGATATTGTGATTGAATTAGGCGCAAAAGGATACAACTTCTGCACTGCCCACATTTCCCTTCTATTCCTGCTGATCCTGAAGAAGTTCAATTGTTGTCTAAACTGACAGTGATTGGTTTCTCTGCAAAGAATCAGGCCACTTTCTTGTATCGTTCGTCTCTAATTGTTCAATTACATGATTGCCAACCTCCTTTTTCATTTACTTCCGGTTTTGATATGTTTTTTATATGAACAAGATTGGAATATCCCATTAGAGAGACAACCTTCCCTTCCATGGGTTCCATCTATAACTTTGTATCTGTTTTTTAGGGCATGGTTGTGTTGTGCTGTCAATTACATTCCCAAGTTTATTAGCAACTTGCTAGTTAATGGTGAACAAAATTTCTGTTGGCCTATGCTTAGTTAATGTGACTTGCAACAATGGTTAATGAATTTGAATTTCATGTAGCCCAAGATGTTAGGAAATGGAAATTCGCTTCGAGTCAAGTCAAAGTTTTTATTTTTAATTTTCAAACTTCAAACCGAACTCGGATTCAAGCACTGCAACTCGGTTCAGCTCGAACCTCAAATGACAGGTTTGATCTCCAAATTATCGCAACTTGATTTTGCTGATATCCAAAAACACCAATGACAACTCTTCTCTTCTTCTGCTTGTTCACTGACACTGTAGCATAATGATTTGTAAAATAGTATACCCTAAATGCTCTTTGTCGCCACCTCCCAGCTCCAATCATCCTGTTCCACTACTCCGGTGTTGTTAATGTGCTCCTTTAGAGCTTCTCCTCCTCTGTTTGCTTGTTATTCCTCCTAGTCGCCGTTTGCTCCTGGGAAGTCTTTCTTGTTACTAGTCGCCTCCTCTGGTACTGATTGCATTTTTCTTAGTCTGCTATCGACGTGTCTCCTTTACTGTTTATATTTTATTTTTAAATGCAACTTGATAAGATAATGTGTTTGGAAATATTGGAGTATATTAATATTTCCAATTATTCATTGATGAAGTACATGATTATTAATATACACTATTGTAATGTATATAATAAGTATGAAATGAAAATTACATCTAAAAATATATTAGAGATTATTAGTATAAGTGATAAGAGATGAATAAGAGATAAGATTAATTTAGATACGTTATCAGCTCTCTCTAGCTCATAATTGGATGAGATTGAGAGCTTGTCTCGAAGTCGACGAAGGGCAAAAGAGGATAGAGCTTTAGTCATGACATTAGCAATGTAATTAGTAGAAACGCCACCAAATCTCAAACAAGATGAATAAGAGATAAGATTAATTTAGATACGTTATCAGCCCTTTCTAGCTCATAATTGGATGAGATCCAGAGCTTGTCTCGAAGTCGATGAAAGGCAAAAGAGGATAGAGCTTTAGTCATGACATTAGCAATGTAATTAGTAGAAACGCCACCAAATCTCAAACAAAGTGGATATCAATTTTAATGTGCTTGGCGCGAGTATAAGGTACGAGATATGAAGTAAGAATTGTAACGTCAAGATTATCACTTAATAAGGTAAGCGTAAGATAAGTCAATTCTAGTTCACCAAAAAGAGAGATATCCAACAAAGTTCAGTAAAAGCTATAGCAATCCTCCCATATTTAGGTTCGGTTTGGGATCTTGCAACTATAGGTTGTTTCTTTGCACTTCAAGAGATGAGCTTAGGACCAAGAAATATACAATAGCCAGATGAGGAGCAACAATCATCAAGACATCTTGCCTAATTGACATCATAGTAAGGCTATAAGGAAAGTAAGGTGGACTTGGTAAAATAAATGTCATGAGAGGTTATGGAGCGAAGAGAGTTCACAATCCATTTAACTACGGACCAGTGGATGTTAGTAGGGCATTTAAATTTTGAGATTTTGTTAATGGCAAATTGGAATATGATTTTTGAAAAGTGGGAGAGTGGGAGTGATAGATGTGGGTGTTTCGACATATGTGTGGAGAAGAAGATCTTTAGTGTATTGAAATTGTGTAAGTAGAAAACCATGGGAAGTAGGTTTGATTTCAATGCCAAGAAAATGATGGAGAGGAGCTAAGTCTTCAATCGATAAGAAGGCATTTAGATTATAAATAAGGGAGGATAGACTTGATTCCAATGCCAAGAAAATGATGGAGATGAGCTAAGTTTTTGATGGAGAAGAAGGAGTTGAGATCATGAATAAGGGAGTTAATAAAGGAAGGTGAAGAACCTGTGGCCAAGTTATCATCCACATAAACGAAAGGTGGTGTAGGTTTGTGGTTTTGTGAATGAAAATAAAGGTATCCTATTTAGATGAAATAAAATTGAGGTGAAGAAGCTTCTAACTTAAGCGATAAAACCAAGCCTGATGAGCTTGTTTGAGACCGTATAGGGCTTTGTGAAGTTGATAAACATACGATTTGGATCTATAAAGCCAGTAGGTTGAAACATATAAACAGGTTCTTGAAGATAACCATAAAAGGGCATTATTGACATCGATTTGGCAAATTATCCAGTTGTTAGAAATAGTTAGGGTGAGAATAGTACAAATAGTGGTAGCTTTAACTACTGGACTAAAGGTAGCAGTGTAATCAATGTCTTGGTTTGATATTTCCTTTGGCAATAAGATGTGCTTTATAAGATTCAATAAAACTATTAGGATGTTTTTGGTATGAAAGACCTATTTATAACCTACAATGTTAGTATTTGGAGGAGGGGAAACAAAAGACCATATGTGATTACGATGAAGAGCATTGAACTCACCAAGCATTGTTTGGCTCTAGTAAGGAAATTTTTTGGTTTGAGTGATAAGTATGGGATCAAGAGTATGGGGATTGTGTAATGGCGGTGTATGTGATATAGTCATGAAATGTATAGGCAATATGAGTAAGATCACAAGAATATGTGATCATTGGATGGACTGTTGCAGGTAAGGGACATTGGTGAGACAGAGGTGGTGGTGGAAAAAAAAAGGATGGAAGGGCAATGGTAAGGAAGTAAGAGAAGAAGTAGAAGGAGAGGAGGAGGTGGAAGGAGTAATGGCAAAGTGAAAGATATTTTCAATAAAACGAACATATTGAGATGTAAATTTTAGAGGTAGAGGGATCAAAACAGTAATAACTTTTATATTGAGAGGAATAGCCAAAAAAGACGTAAGGGATAGATTTTTGGGAAAGTATGTTAAGACGAGTAGGGGTTAATAAGGAAAAACATGAACATTCAAAGACACAAAGAAAAGTAAGATCAGATTTGGTGTGAAACTGTAGTTTAAGTGGGGATTTATAATGAAGAATAAGAGTAGCTAAGAGAATAATGAGATAGAAATCTATAGAGAATGCTTCAAGCTAGAAGGTTTTAGGAAGAGATGTATGAAGTAGGAGTGTTAGGCCAGTCTCAGTAATGTGATGTATTTTATGTTCAACAATACCATTTGTTGAGAAGTATCAGGACAAGAGATTCAAAAGATAATGCTAGTAGATGTGACGTAGATAAAAAGGCACCTTTGATGAATTCAGGAGCTTCATCACATTAACAAGTTTTCATAGTGATGGAGAAAAGATTTTCAATGATAGTTTTGAAATTTTCGAAATGAGAGAGGGCATAAGATTTTTGTGATAACGGAAAGACCCCAGTAAAGCGACTAAAGTCATACACAAAGATAATAAAATATCAAAATCTGGAGAAAGAGATAGGAAGGGCCCCAAATGTCACAGTGAGTTAGTTGTAAAGGTGTGGTGAAAATGCAAAAAGATAATGAAAATAGGAGATGAATGCTTTTTCCTTGAAAACATGAAGTACAAGGAGTTATAACTTTGGAATTGATGGGCAAACAATTAAATAAACTAGAAAGTGTGGAATGATAGGGATGAACAAGACGTCGATGCCACAAATCAAGTAAAGCAGAAGTGACTGCAAAAGAACTAGATTCTTCAGGTGTCAGGGAAGCTTCAATGGATAGAAATTTTTATGGATTGGTCCCGCAAAGAGCGATATCTTAGAATGGAGGTCCTTCACAATATAACCAAAGAGATTAAATTCAATAAGATAGGAATTATCAATGAAAAATTTAGCTATAGACAAAATATTTGTAGCAAAGTATGGAACAATAAGAATATTATTAATATGAAGTGGGTTAGTGGAAGTAAGAACAAATAAAGAAGAAGAAACAAGGAGACTATGCCCATTATTAATAACCACTTTGTTGGATCCTTCGCGTGGTGTAACGGAATCCAAAATTTGACAATTAGGTATCATGTGAGCTGTAGCTTCAGTGTCTGGTAATCATTCAATAATATTACTGGAAGGGATCTGGAAAGTGTCCGTAACAGGTTAAATATTCATAACGAAAAAAGTTATCATGAGATTATTGAAAATATGGTGAAAGCCAATAAGGCTATTTCGAGATTCAGAGTATCAAAAGTGATAATGTGACCCCATTCTCATCAAATTTGGAATTATGGTTTAGACCGAAAAGGGATGTTTTGGGTTTAGATTGGATATTGGGTTGGCTTGGTATAAGTGGACTTTTGGCAAAAGTGTTGATTATTTATGAAAAATGGGCTAATGGCTGATAAAGTCCAGATTGGTTATGGGTTGTTGGGTTAAGGGGCGTGTGGACATCTGTTAGCTCGAATGGGTATTAGGAGTGGCTAACTTGCTAAAACCCAGGGTCATTCCTAAGGTTTTATAGGCCCTAGGAAAAGTAAAATGAAGGGCCTCAATAAGTCGGTAATATACAAATATGTAAACTTTAAAAGCATATTTTTATTATTAAAATTTAATATCCATATATAAGTGACTCAATTTATATGTTCACACACTCAGCAAGATATTAAATGATGATAACATCAGCTAATAACATCTTACAAATGTCAAAAGAAATAAAATCACTAAAAATAGTACCAGTAATAATAAAATAGTAATAACAGTAACCAAACAATAATATCAAACACCAAAATACTAAGAGAATTGCACTAACAAGCACACAAATGATCATGATTTATGAAAAATAATTTCTCTATACATTTTTAGAAGCAAAATCATCAATAATAGTATCAAGATCAATATTGTCCAACAGGTCTTTCTCAATACATAAAATAACTAAACCATTCAACCTTTCTTATGACATTGATGACCTCAAGTAAGTTTTTAATAATTTTAACTTTGAAAAACTTCTCTCAGCTAATGCTACAGCCACAAATATAGTCAATAGAATTTGATAAGCAATTGAAACATTTGGATAACAATATACAGCTTAACAAATTTTAAATTTTCAACTGATGACAATAACTCATTTGGCAAAGTAATTTGCAACAATTTTAATTTTTAAAAAATATTATCTAAATACACATTCGACATATTTTCATGGGAAAAACTTGTTGTAAAATTAATGTAATATTCTCTTAATCCATTATCATCCAATGACCTTAACTTCTTTGAATCAAATAAAAATCTAAAAATATTTTCAAATGTCGTTAATTGTTCAAATATATTCTTCATCGAAATAAATGTCATATCCACAACAATTAAGTAATTAACTCTGAACGAATCATCAGTTGATTGTATTTTTCCATCGTGATCATTTTTATCAAATTATCTTTTTCTAATAATACAATGTCTAGTTGAAAATGTAGGCTCTATATTCATCTCATGTGCAAGACTTTTGACAATATTCATACTAGAGGCAAACGTTTCATCTCTGTATTTCTCAAAACATACCATCACATCTTCTAATTGTTCTGTGATAGCATTAATGCACATAGATTTAGACTGCAACTTTTTACTCTACATGTTAATAGCGAATAAAATATCATACCAACTAACCATATCAAGTAAAAACTCAAAATTCTCAAGTGCACTAACCAAAATTTCCACTTCCTCTTTGACTTAGCATCATCACAAGATTTAGATAATTCCATCAAAGCCAATCTTATTTGAGAAGTTTGAAATCTAATAGATTTAGCACTTTTTATTCAACTCTCGTAATAAGTATCAGACAATGATTTTATGGTTAAGTCCAAAACATTAGCAAGTAAAGCCTTCCACCTTTTAGGAGAACTTGAAAATGATGCATATATGCGCTATATAATTCCAAAAGATAAAAATATTTAACACAAGAATGTGTCATATTACTAAGAGTAAGATTAAGATTATGACAAGCATATGACACATATAATGCTGTTGGTTTATTTCAAGTAATCGCTTTTGAACCCTTTTATGTTTTCCCTTCATATTAGAACCAGTATCATAACTTTGAACCATCACATCATTAAGATTAAGAGACTTAAAATGCATTTAATAAGTCATTGAAAATTCACAATCTATATGTGTTATCTACCTTCAAGAACTCTAACATGTACCTCTATTTTTATTTTTTTACTTGACATATTTACACATCGTACTAACAAACTCATTTGTTCTTGATGACTCAAATATGATGTACAACAAAAAATATTAGAAAAGTATTTCGCCTCTTTAATGATCCTTATGATAAAACTTCTAACACTATGAGCCAACAAAATCAACTCACTTTGAATTTTGTGACCAAGATAATGATGATGAATTTCATGATTTTGAATATGTGTAACATGATCTTGCATTATTACATTAAATTCAGCAATCATCTTAATCAATCCCCAAAAAAAATACCATTACTGTCTTGCTAAAGTTTCTTATTGGATCCTCGAAAAGCCGAATTATATTTAGCAAGACATTTCACAACAGAAACTATTTTTATTAAAACTTTTCTCTAATTCATTCCAAGTTCTTTATTAATTGTTTGATTTTTGTTCCATATTCCTCTTAATTCATTCCAAGTTCTTATATTAGTCATATGTTCAACACTATTCCCATGTTCTTTGAGTCTCTAACTAAGATGCTTCCAATCTCCAAATCCAACATTTGCTAATGCACTTTGTTTGCTATTAGATTTAAACAACTTACAATAAAAACACTATACTTTATCTATATGTTTTGTAGCGCCCCCCTCACCGTAGGGTACACGACGGGAAACCCGAAGGTCTTTCCAACGAGTATCTCACGATAAAGGTTCGCCACCAGAACATTTCTACTAATAATCCTCATGGCATTGCAATAATTTAAAACCACAATATAACACAATATCATAAACCATTAAATTTTTAACATCATAATATCAATCTGATACAGTCGACCAGAAGCAGAATAGACAAGTCTATCAGTCCCCTAACAAAACCAAAAAGGAAGCTGATACAAGCATCTATCCTAAGTCATCCTCAAAATCCAAACCAGCTGACCGACCTGTGCGCCATCGCTCCTCCT
>JAOQMR010000213.1:8897659-8915427 GCA_027563865.1 Erythroxylum pelleterianum
TGGCAGAATTATAAAGGTTATGATTGATTAATGATGGAAGTTTTGCTACTAGTGGATACTTGTTTAAGATCTAAATCCAGATGCATTAGAATGAAACTACTAATAATGCATAAGGATTGTTGTAATGCAGTTCCTAAATTGCTTACTACAACTAGAAATTGGTAGCTTTAAGTTTTGTTTCTAGGCCAGTAGGTTGGGGTGATGTTATTTTCAAAACTTGAAACTTCTTGGTGGAGAAAAGGGCTTGGTTTTGACAATTCTCGTTTCTCATGTTCATAAACATTGATATTGAACTGCTGCTGATAGTAAGGGAGGTACTGGGTACTTGAAGATTAAAGATCGGCTCACTGTTAACTTATTGACAACAAACATGCCTTTTCCTCTTAGTTTTAGCATGTTATGATCTTGATGGTGAAAAAGTAGGTAAAGCAAGTACCTCTTGTCATTAAATAAAGACAAGACAGTAAAGGTTTGTGAAGTAGTTTTCTTTTAATTTTGCCTTTTTCTTGGTTAAAGTCCAAATTTTATATTTAATCTTATGACGTTATTTATCTTATAACACTAGTTTCAGAAAAGAAGAAATGAAAAAGGTTAGTGTTAATCCTTCTTTGTGTTGTGGAGCAATTGAGGTGTATATTCTAATGAAAATTTTGAAAAATTCATGAGATGTTATGGTCACTTCTTGTCCTAGTACCTCATATCGTGCTTTAATTTGGTCTCAACTATTTATGTAGTTAGTTAAGACTCCTTTGGTTAGTTGAAATTGGAAGGTATAGGTGTATTAGCTATTTGTCATGCATGACCAAGTCACGTCCTCTCAATTTTTTAAGGAAAGAGGATACTTGACAGAATTATAAAGGTTATGATTGATTAATGTTGGTAGTTTTGCTACTAGTGGATACTTGTTTAAATCTAAATTCAGAAGCATTAGACTAAAACAGCTAATAATGCACAAGGATTGCTGTAATGCAGTTCCTAAATTGCTTACTACGACTAGAGATTGATAGCTTTGAGTTTTGTTTCTAGGCCAGTAGGTTGGGGTGATGTTATTTTGAAAACTTGAAACTTCTTGGTGGAGAAAAGGGCTTGGTTTTAAGAATTCTCAGTTCTCATAGATTAAAGATCGGTTGACTGTTAACTTATTAACAACAAACATGTCTTTTCCTCTTAGTTTTAGCATGTTATGATCTTGATGGTGAGAAAGTAGGTAAAGCAAGTACCTCTTGTCATTAAAAAAAGACAAGACAGTAAAAGTTTGCGAAGTAGTTTTCTTTTAATTTTGCCTTTTTTCTTTGTTGAAGTCCAAATTTTAGATTTAATCTTATGGCGTTATTTATCTTATAACACTAGTTTCAAAAAAGCAGAAATGAAAAAGGTTAGTGTTAATCCTTCTTTGTGTTGTGGAGTAGTTGAGGTGTGTATTCTAATGAAAATTGTGAAAAATTCATGGGATGCTATGGTCATTTCTTTTCCTAATACCTCTTGTCTTGCTTTAATTTGGTCTCAACTATTTATGTAGTTAGTTAAGACTCCTTTGGTTAGTTGAAATTGGAAGCTATAAGTGCATTAGCTATTTTTCATACATGACCAAGTCACGTCCTCTCAATTTTTTAAGGAAATAGGAAACTTGGCAGAATTTTAAAGGTTATGATTGATTAATGATGGAAGTTTTGCTGCTAGTGGATACTTGTTTAAGATCTGAATCTAGAAGCATTAGACTGAAACTGCTAATAATGGATAAGGATTGCTGTAATGCAATTACTAAATTGGTTACCACGACCAGAGATTGATAGCTTTGAGTTTTGTTTCTAGGCCAGTAGGTTGGGGTGATGTTATTTTGAAAACTTGAAACTTCTTGGTGGGGAAAAGGGCTTGGTTTTAACAATTCTCAGTTATGATGTTCATAAACAATGATATTGAATTGTTGCTGATAGTAAGGGAGGTACTGTGGCCTTGCAGATTAAAGATCGATTCACTGTTAACTTATTAACAACAAACATGCCTTTTCCTCTTAGTTTTAGCATGTTATGATCTTGATGGTGAAAAGTAGGTAAAGCAAGTACCTCTTGTCATTAAATAAAGGCAAGATAGTAAAAGTTTGTGAAGTAGTTTTCTTTTAATTTTGCCTTTTTCTTGGTTAAAGTCCAAATTTTAGATTTAATCTTATGGCGTTATTTATCTTATAACACTAGTTTAAGAAAAGAAGAAATGAAAAAGGTCAGTGTTAGTCCTTCCTTGTGTTGTGGAGCAGTTGATGTGTATATTATAATGAAAATTGTGAAAAATTCATGAGATGTTATAGTCACTTCTTGTCCTAGTACCTCATATCTTGCTTTAATTTTGTCTCAACTATTTATGTAGTTAATTAAGACTCCTTTGGTCAGTTGAAATTGGAAAGTATAGGTGCATTAGCTATTTGTCATGCATGACCAGGTCACGTCCTCTCAATTTTGTAAGGAAAGAGGATACTTGGCAGAATTATAAAGGTTATGGTTGATTAATGATGGAAGTTTTGCTGCTAGTAGAAACTTGTTTAAGATCTAAATTCAGAAGCATTAGACTGAAACTGCTAATAATGCATAAGGATTTCTGTAATGCAGTTCCTAAATTGCTTACTACGACTAGAGATTGATAGCTTTGAGTTTTGTTTCTGGGCCAGTAGGTTGGGGTGATGTTATTTTCAAAACTTGAAATTTCTTGGTGGAGAAAAGGGCGTGGTTTTAACAATTCTCAATTCTCATGTTCATACACATTGATATTGAACTACTGCTGATAGTAAGAGAGGTACTGAGGCCTTGCAGATTAAAGATCGGTTGACTATTAACTTATTAACAACAAACATGCCTTTTCCTTTTAGTTTTAGCATGTTATGATCTTGATGGTGAAAAAGTAGGTAAAGCAAGTATCTCTTGTCATTAAATGAAGACAAGACAGTAAAAGTTTGTGAAGTAGTTTTCTTTTAATTATGCCTTTTTTTCTTGGTTAAAGTCCAAATTTTAGATTTAATCTTATGGCATTATTTATCTTATAACACTAGTTTCAGAAAAGCAGAAATGAAAAAGGTTAGTGTTAATCCTTCTTTGTGTTGTGAAGCAGTTGAGGTGTATATTCTAACAAAGATTATGAAAAATTCATGAGATGTTATGGTCACTTCTTGTCCTATTACGTCAATTCTTGCTTTAATTTGGTCTCAACTATTTATGTAGTTAGTTAAGACTCCTTTGGTTAGTTGAAATTGGAAAGTATAGGTGCATTAGCTATTTTTCATGCATGACTAAGTCACGTCCTCTCAAATTTTTAAGGAAAGAGGATACTTGGCAGAATTATAGAGGTTATAATTGATTAATGTTGGAAGTTTTGCTACTAGTGGATACTTGTTTAAGATCTAAATTTAGAAGCATTAGACTGAAACTACTAATAATGCATAAGGATTGATGTAATGCAGTTCCTAAATTGCTTACTACAACTAGAAATTGATAGCTTTGTGTTTTGTTTCTAGGCCAGTAGGTTGGGGTGATGTTATTTTGAAATATTGAAACTTCTTGGTGGAGAAAAGACCTTGCTTTTAGCAATTCTCAGTTCCCATGTTCATACACATTGACATTGAACTGTTGCTGATAGTAAGTGAGTTATTGGGGACCTTGTAGATTAAAGATAAGTTGTCTGTTAACATGTTAACAACAAACATGCCTTTTCCTCTTAGTTTTAGCATGTTATGGTTCTTGATGGTGAAAATTGACAGTTAGATATTAAGTAAGTAAATGTTGAAAGATGACTTGTATCGAGGGGAAAGCAAGTACCTCTTGTCATTAAATAAAGACATCGATACATCACGCCATTGCAAGTGGATCCAAAGTCAGGTGATCGGGTCACCGGGGAGGACACGCTGTGGAGTGGTGATGCAAAGACTCAGGAAACTCAGGATGAGTGATAGATAGAGAGGTCAGAGCTCAAGAAACTTTCGACCAACTTTTTAGACCAGACGTCAGACAAGGTTACTTCAGCGTCGAATGAGTAGAATAGAGTAACAACTACTATGTACTTTCCTTCCTTTACTTACCATACACCTTACATATGATTATGACGGGGACGGCAAAACGAGATCGTAGATTATTACTTTATTAACCCATTTTAGTTTTTATGTAAGTTATAAAAATAAAACATTAGTTGTGTAGCCTCATTGGACTGGGAGGAAAAGCAAGGAGACCCTGTGGAGTTCAAAGAGCTGCTGGATGGCAACTGGGTTTTAGTGTAAGTCCTTTCTTCTTCATCTTTATCATTTTTTATTCAGTAGACATGGTCCACATTATTGCTTTAACAACCGCCGGAAATTATGTGAACGGCATAAGCTACTTCGGGCATTCGCAAGGTAAGGCCAGAACTACACCTCTCTCCCCCTATATTTGTCATAGCCATTTCATTTCTCTCTCCTCTCGTCGAAAGTGTTGCAGGTAAACTTTAAATTAAATGTTTTGTATTTTGCTTAATGTGTTTGCATGAAATGTGTGCGTAAAGCACCCCAAATCCTCTGTCCAAGTTACCATGTACCAACCCTGTCCAAGTGGATCTTAGTCATCTATTTATGTGGGGTCCACACAAGTGAATGGCTAAGATCCACTTGGACAGAGTTGGTACAGAGTAACTTGGACAGGGGATCAGAACTCGTGCGTAAAGTGGGTTTTTGGTCCTGTGGAAGGATTTGCACCCTGTCGGTTGATAAGTCGGCTTTCTTGAGCAGCCTGACAGGGCGGCTATTGTAGGAGGGAGGTTGTCCTCCTAACTCCACTGAGTTTTAGTACATTCTCTTCTTGTTACTTCTACCTTCTATATATAGCCTTCTCTATTAAAAATCACATCTTGCCGTTTCCACTGTTCTTCTACCTCACTAGTTGATTCACTGCACGTCTGCACCCAAAAATTGGTTCAAGAGGGTCATCAATTTTTCCTAATTAATCAGACGTGCATTTTGGTTTTAACGTTGGTTGTCAAGGTGATTTATTGAGATCGGTGGGTAGTTTTTATTATATTTATTTTTAATAATAATAATAATAATTATTATTATTATTATTATTATTATTATTATCTTTTTATTGAGTTTTTTTATTAATATTGGTTTTATCATTATTATTAGTATTATTATCATTATTATTATTAATACTTTTACTAGTTTTTGTTTTATTATTATTATTTTTAGTATTATTAATATTTATTTATTTATTATTATTTATTATTATTAGTAGTAGTAGTAGTAGTAGTAGTTTTTGTATTAATATTATTCGTTTTAGTTTTATTGTTATTATTATTATTATCATTTATTAGTATTATTATTATTACTCTTATTCAGCATCAACCCCTTTTGTGCATTCTGCTTGTGGGTCTAAAAGAAACAACTTCTCTACAATGTAGAAATAAGACTGTGTACTATCAGACTTTTCCAAATCCTGTTTTTTTTAGGACTTCAGACTAGGTGTGATGATGATGATATATATACTTACAAAGAGAGAAAAGTCATTTGTAGCACCAGAAATCACCTGTCCAGATTACTCTGAACAGGGTGGTCCAGAGTAATCTGGACAAGGGATCAGATCTCCATTTGTAGGAGCAAGAGAGAGAGAGGGTTTGTGGCTTCTGTCCTTTGCGCAGCCTAAACCACGCAGTGGAGGAGGAATGATTAAAAAATGCATGAAAAAGGGACAGTTTTGAGGTACATAAAAACTCAACGTTTTCCTTATAGCTACGTTAACCAAATTGAAACCAAAAGCACATAGAACAAGAACAAACAAAGGCTTTGCGTGGAAAAAAGAATAATTAAAAATGTTCAAATTATTTTTTTTTTTCAATTTTAGCTTGATGTTAGTCTTAATGTTATTTTAGTTGATATGACACTATCACGTGTTAACGAACCCTCATTAATCAAACATATCAGCCATATTAGCAGAAATCAATCTAATTAATGAAACAATGTCAGTTCATGATAAAACTGAGATAATCACACCCGTCGTCACTTCTCAATCTGTAACCTAAATTCTAACTTTTCTCTCATTCACCCCGTAGTCTAGTCCATGTGCTTCAGTAACGTCTTTCCGAGTAGAGATGTTTCTCAACATTAATATATAAATACGTGCAAATTGAAGTTTTCATTTGACAAATCATGGTGAACGAAGTTTGGTGCCAAATGTGACCTTTATCAGTAAGAACGAAGTTCATCTAAATGCACTGCATCGGATCGAGCCGTAAAAACAATGCATGCCTAAATTGGCAATTTGGCAGTCAAAGCAAGGTTTATGTAACCATAGTTCTTTCACTATAATCTTACTGACGACACAAAAGTCTTCAGGTCGTGAGCAAGTAATAGCTTCAAAACAATCTTACGTATTGCAGTTTGGCATGATAAACCAATTCTTAATATGGAAAGCTTTGGTCAAATGCTTCATGTTATATTGCAAACAGTTAAATCATACAACTCAGCTCGAGATGGCCAGCGACGACATCATTTATCAAAGCCTAAACAGAAAAACACAGTACTTGGCATGCCGTGCTAACAATCAATTTCCTTAACCATCAATATGAGTTGGTAAAGTGTGATAATGACCCAAATCAGCTTGTGTGCTGTATTAACATTGCTTTGCACCGCCATGCACCAAGCTTCTTCGACCACCAGTAACACAGGCAAAATATACTTTAAACTCCCCAAGAGTTTTACGCTTTGAACCGGTAATACAAAAACATACTTGCCATTCAGTCTATCACACTTTGATGGGTTCATATTTTTCACCAATGGAACCGCCTTTCTGTTTCTGGAACTGAATGTAACGCTTAGTGCTAGCTAAGAACGCATCAGTAGCTGGATCTGGAGTACTAGAGTCACTTTGCATCTCAGTCATAATCAATTCAATTAGGCTTTGAATTGCAGCTACCGTGATATGAGTGTTACCCTTCTCAAAGAAATAAAGGTACCTTCAATGAAATAAAAAGTTTCAATTTTCCATCTTAAAAAGTTTTAAACAAAGCAATTAGCATCAAAGAGCAGCTTGTTACTTGTTCAAGATCTCAACAAACAACGTCACTGATCCGGTGCTGCCACGGGCAGCATTTGACATTTGTTGGGCAGCATTTGCAATTCTTAAAGCACGCTTGAGGCAAATCAAAACCCTGGCTCGGAATAAAAAAAATGTTAGTTGAGTGTTAGTCAACAAATGGAGAATTATCATGGAACCCCCAACCTAAATTCTAAATGTTTGTAGAATTGCTCTAGGATCACAAGCCAGTCCTCCTCCATCATGGGGAAAACGAAAGGCATAAGATAAGGACTGAACGTTGTAATATGCTTGGTTTATAATAATATTGAAGCACAAGGCCCACCTCTCTCCATCTTTCAAGTTATCTTGATCATCAACCCAGAACAAATGTGCACACCCATAAACAGCTCTACACTGATCAGGCTTCTTTAAAAGCTTGGCAGAATACTGAATAAGTAAAGCTTTGTATCAGAACCATAGTAAAAAGCTAGCTGGTATGCATTAAAGTTAAACTGAAACTCCGTTGCTACTATGGTTACCCCAGTCGCCTTGTGAGTTAAGGTATCCCTGTTTTCAACACCAAAGACATGCATCCTCTGAAGTGTCCCTATTATTAAATGAAGAGCAGTCACCTGTGCCCTAGAATCCTATTATGAAAGAGAAAAACAGAAAGGTATACCGTTAAACTCACAACTTTAAATGACTAGCAACTCAAGTCAACCATAATAAAGGCATTATTCAGCAAGTTATCGCTTACCGAAACTTCCTCTTCATACAGAATATATGCTTGGGTGAAAAATTCATATGCAACAGGTTCCAAGTCACAGTCATTAGCAGCCTGATTGGAAGCATGAAAGACTAAATCAAACAGGAAAGTGACTTCACCATAAAGTGTGACTTCTCCAAATCATCCTATGGATATTAACAAAAGAAGTATCCTTTGTACCTCAGCACATTGCAAGTACAATCGTAATGCAAGCTCAGGCGATGGGACTGCTGACAGTGACTCAATAGTCTGGACAGAGCAATTGAGAATGTTATCGACATCATGAAATTAGCTCACCAAGATATCTTAACAAAAGACAGAAACCAAGTCTGTACCTGGTTTAGAAGCTGAAAGATTTTCTTTGGTGTAGTTGACGTCTCATCTCCAAAAGGGTTTTCATCTTGGGCTTGCAACCGCCTAACCAACTGGGTATCACAAATAAAATGCCAGCAAGATAATGCAATCAGAAAAGAATTTCATATTCTCTTTTAGTGCAACAGTCACAAAAGGAGTTGGCCAGAACGGGTTCAAGTTATAAAAATGAGCGGACAAAATTGTGCTCTTTGTAACATGTCCAAGATCAATGCCATGATTTACAGAATTGTGGGCCATTATGCAAACCAGCATTCTTACTCTAAGACTAGCAATGCCAGTTAGGTAACTTTATTGTTAGAGTTAGGCATAACCAACCTTAAGTGCTGAAAAGACAAGGGGAGGAACAGTGAACGGTAGACGCCTTTGTCCTCCAGTCATAATATGCTTCCTCACATTACATATGATCTGCAATAGTGCAAGAAAGTGAATGGTCTTGAACTATAAAATCAGGCAGCAATCAAATTTATGTAACAGCTAAACTCATTTTTAAGCGAGTACATAGAACATGATAGTAGCTCTGAAGAAAATAAAAGAAAAAAGTTAAGGATTAGTTTCACCAAATTATAAATTAACAGTGGAATGGGTAGAATTTATCTTGGAAATTACAGAGATGCAGATTTTTCTAAAACCAAATACCTTATACATTTCCTCTGGATCATCATTTGATAGCATCTGGATGAGGCGTGCAACAGAATTCTGCTCCTCATTAAAATCTTCTTCATCAACCTAAATAGCACAAGGGGAGATGGATACTTAAGAAAGAAAGGCTAAGTAATAAAACAAGAAATAAAGCATTTCATGCTAAATTTCCAAAAGCATAATAAAGGACTCAAAAGATTACTTTCTTCTTTCATACATAAAAGCTATAAGTGATCAATGTAAAATGCAACCAACCCTAACCGACCTCTTCATGAGTTTCATCCAAATCCTTGATAAGTCCTTTCATTAATTCAAACAGTGAATCAACCTACAAGATATAACAAATAAGAACCAAGTATGATCATTAAGACAGTATCTGAAAATATTTATCGCCATGGAGAGATATGAACCTTGTCAGCAGTAGGAATACGTGTGTTGTTTTTCATAATACTTTGTATTATGACAGTTGCCATGACTTTATTTGTTTCAGTATCAAGGTACTCCATAACACTAGGATAGTTTGAAAGTTTTAATGCGGTGACTATATCATTATATTTCTCCAAGGGGGCACTCAAAAGTGCAACTATTTGTTTTGTGGCTCTACTGTCTTCAAGCTTCCCATGGCCAGACAGTTTCTTAACACATGATCCCTGATGATCAATCCAGAAACAAGAACGATTAAATCACATTTGAATATCAAGATAAGAAACATATTGTTATTAAAGCTTCTTGGAATAACTGGAAGTATGAGGTAAATATAAAGGTCAAAGGTAAACATAAAATCAGTAAACCAAGCGAAGCATACCAAAACTTGATCTGCGTAATCCAGACGATCAGGATGAACATGAAGAGTAAATGTGAGAAGAGAAGAATATAAAGTTACAGCTCCAAAAATGGGCATATCAACCTGTGCTTCTATAACCTGTATCAAGACATGGATAATTTATTTTCAGCAGCTTTATGGATAGGACAAGTAATACCATGATACAAGCATACTGACATCATGACATAAGAATACAATTGAAACTCAATACTTTCTTTTGAAAGTTGTAGCTGTCACAATGTAATTAACTGAAATAGAATTAGCTTTCCATGTAAAGGAAGAAGTCTATCTTTAACTCCTGATGAAACAGAGTTACCAAGATAGAAAGACAAATTAGCAATAATAAACAAAGACGACTCCTTAATATTTTATTCTTTTTGAAGAATTCTCATTTTTTCACAGAAGGAATTTAATTCAAACTTTAATTTCTTCCTCCTCTATTTTTCAAAATCGTGGCTTTTGAATAGATTATACCTACCTTTCCTATAGCACTGTTCAATTTGGAAAATGCCTCTACTTGCAAGAATTCGGGTAAAACATCTGTGCTTGAAGCTGCATAGTTTGAAAGCCTCTCCATTAATCTGGAGAGAATGGTCTTGATGTCTACAGATGGCTGAAAAACAAAGACAAAATGTACCAAGAGAAAAATCAGCAAGTGACTCGCTGCATTTACCAACTACAGCAGATCAATAACATGGAAGAACAACTATTGAAAGTGTCATTGTCAATAATACCCCAAAATTCATTGTCAACCAATTAAGTGAAAAGTCAGGTAGCAAGTGGTACCCAGGCATGTACCTGCAGCTGAGGACATGCACCCAACAATATTTCAAGAGTTTGCAAGTGATACTCATCAGGAAAGACTTGAATGATGCAATCCATCAAATAGAATTGAGCAATCTCATCTTTACAATTGACAACCTGTCAAAATAAATGGAGTGCAGAATTTGGTTGTCTGATGTTAGCGCATCACTTGAAGTATTATAAACTTCAAACACAATCTACTGACACATTCTATAATATACCTGTTCAAGTACTCTAGGAAGTACAGTATCTCTGTAGAGATCAAGATCAACACCTTCTATCTGACTGAGGACATGCAAGTTCTTGCCAACCTAACAACAAACGGACATATGCTAAGTCCCTTTTTGACTACCATGCATACTCGTATAGTCTTATTGCAACAAATCAACCATTTACAGGTTATCGGTATTACAAGATCACGCAGCTCGCTTCTTTCTTTCTCCCGTCTCTCCTTTTCCCGGGCAGGTCCCTGCAGACCATAAAGCCCAACAGCAATCCTCAACACAGGATCAGCTAAGAGTATGAATGATTCACAAGCAGTATATGACCTGCATGACCAGAAATCATGCCTTCATGATATATTTTACCTTTATGACATGCAAGCAAATGCATGTCAAACATGAGAGCAGGTAGCCATAGATATTCAACCAACCTGATGTTGCATCCGCACCCATAGTTTGTTCATTTCAGTGAAATTTTGTAGAACAAAGTCAACAGCATCAATGACTGTGTCAGCATCCCTACATAAGTTCATACACCAACTATTAACCAGTTTCAGATACACAAATCAACTGGAATACAGACAAGAAACTAAAGCAAATATCTATATGACCCGATCATTCGATTATATTAACCAAGGAGATGTTTTAAATGCAATGAAGACTAATGCATTTTGACTTTCTGGCTATATCTCAGCTGAATACAACCATGTAGATGGCTTGACATATATACCTTGCCACATTAAATTACCATATATGCTTCATGTTACAAAATGACCTGAACTTAGTGAAGATGGCCAAGACCAAGCATCTTCACCAATACTATGTCATGTAGGCATAGTTTCCAATAACAACAAAAAGTAATTGCTTTTGCCCATCATATAAATTGAAGTTACAACATCTAACATTCTTACCCTTCAAACTCAGAACCAATATCAGGCAATTTATCCCTACTGACTTGTGAAAGATAACTCCTCAAGAAAAGCCCACGTACAGGATGCTGAATGCCACGGCACATTTCCACAAGATCCTTAAGCACATCTTTAGCTGGAGCTTCTTTAGATTTGATATACACAGAACCTACAGTACAAAGGAGATACCTGCAACAGAATTGATGAGAAAACAGTAGAAAAAGCCAATACTATACTGACAATAGACAAAATCAATTAAAAATATGGTATAGGTTAGAGGTAAGAAGCTCTGTATTCAAACTGTCATATTAACTGACTTGTGTCAAGAGAAAACAATACGATCACCAGCAACATTTGCGGTTTACTTCAAACAACCAGAACATAAAATGAAAGAATTAAAAAAGACCACATTTGATACTTCAACAAATTAAAGCAGAGTAATGCTCAATCAAGATGAAGTGCATCACATGGTGAAATGTATCAGAACTTAGTAGTAGAACCTTTCTGTATCCAATTAAATCAACAAGTTACATCAGTTAACAAATAACAGTATAAAAATGGGTTAAAACTTTCAACACTTTTTCATATCTTCACAAGTTCCCTATTTGGTAAACATCTACAGGAAGACCTAACAACAATACAATAATCTTTAAAAGACAACTCGTTAATGAGCGAGCCATAGTTTGCACTGTTACCACAATCCAGATGACGCAAATAGACTGTACAAAACCAAACTGTCCTCCTTCGTACCAGAAAGGAAAAACCAACAAGCCACAGAAACACAACTGAAGGAACAAAAAATTACTGAAGAAAAAAGATAGGCACGTACAATCTAGGTAATATGTTGCCCGCATGTTGCACAAGTTCGTAAAGCTCCACAATTGAGCAGCCACGACGCGCCTCTTCCTTAAAGAACATCTCCAGTTTTCTCAATTCATCAAATGATCGCATATCTGCCGCATCAAAACACAATTCACATTCTCCATCTTTGAAAATAACTATTCTAGAGTTGGGAAGTAAAAAAAAATATAGAAAGGGAAACCAAGACTCAATCTGCAAATTAGATCTCGCACAGAAACTCACAGAGTTCATAGTATTTGTGAGGAGAAAGCTTCGAAGTTCGAAGCTCGGAGAGCATTTGCGCCGAATACTTCAAGGCATCTCTGAGATTGTTGGAGTCCTGTTCAAAATTTTTAGGGTTTGACAAAGTCATTTTGCATTCCTCCAAGAAAAGCAAGTAAATAGGAAATAGGGTTACCAGAGCTCGATGCATGTAGAAGGCGTTCTGTTGAAGGCCAGTGATCCCAGCGGCCAGCCACTTCTCCTCGTCTTCCACGCCATCGGCGATCATTTTCCCTCTTTTCTCTTATCTCACTTTTGTTCCAAGAGATCTTTAATTGTATCGGACGAAGCTTGAGTTTTGACTTGTGCTCTGCGAACCTCAACCGCCTGTCCAGTCCTACCACCCAAACACAACTCACTCCCCTTTGGATCCACGTAATCGTCTACGAAGCGGGTCTACCATTTGGCACTGGACTCTACTATTACCTTCTTCTTCTTCTTCTTGTTTGGGGTCAAACAAACAATACCAAATTGCCACGTCAACTTCAACTTATTTTATTTTTCCACTAACAGAACATGGATAGGAAACATCGTCGATGTTTTATACATTTTTTCCCCTTTGCTCCAATAGCAAAATGCCAAGTCAAATTGCAAGTTTCTTTTTTAGATTCTCGATAATTGTCCAGTTGTATCTTTAACGGTTCCTTCGTCAACATCACACCACCTTTGCCTGTTGCTTATAGTTTAAGAGCAAGAATGGAAAATGGTTACTAAGGAAAAGAATGATTCTTTATGTTAATTAGTGTGTCAACAACAAAGAGCTCAATTGAGCTTAACGGGGTAAGGAAATCCTCCAATTAAATTCTGAAAACTTCCAGATATTATATTCGTGAAGGAGAAAATATTTGGAGCTTTCGTACTCCTACAGACATGAATACCTAATCTCGTCTTTCCTACTTCCTACTAACTAATCTCGACCACAAACAAATTGAATGCAGAAACAACTCCACTGCCAGCGACTAAGATTCCACAGTTTCAGTGTCGAGGCAAATTGATATTGGCTACTTGCACAAATGAACTCAGAATGGCAACGCATATGGTAAGGCATACATATCCACTTCGGGTAAGTAACAACCATGTGGAAAATAATTCTCCTCGCCTTGACCTACACCAACACTGTCAACTTCACATGCTTCAGACCTGAAGTTTTGATTGTGACTCGGCCAGGTGCGAACAAACCATTCCTGATCATCCAAATCACTGCACTCACAATGCATGTCAGGTGCAACCCAATCCTCGATTAGATTTTTTAAGTATTTTGCGGAAGAAGGAGAACAACGGCTGCATAAGCTTGACTGCAAGGTTGAATCCTCTTGTTTTGCATTCGAATGTTCAGAAGAGAGAGAGAGCTTTTCTTTCCCAAACCTTGCAGCTGATTCCAGACCTATACTACTGGAATCTGAACAGGGAAACTGTCCCTGCTCTCTACATGGTATAAAAACAGGTTCATCTACGCACTGGACTGCAGTATCATGAGCCCTCCAAGAGGCAGAACAAGGCTGTTCCTTGAAAGGTAGCACTTCTGGATCTCTATGCCTTTGGAAAGGCAGCCAGATCCGTATATTGCTTCCTTCACATTAATAATAACAATGCAAAGAGATGATATCAAGGCTCACTGACGTGAACAAACCCAATAAGGAAACAGCGCCCTCTGTAAAAAGAAACAGACAAACTAACCAGTATTATGCACACTGTCTGTAGGCAAGCGCTGCTTTTGTTTTTTGTTGCTTTCAAGGCTGCAACAGAAAGAGTTATGAGAACCAATTGGATTTCCATATTCCTCAGTAAGGCTACTCTTCTCAGAATGTTCTGCCTCACTTTCTCTAATCTTTTGGAATTCTCCTCCTTTCTGATCTTGTTGACTCCGCTTGTCCCTATGCCTTTTCTTGTGACCATGCTTTTTATTTTCAACTTCTCCATTTTCCCGAGCCTTCTTTTCTTTTCTCTCTCTTTTCTTCTCCTTTTTCCTTTCTCTACTGGCCTTCTCTTCTTTTCTCTAGAGATGCAAATAACTACAACACATCAGGATAGGAACACGAGCAATCTAGCAAAAGCACAATTCTGAGGAATATAAACTCAGAATAAAGTTGATTTAATCTCAACAAAGATCAGGGTCAATTTGTGTAGAGAGATGACATTAGTAGATTGCTAACAGCAAGAATGTGAAGCACAAAACCACCGCTCTCTTGGCACATACGCAGTATGTTTTAAGATAGTGACACAGAGAGCTTCAAGGACTCAACAATCACATATCTAAAATATTTTCTTTTTTTAGTTTTTCAAGTAATAGATTGGTAGGATCAAGGTTTCTCTACATATGGTATCATCCATACATATTGTAAGATATAATCCACAAGTAACCATAAACCAGAAGAATTACAAATTCATAATCTTGTACTCGAATTTTTTGGGTAAAAATGTTTTAAATGAGGAAACAGCGTTCATATGAAACTCTTCATATCCTGGCAAAAGAGTATGTCTTATTGAATTAGTTACCTGATCCTGAACACCTGTATTACTTGGCAAGAGAAAAAAGACGATTTAACGTGTACTTCTCCGCACTCAATTCGAGAGATGGCAAATGCATTAAAAATGTCTTTTCTTTAGCACAGGACTAAACATGGCAGCATTCATGTTCAAAAAGACGAGGGTTTTCTTCCTGATCATTAAAAGTCACACCCAAAACTGAAAGGTCAGATATGGCAACTGATTCATGACATAGAAACTCAAATATCCTTGGCCCGGATAAAACCAAACAGCATCCATCTAGGTGATACATGCACGTTTCATACAGTTTCACGGCAGACTATCCTTATTCCAACGATTGTAAAGATAAGGTAAAAGATCAAAGCAAAGGGACTATACAATCCTCTCCATCTCTTTCTTTTACATTTCTTGGGGAATCGGTGGGAATCTACGTCCAAATTGCTTTTTTAAACTCGTAAATGGTAGTAACAAACTTAGGCTCGACTTTAACAAGCACGTTGGTAATGAAAGGAATGCACATAAAGGTCAGGGAATCCCCACACGACAAATATACATTAGAAGACGAACTAGTGTCTCTCTCAAAGAAGATACAGAATTACTGTTCTTGCTCTGCTCCCCCCTTCCCGCTGTATTATGCCATTCTCTCTTCTCATTCATAGATTAGGCAAGCAAACTATGCACAATCGAATCAGAAGGAGACAAATCAATCACAAAGCAAAAAGGACCTAGCTGAGCAATTAAGGGCCCAAACAAACCTTGATCGAATCAATCAGTGCCTGGTCGCGGACACCGATCTTCTCGCACCCAGGAGGAGGGTACGGGAAGCACCGGGACATCGCTAATAACCACCACGGCTCGATTCGTATCAAATAAAACCAAACCCTAGGTCTAGATCTGATCGCAGGGGTTCAAGAAACCAAGAATAAGGTTTTAATCCGCACACAAAGTTCACCTCCCTTGTTAGTACAGACAGTAGCGCTAAACAGCGATTTGAAATCAGTTCAATAAGCAAACGGATTTTGAGAGTGTGAGGCGGGATCAAAAGAACGAGGGATTGCTCAGATCCAAAACAAACCATTGACCTGCTTTCAAGGGGTATTTATAGAGCCACCACCCCCAATCTTGTGCTTCGGTTGCGGACCCGTTTGGCAACTGAGATATCGTTAAAACGTAGTCGTTATGTTCGTTGTCTTCAGCCCCCCAGGTCGATGTCTTCGTTAATTCGTTTCAATTCCATTATATAGTTTAAAAGAATTAAGTATGATCTTATTCTTAGTCTTTACACCAGCACCTTCTATTAAAATTACCTTAATATTTGATATAAATCGTAAAATTAAACTGATGCTAATTGACAATTACCTTAATTCCTATCTAATTTATAATAAACTATGCAATTAAATCTCATATTAGTTGATAATTATCATAATTTATAGGATAGTTCATATTTAATAATAAAATTTATGTTAATTTATGTCATTTAGTTAATTAGTTGGTTATGCATTTGTAACTTTTATTTAATATAAGTATTTTCATATACATATATAATTTATTTATAAAATGAAGTTTATAGAATATATATTTCTTTCAAGTGAGACTACAATGACTGGTGTGTTGTTTTATTAAAATTATACACTGAAAAATCGAAAAGACATCTAATATCAATCTTATTTAAAATTTATTTCACTGCTAATAATTACATTGATATTTGCTCAATATAACATGAATTTTATTAAAGCAATTAATTGATTAATATATAATATGTCACCTTAAAATAAGTAAAGAAGATGTTGCATGGTTCTCAATCAACATAGAATAACACTTTAAAAATAAGATTTCAAATATCACATAAGAATAAATTATTAATATTAAATAAATAATATGATCGGATTTAAATAAATTATATATTAAAATTATATAATATCATATAATAAAAATTGTATAAAAATATTAGTTAGAGATGATAATGATTGGCGTCCAATGTCGAGGTAAAGATTGGTTCAGAAGTTATACCACAAAAAGAGTGTTTTTAATATTTATAATCTATTATCCAAAGAAATAGATAATTCGATAAAGACATAGATCATCGTATCAGATCAGGATGACTTAAATGGAGAAATGCATCAGTGGTTTTATGTGATAAGAAGATACCATTCAAGCTCAAATGTAGATTTTATCATTTAGCGATAATGTTGGCCATGCTTTTATAAGGTAAAGTGTTGGCTCATCAAGCATGTGCATAGTCATTAAGTTAATAGCGACAGAGATGGGGATACTTTATTAGATGTGCAACCTCACTAGAAGAGAAATTCAGGAGCGTAATGATAAAAAACAAATTAAAGATGATTAATGTTAATGGGAAATTAAGAGGAAAAAAAGGCTTAGTTGATTCAGACGTATTAAAAGAAGATACTCTGACGCTCCAATAAAAAGATACGAAAGGATATGATATAGCTCTGCTAAAACTTACCAAGACATATCCCTCGAGAGAAAACTTTGACGTACTAAGATACAGATAAAAGATATCACATAGGCCCCGTTTGGTTGGCGGGAAAGTAAAGTTAATCTGGAATCTGATTTCTTGGAAAATAAATTCATAGGAAAGTA
>JAOQMR010000213.1:8921951-8941260 GCA_027563865.1 Erythroxylum pelleterianum
CTCTCGAGCCGCTTGTTTGTGCATTGCATCTTCACATAGTTATGATTGGTGCATAATTGAGTGTTCTGTGATGGTGTTTGTGATCAGACATTGTGAATTCGAATTGCAAAGCTGACTGAGAATTTTGAGAACGAAACATTTTTATATGAATTCCTGATGATTTTTATATAAAGCGTTTTACAAACTCATTATGATTTCTAGACGGAAAATAAACTTTGCAACGGTTTTGCTTATTCCTTGTTATAAACCTGTTACCCACGAGCTTTAAGCTCACCCCCCAATTTTCCTCCCCATGTCCAGGTAATGAGTGAAGACGGAAATGAAAGAGAGTCAAGATCTATTCGGATTATGTATAGTTGGTACTTGAAGCTAGAATTTGTAGTTGCATTTTAAGTATTATCAGTTCAAGTGTCTTATGTATTTGGGATTTTGAGGCATTGATGTATCATGGTCTGAAAATGTATGTCAGCTTATAAAGAATACTTATTCTTGAATTATGATATATGTACGGATGATGTTAAATAGAAATATGAGTTTACGTAGCGGATAAGGACATTATGAATTAAGGTGATAATTCGTGATTACGAATTGTTATTTGTATAAGTGACATATGTTATGGAAAAGAAATCTTGTAAATGTATGAGACTTTAAGCTTTATGGGTGGATTTCGCATACGTTTATGGTTCAAGGGTTTGACTTTGAAAGCGGGGCCCAGCACGTTCTGTATCAGAGAAAGGAGATTTGGGGAAACCACGCTTAGGTATGAAGGTATGTTGTTAAGAGGCTGGGTTCCGGTAACTGGATCCAGCAATATGTAGATGATATTTTGATTGTTTGCAATGACTTTGAGCTTGTCAAGCAAATCAAATATTAGTTTCCATCTAAATTTAAGATGGACATGAGTGAAGTTGCGTATATTCTTGGAGTTAAGATTTTAAGAGATTGTTCAAAAACAAATGTTGTCACTTTATAAAAGGACTTACATTTAAAAGATTTTAGAATGATTTCGTATGCAATATTGAAAACTAATAGATAATCCTTTTGCTAAAAGTGAAGGTTTCAACAAAAAGTTATATCCATATATACCATTAGGAAGGGAACAAATGAAGAAAATTTCTTATTCCAGTGTAGTTGGAAGCCTCTTGTATGCCATACTCTGTACAAGGTCAGATATTTGTTATGCTGTTAGAATGGTGATTAGAGAACAATCAAACTCAAGACAAACACATTAGAAAGCAGTAAAGAATATTGAGGTATCTAAAGGGTACTATTGATTTTGCCTTGTGTTATCAAAGTAATGATCTACATATACAAAGGTATACAGATGTAAACTAGGGAGGGTATTTAGATGAGAGAAAAGTTACCTTTAGATATGTTTTCTTGCTTAACAATGGTACTATGTTTTCTTGCTTAACAATGGTACTATGTCATGGAAAAGTAAGAAGCAATCATATGTTGCTTTATCAGTAATGGAAGTTGAATTTATAGCTTATTCAATAAAGTACAAGAAGTTATGTAACGTAGATGATTCTTGGTTAATTTAAGGGTTACTTAAAGTGATAATGATATAATAACAATCAAATGTGATAGATAAACAACAATCACTTACACTAAAGACCTTAAATTTCATTGTAAAACTAAGCTTATAGATATCAAATACAATTATGTGAAATATATAGTTATACGAGGAAAAGTGAACATGAATTATATATCTACACGAGATATGGTAACAAACCCAATGACAAAATTAATTTCTTCAGATACATACATTAAGCATATGAAGTCATTAAGATTACGTAGATATTGAAATGTAATTGATTAACATTTCTACATGCATGTTCATTCAATGCATCATCATATATAAATACAAACACAAGTTGGCATTGTTTATTAAGTAATAAGCATTACTTAATACTTGACTATGAAATATATTTACTTTATGTTACATTTTTTTATATGAATCAAAGAGCATGTCAGACAGATAAAATATTGTCCTTCTCATACAGGTAATCGTCTATAATATTTGTGATGACTGGAGATAAGGTAAGTTTTAAGTTTATTATGCATTTAATGACTATTTGGTTAGAGAGAGACTCTCCTCCCTCTCTTTAGGTGCATATCATGTATGCATTTCATCTTCTCCCCTTCTACTTGACTCTCCTTCAACCATCATATTTGCTCACCTTCTCATCCGTCTTTCCAGTTTTTTTTTGTTCATTCTCCCTTTTGGTTTTTGGCTCACCAAGGGTATTCTAGTCTTTCTCCCCTCACCAAATTTTACCACTTGCTATTATTACTATTTTAAAACCAATTTTCCTCTGATCCACTTTCTGCAAAGTTACTTCTTTGCTATACTTAGACCATACTCTACACAATGTTAGACATGGTCCCCTAAGACCTAGCTGAATTCCCCCTTGCCATCCCACACGCCATCATCTTCTTCTTCTTCCACGCCATTCTTTACTGCACCATCTACCCTTTCCTTTGTTGCACTATTTGTCCCAAAAACATGGAAACAAGTTATTAGTGATGCATTCACCTCGAACTTAACCTTTAAACCACCTTTAGAAATGGATGGGAAGCTAATAGTATGTCCTAATCTTGAAGTTTTGCAAGAAGGTGTGAACAATGAAAAACCTTCCCATTAATAGCTAGATGGGCTAACAAACTTTGGAAAAATAGGGAGCTGACAAATGCTCTCCTCTCAGAAGATAATCTTATTCTCTTCACCTTCTCCTCTATTTCATCAACTTACAAAATCCTCAAAGAAGGTCCATGGCATCTAGTAAACCAACCAATCTTCTTGCAAATCTGGCAGCGAAGCTTAAGGTTAGAAACCGTCAACATCCAAAGCCTCCTTTGGATAAATTTTCATAATGTCCCTTTTGAATATTGGACTAGTCAAGGTTTAAGCTCACTAGCTAGTTATACTGGAAGGCCATTATGTATGGATGAGAATATTGTTACAAAGAAATGAATAGTCTATGTTAGAATTTGTGTCAGCATTGAGTTATCCAAAGAGCTCGTCGATGAAATCCCAATAATGCGACTAGGAGATGACAACAAGTTATAGGAAGATAGCATTGCCATATCTTACCGTGGAGCCCCCCCCCCCCCCAATCCGCCTCAAATTCACAAGATAAATATAGAAAGCAATAAGAAAAACTTTTAAGTCTGGTACTTATCAAGAGTTGATGGGAATTGAATTCAGATGAAAACTACATGTAGAAAATTAGTTTTTTGTGAAAACAACTGCTGTTAAAAATGAAATGCAGAAGGAAGCACTTGAGCAAACTCATATTCTTAACATTATTGCTGAAGAAGGTCTCAAGAATGTACCCTATAAATAGATATTCTTGGTAACCAAGGATAATTGCTCTATGATGGATGCTACTGATGCTAATGACGGGAAAATGAAGCTGATAAATATGCAAAACCCTGTGATTAGTACTACTTTGGTAGGTATAAACAAAGAAGAGATTCCAAACTCCAGTCCAGATGATACAATTCTTAATATTACTAAAGTAGTTGAACCTGTCAATAATGAAGCAGAACCCAAAACTCCCTTTGTTACCCCCAAAAACACAACATTAGATGAGCAACTGTGCATACAAAGGGAAATGAATAGAGCTGAAACCAGTGACAAATTCCAGAGTGTGGTAAGAAGAAAATCACAAAGGGACAAAGGGAAAGGCTCCAAAACCATTTCTCTATAATATTTCTATCTTAGTTTGGAATGTAAGAGGAATAAATTACCCTTCTGAGCTCTCAACTTTAAGGGATTTTGTAATGAGAGAAAAACCTTGTGTAGTAAGATTACTTGAAACCAAAATCAGATTGGAGAACCTTGACAAATTAAGCATTTTGGGACCACATTGGAAAATGCTCACTAACCACAATTACCATGCTTATGGAAGAATTATTGTTTGCTTCAGATTTGATGAAATTAAAATGGATTTGTTGGGAGTAAATGATCAAGTCATGCATCTTAATATCTCATTCTTGCAAGAAAACACTGACATGAATATTTCCTTCATATATGCAAGCAACTTCGGATTCCAGAGGAGACTGTTATGGAACAATCTCAGACATATCAATAGCATCATCACCAAGCCTTGGTTGATCTGTGGGGATTTTAACTTAACTCTCTATGCATCTAAATCTCAAGGCCACGCAAATCTAAAGAATTTCTTAACTGACTTCAAAGATTGTGTAGAAAACATTGGTGTGGCAGATCGCAAGTTTGTAAGGCTCTCTTTCACTTGGTCTAATAAACAAAAATTAGATTGATTTGTCAAGAAGAAGCTAGATCGAGCTTTTGTTAATGACATTTGGCCAGACAACTTTCTCAACAACATTGTCAAATTCAAGAATCCACTTTTCTCGAATCACACTCCTATTATAATTGCAAATTTGTTTAAGTAGATTGTAAAACATCATCCATTTTGGTTCAATAACTATCTTGTTAATAAAGCAGGTTTCTCTGAGGCTTGTAAGAAGGGGGCAGATCAATATGTTGAGGGAACCAAGAAATTTTGTTGCATCCGAAAGCTAAAACCCATTAAAAAAGGAGTTTAAATTGTTGAACTCATTGAAGGGATCAATTACATTAGCTATTAAGTCTAATAAACTAGAACTTAAATATCTTCAAAACAAGATTGCCTCAAAGAGAGATGATCAAAAACTGTTAGATAAGGAAAAAAAATAGCTCTTGTTAACTACTTGCAGACTGTGAAAAATCATTCTTCTCTTTTTTAGCAGAGGGCAAGAGTAAACTGGCTAAAAGATGGTGACAACTACACTAGTTTCTTTTTCAACACGATATTGGCAAGGAAAAATCATAACAAAATCTGTTCAATCACCTCTAGTGATGGATTATTACTTCAGAATCTCCAAGACATACAAGATGAAGCTGTTAGGTTTTTCACTTGTGTTTTTGGTACTATTGTTTCCTCTACTGTCTCACTTACAGACCTACAAAAACTCCACTTGCAACAAGTTTCTCCTCTAGATTTTGATAATTTAACAAAACCAGTTGAAGATAATAAGATTGAGAAGGTGGTTTTTGGTATGAATGGTAAGAAAGCCCTAAGGTCAGTGGCCTAAATGGTTGCTTTTTCCCTAAATCATGGAACATCATTGGTAGTTTTGTTAAAAATGTTGTCAACGAAATTTTCCCAAATCGTGTTCTTATCAAAGAGATTCATAGAACTTTCTTATGCTTGATGCCTAAAAGTCGTAATCTGTCTACTTTTGAGGATTTTAGACCTATCTCATGTGCCAATTTCCTTTACAAAATAATTTCCAAGATACTAGCAACCATATCGAAGAAAGACATTGCTCCTTTGATCAATGAAAACCAAGGTGCTTTTTGAGTGATAGATAAATAGGAGACAATGTTCTTATACTACAAGAATTATTGAAGGACTACTCTAGAACAAATAGCTCTCTAATTGCACAATGAAGATTGACTTTCACAAGGCTTTCGCTAGTATCAGCTGGGACTTCTTATGGAAAATGCTCATAGCTTATGGGTTTCCAATTAAGTTCATTAATTGCCTTAGAAAATGCATCTCATCTACCATATTTTCTTTATTAATTAATGGCAACCCCTTTATGTTCTCTAAAGTAGCTAGAGGTCTCAAACAGAGGGATCCCCTATCCCCCTATCTTTTTGTTCTTTACATGGAAATCCTTAACACAATCATCAAGAAAGAAGTGCTCAACAACTCCAAATTCAAATACCACATAAAATGCAAGAAAATTGGATTAACTAACCTCTACTTTGTAGATGATCTACTTTTATTTTACAAGAAAAATATGGATTCCATCCTCACCTATATGCGAGCTCTTGAAACATTCAAACGATTTTTGGGTTTACAAATTAATCTACACAAAAGTCATTTCTATCTCTCCAAAAATACCATCATTTTGGAACCTACAATAGCTGATGCTACAGGAATGCAACTCAAATGTCCTACACTCTTATATCTTGGCCAACCAATGTCTACAAAGAGACTTAACCACTCGGAATGCATTCTTCTGATAGAAAAGATCCAGAAGAGAGTTAAGTCTTGGGTGAATAAATCTCTTTCCTATACAGGTAAGTTGCAACTTATCAAATATTTACTCTAACTCGCTACATATCTATTGGAACTCCCACATTTTCCTATCCCAAAGCATCGTCAAATTGATTGAAAAAATTCTCAAGAACTTTTTATAATCACTCGGATGGCACTCAAAGAGCTGCTAAAGTAAAATGGACTGATGTATATTACTTGAAAAAAGAAGGTGGACTCAACATTTTCTCCATCAAAATCATAAATCAAACACTAATTCTCAAGAGGTTCTGGTGGATATTGGTGGACAAAAAATATCTCTGGATTAAATGGCTACACTGTTGCTTCCTCCAAGGCAAACGCATATGGGAAATCAAGAAATATACATCATACTCACACTTCCATAATCAGCCTGCAAAATTGTTAATAGGAGATTGATATCACTTTGGAATGATAATTGGTTTGGTCAAGGATAGTTGATACATTCTCTTCACTATTCACGGGCTCCAATATCCCCATTACACACCAGACTCAGCTCTTTGATACACAGTAATTCCAGGAAACTTCCCTTTCGATTGAGGCATCTCTAACCCAGGTACCCCCTTGATCTAGATATGCCAGACACATTCTTGTAAAAGTATTAACCAATCCACAAACTCAATAACAAAACCATCCTTAATCTGTTATGAAGAAGAGCTGCAAGGTAGACTTCATGGAGTAAGGCTTTAACACCAAGAATCTCATTTATGGTCTAGTTGGCAATTGAAAACAAGTTAAATACCACTAATTGAATGCCTTTCTTATTAAGAACTTGTCCAATGTGCTTGATACGTAAGGAATCAAGAAACCATCTTCTATTTGAATGCCCATTCAATAAGGACATTTGGGAACATGTCACTACGAAATGTCTATGGCTTGATCCAGGGGACTCACTTCCAGATATCACACAAAGAATATCAAACTAGACTGTCTATACGAAAGCAGACCAGCTGATACATAATTTGTACTGGGGCTTTGTGTCTACATTCCATTGAGAGAAAGAAATCTCAGATGGTTTGCTAACAAATCCACTTCCAAGGAAACCCTCCTCACTGAAGTTAGGGAGCTAATTTTGTTGAAAAAACTGAAACAAAAATGTAGCTCAAGCATAGTCTTTTCACTGTATATATAGAACAACTCCTACTGTCATGTTTACTCATCTAGTTTCTTGTCTCTAATACTTACCTTGTAATGCAAGGTTGTTAAGGGTACTCCCCTACATATTCTATTTGTTTTGTAATACTTTCTATATTTATTAATTATCAAGGTGATAATAGAGAGCTAAAGTAAGAAACTTAAACCTTGAATGCTGACTTAAATGATAAGTCAAAAGGAAATTGGTTTGTAGTGATCATGTGGTCATTATATCTATCTTAAATTGCCAGGTGAGAGCTCAGGAAGATAATTTTAATAGTAGATAAGTGAGTTCAGGTTATACATTTAAGTATATATGAACCAACATTCGTACTATATTATATTTATAAAAGACATACACTTTGAATTAATAGGAGTTGATACCATACCATTTGACTTCTACCATTTGTGTAAAACATAACTATAAAAGGGATTAATGTAAGTCATAATATCTCAACTTACATTATGTAAGACATTAGAGGTTAAGCGAATCTCAAAAGATACCCTTAAAACTCTTATTCTTAAGAATTAAATTTAAAGCTTACTACTTTATAATTTTACTAGAAGATTTTATTAGATATGATTTTATAAGATAATTCTAGGACCGTAAATTAAATTCGATTCAAGAGAACTGAGAAAAGAGGAAGGTTATTTCCCAAATGTTAACCCACATTAGAAAATTCTGTATTCAAAGGTGGCCACTGACTCTTAGTAAGAGAATTGAATATATTTGTGACATGATGAAGTATACAAGATCAAAGCAGATTGAAATGCAAGATATGATCTAGTGTATATCATACAAAAGGATCAATTCATTAATCGAGATGTCATATATTCCTAACAAATATATGACTCTGAGCTCTCATTATATGCTGGTCGCACTAATTATTGGACTAGTATTAGTATGAGAACTTATAAAAATCTTATTACTTAAACTCATCATGCAAAAGTGAGAGATGATAATGAAAAGACACACCTAATGAGTTTAAGGTATGACCTTTTCAGTTGTTAACTGTTAAAGAACAGTTAATATTGACATTACCTATAAATATGAGATAATGATTAATTGAAAGGATTGGTGATAAACATTCAAAAAACACAAATACAAGATCATTTATACCAGTAAAAACAAAAATATCTTTCATATTCCTTTAACCAATGGGATACAATCAAATTCATAATTGGTTTGTGTATTTATTTACATATTTTATCTTTTATTGTTAATCTTGACCATGTTCTATATGTACGATATTATATAGCGGATTAAATATTTTTTATGTATACATATTTATTTTTATTTTGTATTATCATTATTTGGCATTATATGCGTGTCTATAAAAAACAATCTTTCTACCAAGTAGAGGTAAGACTCCATACTAATGGATCTCCCCATATCCTGCATTTCAGCAAGACTCTCACTGAATATTGTTGTTGTTGTTGTTTATTTGTTAGATATTTTCTTTCAATTTGCATATTTCTCTCCACATTTTATAAAATGTTATCAAACAATCATGTAAATTTTGTTAGAGATGAACACTAAATCGATTATAATAATTTACATAATAAAACATACGAATTAACCCTTAAAATCTACATACAAATTTAAATAAGTTCATGGGTAAACCTTTTACCTTAACATTTATTCACCGAAGAGTTCTAATTTATATGAAATTCAACGAACACCTTAAAATTTTCTTAAAAAATTAGTTTAAGGTGAAATATAAAAAATAGAAATAAGTTTCAAAACAAACAAACTTTTAAGGTTTTTTAATAAAATGTTACAATTATGATTAATTGAGTTACATAAATTGATCCTTTGATGACTCTGTCAATCCAATGCTCTTGCTCACATGTCTCTTGTTTATGGGATCAGAGATACATAATTCTCTATGAAGATGGCATCAGGAACTGTTATGAGTGCTGACCAGAACCTGAAAGTAACAAAAGCCCCAAAGGCATTGCTTTCAGGTAACTTTCAGTGTCAATCTTACCATCCAAGCATTTGGTAAACGGTTGTGTTTCTACAGATCTATAACTGACAAACTTTGGAGGGTTGACACAGCTGGAAATGAAAGGCTTGATGAACAGGCCAATCCTTCCACTTTTGTAGTATTAACGTGTTTTTTTTCTAATAATCAAAACTTTTCGATCTAGGTTAGGTCTAAGGAAGGGAGTCGATGCGTCATTCCACATGGACGACTCTCCAAAGTTCGTAGTCCAAGCAAATGCTTCATTAATTACGATCATATGGTTACAACTTATGTGTCCTTCCATGACAAGCAGCCGCACAGTATGTGGATTGAATGCACCGAACAAACTACCTAAATGACCTGTTAGGTTTAACCGACTCGAATGTAGACTGTTCGGACAACTTTTAACGACTTTGAAGCTTGTATTTGATCACTAGTTACGAATCGATGCTGCTCACGATTCCGTGAAATATTGAATCTTACCATAAAAGCCAAACTTAGTACTTTCAGTGCATTTAAGCCATTTACGATACTGGATGGGAAGTCAAGTACAAGTTTGCACCGTTGCATGCCCTTTTAAGTCACCATAACTGCGCATTTTTCAATGCAAATGTGAACAAAAGGCTGGTTCGTGTACAACTGCAACAAGAAGGAATGGCTTGGACTTGGAGAAAAAGAAGTTTCTTTTTCTTTTTTGAAAAATTTGATGATTTGCTCCAGAGTTCAGACTTCAGAAGGATAGATGCTAAAGGGTATTATCTTTTCAACCTTACAGATGCTGAATATTTATCTTATGTCATTTAGGAGTTTTGATGTTGTTCCTTGACTCTTTCCACAGGATTCTGCGTCATTACACACAGCTAAGAAATTTTTTTAATTTTCGATGTTGACACCTCAAGAAAATTACAAATTTCTGATAGAAAAAATTATGTGGTAAATATGTGATAGAAATTAATTTTCTGTCAGTAAAATTGTCAGAAAACAATTTTTTTAGACGGATAAAATATTCATCGGTAAAGGTGTGGGGAAATTATCCCTGAAATTTTGCCGACAAAATATAGCGACAGAATAATAAAATCTATCGTAAAAATAGGCAACAATGGTTGGCAGGAAAATATGCGTCGGTAAATTATCGATGGAAACTGTTTCCGTCGATATTTGGTTTTTCATTTAAATGAAAACGATGTCGTTTGGTTTAAAACCAAATGACGTCATTTTGGTTTCAGCTTAAACCTACCCAAAAACGTCATTTTGGATTCAGCTTAAACCTACCCAAAAACCCTCCCCTCCCTCCCCAACATCATTTTTTTCTTCTTCCTTTGTTATTTATTGTCGTAGCCGTCAGTCTAAAAATCATCATCCATCATCCATTGTCTTCAGTTATAGAGATTAGTCAACCATGGTGCTTTCTTTTCGGGTTGATTTTGTCTGCGAAAAATTTTGTTGTTAAATGCTTATATATATGAACGTCGGTTTTGTTTTGATGGAATGTGAGCATTTTGCGCTTTTTGAACCGTGGTTAGTTCATTTTTGGTAAATTTATTCTTAGGTCTGTGGTAGAAAGAGAAGTTGAAAAGTTTGAAGATCCCATATCATTTAGGAATGTCTTGTTATATGTTTATGTTGCTTATAAATAAATCTATCCTTAACATTTTTGCACTTATCAATGCAAATCGACTTAAGAATATACTTTAAAAAAATCTATTAACAAGTTCGAATCAAATAAACAAAAATTAAACTAAATAAAATTGATCTAACGATTCCTTCTTTGATAAATTCATAATTCAATGAAGAAATAAGAATTAAAAAAGAAACTTTAACGACTCTCAAATAAAAATAGCTTAAAAACCTTCTCAAACTAATAATAAATTTGATCTACTAGTGATTAGATTAGCTTTTCCAATGGAATGGTCCTTAATTTTTATATTTTTGTTTATTGTATTTCTTGCAGTCGTGTTCTATAGGGAAGAGCGTTGATAATTGTTTACCTCATTCGTCTTCTTTATAGTTTGCGATTCTTTGTCTATCAAGGTAAGTCGAACAACTAAGTGATGTCTACAATGTGATCAATTTTGTGCTGTTCTTTGCAATTTTACCTATAATAATGATTGATGAGATTTTAAGCTGTGGTTTAATAGTCTAAGTATTTATGTTTGGGCATTGTTTAAATTAAAACATAAAGACTTGAACTTGTATTAACATAAGAATTCATGTAATTGACATGACAATTCTTTTCATAATAAACCCCTAAGATGGTATATTGATTGGAAATCCGTGATGCAGCTCCCATGAGGCTTATCGGTGAAAAATCCTACGAGCCTATAAGTCACAGCAAGAACTTGCTTTCTCGATGCATATAGTGTAACATTGCCACTTACCATAGTGCTTGTTTAAAATCAAACTTTGGAAATCAAATTGTAGGTGATCAATAAAAACATAGTTATCTTAGTTTTGTATGTTATTGTTTGGAATATTGTTAGAATGATTGATAGTTAGATGTATAGATTACATAAGTATTTACTACATGTCCAATGAGTTTGAATAATTATGGATGATTTGAGGCATAATAAACCCCTAGAATAATATATAGGCTGAAAACCTGTAATGCATCTCCCATGAGGCTTATTAGTGAAAAATTCCATAAGCCTAGGAGTCACAACGAGAATTTTCTTTCTCAATTCACAAGTGTAAACAATGTCACGTACCATAATGCTTGGTTGGGATATTGTTTTATTTGACTTATTGTAGCACCCCACTCCCGTAGGACCCGAACCCGACATCGTGAGTGATATCCGAGTCCGTAACCCGTGAAGGTGGCATGCTAAGGCACTAAATGAGACAAAATTCAGTATAATTTTTTTTTTGAATACAATCATATGCACAGAAATTAGTAGACAATTTGGGCCCGCTTTAATTTGTAAACATATTCAGTCATAACAATACACTCAACAGTATTTAAAATAGCCATTTAATGTACAAAGGTCCGTAACCAAATTGGGCCCAATTTTATCCATAAACATTTCAGTGAACACATTACAATCAATAGAATTTCAATAGCCAATTAGGGCCCACTATAATTACAAAGCACTATTTTACAGAAACTGCGTAATACAAATTTATACAAGAATAGGATGACACTATTGCAGACGTGGACTGATCCCGACCTCCATCTCTGATTTGTAGACAGTAGGCAAACTCTCGTTTGTCTAACGGGGTACTCTTCAAAGCCTGAAAAATAATTGCAAATTTTGAGTGAGTTTTGCGAACTCAGTGAGGTAACCATCATCAATGGTTCACTCAATTCATGCAACACTCAAGCATATCACAGTTATTTCATAATTTCACATTCAGAAGTACCACATGATTGCACTTAAGCAATTCACAGTTATTTCACAATCACACATTCAGAAGTACCACATGATTGTTATCACATAAGTATAAGGCATTTTCGCCTTTCACCCAATCAGAAATATTTAATCAAACACATATGAAATACGTATGTGACACTTTTCCCATTTATTATGGTGTTGTGACCGAGCACTTAAACTGTCCCAACATGAGCACATTAATCGTTGAGCCTGAGGCTCTGAATCACTGTAGGCTCGAGGCCCAAATACGTTGAGCTTTTAGCTCTCGGTGGCTGCTCCGGTCACAACTGTCATTATCTGATCATGCATTCATGTATGAAATGCATATGTCACAATTAAACAGTAAATGTATCACAATTGATCCACGTGTCACAATGTATCACATCATAAACAAGTAGTTCACAGATTCACAAACAAGTAACACTTCTTTGTCATAGCTCTCAATACATCGAACATTTTGTTCGAAATCCACAATCATATCCAATCACAAAACCACCATTATCTCCACAGTAAACATATAATAATCGAGAGAACCATCTAAGTCACTCACCAATAGCTTCCGAAGCTAGTGCCTGAAAGTCTCGGCAACGTCTGTGGATCGACGTTCCAAATGCGCCTCTATAATAATGAAAAAACACATATATTACAATTTGTACAATCAGAAATGTATAAAAGTGCATATGCGGGAATTGAAATGTGTACAATGTATGTTCGTGACAATTCCAGTATCATTCCATAATTCACATCACAAAATGTTCTCCTATGTCGTAGAAATCTACAGACACCAAAATCACTCAATTTGGACCTCTATAGGTCCCAATATTGATAAAACAAGGACCAAAAAAACAATTACCCGGTCCCCTCACTTTGACCTAACCAATCTACGTCAATTTTGCCTCTAAAAATTCCTAATTTCATATAGGAATGAAATTAAATATTTCACGAATCCGATGCCTCGAGAATTAGGTCAATCGGAGGTCGGACGGAAATGTTAGGAACAAAAGAATGGAAGAAGAAAGAAAAAAATAAAAAATTAAAATTACAAGCGATCGCGAGTCAGGGAAACGCGAGCCGGAAAAAAACAGCCATCTCGCGGTCGCGAGCATTCATTTTCTTTCTTCTCTTCTCCCATCTGAAATTCCAACATGCATAACTTTTCACAAACTTTTCCAAAAATCACAAATAAGGTCTCATTGAAAAGATCACAGAAAACCCTACAAGGTTCATGAAGGGCTTGAAAACCAATTTCACCTCTAAGGGTGTCAAAAATGCAATCAAAGTTACTGCCTTCATATGAACATTCAAAACAGTACAATATTTTTCTAAAATCATATCTTTTCATTACCTTTGCCAAAAATTCCAAGTTTTATATCAAAAGAAAGATCAAAACAGGCTCTATAACTTTCATGAACAATTTGGAAGCAGATTCAACCTCAAAATAGGTCCAAATCTCAATCAAAGTTTCTGCCCACATATGTCACCCTGAACAGTAACACAATCTTCTAAAAATCATAACTCCCTACCCAAATGTCCAAAAATTCAATACTTTATATTCATGAAAAGATCAGAAAACATACTACAATTCTCATGAAGGACTTAGAGAAAATTGTAGTTCTAACTAGGTCAAAATTTCACATGATTGTGGCTGCCCTGTTATTGATTGGTAAACAACATAATCCCTAAACCATATCCATATTTTCAAACTCCATAACTCACAATTCCTACATCCAAAAATAACATATTATACATCATTTCAAAGTCTCTACAACTTTCCATAAGACCATTTGAGCCAATTAAAATCAAAACAGTCCAGAATTTAGCTTCAAGGTACAATTACTACAAAACCGACACTCAACACATTTTTCAGCACAAAACACATTAACATCTAAAAGTCAGATCACTACTCTCAACCTAGATATCGAAAAATTTCATACTTAGTGGAGATAGAAAGATGACAAGAAAATCTTCAAGTCTCATGAAGACCAAATTAGTAAATTCAATCTAAATCAGCCTAGAAAAATTCATCAAAATTTCAGGCCACAAAGTTCGTATTACTGTTCATGCAGCACATATAACTCACTTTCAAGGCCAAATTCAAATCCCTTCAAGCCACAATTAAACATCACTTCCTTCACAAAAAATGTAACCAAACTTCTCACGTTTAATTCTAGCCAACAATCACCTCTATTGCTCAACCATATAAAAAGTTATGATCAAAACATTGAAACATATACAAAGTCAATTTTCCCGCTTTTACACCTAAACCAAACCCTATCACTTCCATCCCATTTCTAAACCATTTCTCACTCAATTTACTTCATATATCTACCATAACTGACTCACATCCTATCCTTGGATATAAGTCCACAAATTGCAGCACACACACACCATCATCCATCACTTTTTTTTCACTCATCTAACATTATTAACTTATCTCCCAAAGACATCTAAAACACCTTTATTTTCATTCACTACATCTTACCTAATCAATCATCAATCAAACATCAATTTATCAAACAAATTATCTACCATATACACCAACACAATTCTCATACAATTAGGTGCACAATTAACACACTTAATGCATTTAACAACAAAACAAGACAAAAACACAATCCTACCTAAGCAAGCTTCAACTTTCCAAGTCTTCAAAATAACCACCAAAACCTTAATTCCCTCCAACACATACAACTGTCATCTTCTTGAGAGAGTAGAAAGCTTGGGTTTTTTTGAAGAAATCAAAGAAGAGAAGGCAAGGTAAAGGAAGGTAGGAAAGATGAACAAAAAGTTGCAAAAGGAATAAGGAAGAAGAAGGCTACGAGAGTGATGGTGGAGACAACATGAAAAAACCTTTCATTTGGCCTTCAATTTTAAAAGTGTCGTGAATGTTCAAGACATTAAATGAGTTTAAGAGTGTCATGACACTTGCCACTTAATGAAAAAAAGACAAAAATCAATTAATAACTTTTAATAAAAGAACCCTAATAAAAATGAAATCTTTGGTTCATCTAATTCCAATGGCTCTAATTACAATCCCAAAATCATTTACCTCAATTTCCAGTGCCATTAGACAGAAATTTTCAGTACCGGAAACCAATCAGTCCGCCACTTGACAATTTTTCTGGTTCGACAAGTTTTTCCCGAAAAATTCCTAAATTTTTTCAAAAATATAAAACACATAACAATCCACTCCAATTAAATTTTCAAGCACAAAAACCACATTTTTCACAATAAAATCACATTTAGGCACATATACCGGGAAATGTCATGAATGCATGTACAGTTATTTTTATGTGCAAATTTTACTATTCACGTGTAAGGGTATGCATGAATATTTCAAAACAATCCTATACACTCTCGGCCCTTTTCAAATTACTATTTACCCTTCCCATCGAGGTGGGATGTTACATTAGAAGATGGTAAAGGAATTACAGTTATATCTGATATGTAAAAAGTATGTAAACAAATTTGGGATTGAAGGTAATTATAGGAAATTTGATTTGATATCTTTTGTATTTGTTGCAAGAATTTGTTAGGGCGGTTGAGGATACTTTGCCCAATGCAGATCACCATATGTGTGTAAGATATATATATATATATATATCACAATAGGTCTATGAATTGGAAGGGAAAGGACCTAAGAAAGCAATTTTGGAATTGTGCTTGGTCAACGTATGTTTAAGATTTCGATGGGCAACTAAGGAGGCTTGACAAAATAAGCCCTGGATGTGCTGTAGCGTTTCTTGAGTATCCGAAAGAGAGGTGGGCCATATGTTATTAATCCTTTCAAAGTAAATGTCCTATTGTTGATAACAACATAAACGAAACTTTTAATGGGTGGATTCTACCAGCTAGGGAGAGGGCAATGATTAGCATGTTAGTGATAGGAAGCATATTGTCAAGATCAGTAGATAACATACATGTAGTTGTCAGGCATGGGACCTATATGGATATCCATGCAAGCATGCAATTAGTGCAATCCATCATTCGAGACAAAGGGTTAAGACATTCGTTGATTTGTGCTATCAGAAGGTTCGCTTCTTGAGTTTGTATGAACATGTGTTACAACCAATGCGAGGTGAAATTTTTTGGCGTTCAAGTGATGCTGAGTTGATACATCCTCCACCTAAAAGGGTTATGCCTAATAGACCAAAAATTGCAAGAAGAAAATAACAAGATGAGTTGAAGAAGAAGAAAAATCCAAACAAAATGAGTAAGAAAGGGCAAGTGTATAACTGCTGAAAATGTAGTCTTCAAGGTCATAACTCCATAAAATGCAACAATAGTACATCAAATCAAAATGATGAGGCTTCTTCACAAGCGTGTACCTATAACTTCAATCATATGAATACAATTTTATAAACATGCAGTAACTAATGTATATAATTATGTCAATTAGGTTAGAACGGAGGGATCTTCACAAGTATACAATTTTTGATTTTATATTACTTATTGTTTGAACTAATTACTGACAAACATGTTGTTCATTATAACTATAGTTAAGTGATAGGAATTTGGTTAATGATAAAGCTGGTCTGACTCAACTAAGCAATGTTGTAAACTTTTTTATCATTTTGTCTAACTTATAATAATTACAAAGTGTGTTTGTAATTTTTTTTCTTCCATTTTGTAGGTTAGTACACTTGCAAATGCCCATGTAGACCAATTTGGAGATGTTGACCCATATATGTTTCACATTTTAGCCAAGGGGTTTACTATTCAGAGGACGCTCCAGTATTACTTCACAACATTTACAAGCTGAAGCAAGTACAAGGAGAACCTCACTGACTTCATCATCACAACCTGATTTTACGCAGTGTAATACAAATGAAGGAAACATCAATTAGTTGTATATATACAATGTATACAATTTTGTGTACACATATGAATGTTTGTGTTGTTTAAATACAATGTAAATATTTTTATTAATTAATATGGTTTCCTACAAAACCTCACACGCTCTCTTTCTCTTACATGGCCTCTTTTTCCATATTTGACAACATATGCAAATTATTCATTGAATATTAATTCATATATCAATTTTCTTATTCATATACAAAACATTCAGTATATGAATTGTGAGTTGTTGTACTACAACTTACCTATTATATATTGGTTATTTATAGTAGATTTGTTTATTCAATTGAGTTACATAAATCACTTCCAAATTTTATTATTCATATACAACATATTCATTATGATTTGTTATATAACATTACCATTGTTTATTAGTTATATATTCAAAATCAAAATTTTCATAACCTACATGAAATTAATATCAACCATTACATTGTTCAAATTCAATACAATATCTTCATAATATATTTACAAATAAAAAATAGTACAACCATAAGTAATCTTATTACAATTACAATGTTCATTAACATACACTTAATTTGTTTTTTTTTCTCTTTTCTCAATAAATGTATGTCCTCCTTTAAAAGATTCATTTGTTCTTGAAACTCTTTTGTTGTGCTTCTTTTAACCTCTTCCTTTGACATTGATAAATCACTTCTTAAATTTTAAATCATTTCAACATCTTTCTCACTAAATTCTTCATCGTATCATTTGAAAAACTTGCATCTCCCAACCTATCACATTCAATTCATTTTTAATAAACAACATACTTTAAACAAAGTTTAACATTCAACTTCATTAATCTAATAACAATACATTCTCACCGGATAATTGCAGCATCTATATAACCTTTGGCCAAGATTACGATTACTCTATGAAGTCCTTAATGGGGCCTTTAGCCCACAATAGCAAATGACATTGCCGGACTTTGAACTCATTGTTGTATTCGTTAACGATAATGATTCCATCTACATACTTAAAAGATGATAATAAGATAACATATGATTTGATTAAAATGCAATCTTCGACCTTGAATGTGTATCAAAATAACTTAGGAAGATGAAGATGGGGTTGACATGTTAAAATCATATATCGGGACTTTGAATTCATAAGGACAAAGACAAGATAAGGGAGGAGATGAAGATGATTGCAACACACAAAGAAGCAAAAAATTTGTAGTTTTTTGAACCACAACAACTAAAAGACCTACTTTATTTGCATAGTGCAATGTATGAATCACTAAGACTCTAATCTATTATTTCTTAACAACAATCCGAGTCCATCCACCAAGATCAGCTGCAAACGGTGACGGAGCCAGAAATTTATAATAAGAGGGTCCAAATATTTAATATTTTTAAATTTTGGGGGGCCAATATACTACTAGCCCTCAAATAACTTCATCTTCATATATGTATATATATATAGTATTTAATTTTTTAAAATTTTTGGGGGACCCAGTGGTGTAGCTACGTCCCTGGCTGCAAAGCATTGAAAGAGAGCATTTGTAAGGTTTTTTTTTGAATAAAATCAACATTAGCGCAAAAAAACAGACAAAGACAGGGAAGGCAAAGAAAACTAACCCAAGCCAACAGGCTTATTCCATACACCCGGAACCTAATAGCCTTTCCCCCTCAATAATAACAAAAGCTGAACAATCTGAATTTAAAATGGAGACTAAACAAGAAGGACGATCAGTCCAGTGATATGGGTTTGCATGTAATAAGGCTAACCTGGATAAAGCATGAGCCACCTTATTGGCAATCCTACGTATCCATTGAAAGGACAAGTGAAGGAAATGTCGCTTGAATGATAAACAATCAAGGGTCAAAATTCCAATCCCAGACTAATTTGGCTAAGGAACTAATATTGATTGGATAGCTGT
>JAOQMR010000213.1:8945574-8961223 GCA_027563865.1 Erythroxylum pelleterianum
AGTGGATCGGACTCGGGTATCGCTTCCCCCAGAGTGGGTCGGATACTACAGACGGGTCGCTTCCCCCAAAGTGGGTCAGACTCGGGCATCGCGGGCCCAGAGAGCTCGGATGCTACACGGATTCCAACCTTTTAGTCAATCCGGCCAATAATATTCATCGTGGCCAATCATAATTACTTCTTATAATTTGCCTCCATGGATGTGTATGAATGAGGCATATATGTTCTTAACGGAGATTGTGCGAGGGCCTACGAATCCAAAGCATAAATTCTTACAACCATTGGTCTCTAAATTGTATCATCTTTGGGAATTTGGTGTGGAGACATATGATGTGTCTATTAGGTAAAATTTGTTGTTGAAAGCAGCTTTAATGTGGACTATTAGTGAATTCTATGCATATGTTATGTTGTTTGGATTGAGCGCAATAAGGAAATTAGCTTGTCCTTATTGTAGCAATGATTCTGATGCGTTTTATCTTCCAAACATGGCCAAAACATCTTGGTTTGACAGTTACAGGAAATTTCTTCCTCCAGATCATCCATTTAGACACAATAAACAAAAGTTCATTAAGAATAGGATGGTATAAACACCTCCTCCCCCTCACAAAGCTGGTGAACAGATATTGCAGTAGATTGATGAATTAGGGTTGCCGAAAGTTACAAAACTTAAAGTTGAAGAAGTTAATATAAGTTTTATTAAAAACTTTGGTTGTAGAAAACGAAGTATCTTTTAGGATTTGTCATATTGGAAAACTAATTTGATACTTTATAATCTAGATGTGAGGCATATTAAAAAATATATATTTGACAATTTGTTCAATACCATAATGAACATTGAAAGGAGGACAAAAGACAATGCAAAATCACAAGTTGATTTGAAACTTTTTTGTGGAAGGAATGAGTTAATAAAGAACTCCGCACTGCTAAATATCTAAAAGCATGTTATATTTAAACAAAAAAAAAGAAAGTTTTGTGTGAATGGTTGAAAAGTCTAAAGTTTTCCGATGGTTATGTTTCGAACTTGGCAAAGTGTACGGATATGAGGAAGTGCAAATTATTTGGGATGAAAAGTCATGATTGTCCCGTGTTTATGCAAAGGCTAATTTCAATTACATTTCGAGAGTTGCTACCGAATAAGGTTTGGGAAGCTATAATAGAATTAAGTTTGTTTTTCAAAAGTTTAACATCATCTGAAATAAAGTTGGCTAAAATGAAAAAACTAGAAAGGAAAATTCCAGTTATCTTGTGCAAATTGGAAGGGATTTTTGCTTTAAACTTCTTTGACTGTATGGAGCATCTACCCATACATTTAACACAGGAGGTTAAACTTGCTGGTCTGGTTCAATATCGATAGATGTATCCGTTTGGGAGATAATTATAGTTAATACTTAAATAAAAATTATAACATGTTTTAATCACATAATTTACAAAACCCTATTTGTAATGTAGATATTTGCATCACTTGAAGAAACACATCAAAAACAAGGCTAAAGTTGAAGGTTCGATATGTAATGCTTATTTAGTGGAAGAAGCAAGTACATTTTCACATTATTTTGAGATGCATGTGCACACAAGAGAAAGAAAATTTCCTCGTAATGGTGAAGGGGGAGAAATGGGTGATGTTGATGGTAACTTATCAATTTTCATATATTTAGGACAAACATATAGACGTTCAACAAGAAGATTATTAACAACAGAAGAAATAAAGACTGCCTATGGTTACATTTTATTGCATTGTCAAGAAGTTCAACCTTTGGTGCAGTAAGTTTAAGTTGATTTTAAAATAGATTATTTGAGTTTTCGAAGTTATTGTTGTTCACAACTAAAATACATAATAATGCTTTTAGATTGTACAAGAAATGGTTACGCGAGCTAATGCTCGAAACAACACGAGATGATATCAATAAAGAAATTCAAAAACACTTTCCTCGATGGTTCGAGAAATATGTAAGTTTCACTTGTAATAATTTAAATGATTGAATTATCATATCAAGGTGATTAGATGATATTATACTATTTAATATGATAAATTACTTTTTGTGCAGGCTTCAAAAAATCCAATAGAGAATAAGTTCACATGTGATCTTGCAAAAGGATCTTTGCGAAATGTTAAATCGTATCAGGTTTATTTGGTTAATGGATACAAATTTCATATAGAATATCATGGTCATAACATGGCAACAGTAAATAGTGGAGTTTGCGTACAGGAAGAATTGATAGATTACTATGGTAAAATTATTGAGATACTTGAAATTGAGTACCCTTCATTGCCAATAAAATGGAGTGTGATATTTAAGTGTGAATGGTTTGATTGAACTCTTAATGTTGGAATAAAAGTGTGTAGTCGATACAATCTAGTTGAAATCAACCAGCAAAGAAGATTTAGACAATTTGAACCTTTCGTGTTAGCGATGCAAGCGATCCAGGTGCATTATGTCCCTTTTCCCACCTTACAACGAGATAAATCAGATTAGTTGGTTGTATTCAAAGTAAAACCTAGAGGTGTTTTTGAATTACATGGAAAAGGAGCAAATAAGATGATTGAAAGTGAAGCGTTTTAGGAAGAAGTTTATTAAATAAATGCATGTGTAACATATGATGAGAATGAACCTTTGAACGATCCAAATAATGAATATGTTGACATTTCATCTGGAAAGGATGCTGAGGGCAAGAGATTTGAAGAGGAGCCTAAGATTGATTCTAATTCTTTGGAAAAAAAAAGATGATGATGATTTTGATTTACAATTAAGTGCTGATAGCGATAAATTTGTGTTTGTAATAGAATATTATATGAATAGATCTATTATCGCATCAATAATATATTGTTTTATATTGAATTTATATTGTTTTATTACTGGAAAATTCAATAAAATGTGAATTGCATGTTCAAAATATGCCACAAAAGAGAAAATAAGATATGATGCGGCCAAAGTTCAGGTTACAATGATTTGGAGAAGCCAATGCATTTCCAGGTGAAGCATCACATTCTGCAGATGCTACTGCACATCCAGATGATGCATCACTTTCTGTACTTGCTGCTATACCATCTAGTAGCTCTAGTGCACCATCCAACCACCCCTATACTGATAGAGACATCAGGGGTAAACGTTCTTGATGAAGGAGGTGACCTCTATCATAGGTTTATACTGAAGTTTTAGGTTTTAATTTGAAAATTATCTAAAATAACTTATATATTTGGTTGGTTCTACCTGAAATGTGCTCAAGAAATATCTAATCCAAATTCAAGGAAAAGATATATCTTGAGGGTCATATATGGAAGGATCTCTCTCAATCGACAAAGAATTTTTATTATCAGAAGTTTGAGGTACATAAAATATATTTTTTATTTTTTATTTTATCTAATTTTATACATTAATTAGATCAATATTGTCGTTTATAAGTGCTTATTGTATGTTTTTCTTTTTCTGCAGAAATAATTTTTTGGGATCTAAAGTTTGATGTTGTAATTTATAATCTATGGGGGAGGTGAGCTCGTATACGTTATAGAGACTTTCGTGCTTCGATACATAAGAATGGTGTACGACAACCATATATATCTGAAGAAATATGGAGTCGTTGGTAGCAGTATTGGGCATCACTTGAGACAATATCCATTTTAGAACGCAATTCTTCCAACAGACGTGGAAGACTACCCGTACACACTGGAGGATCTTTGACCTATTAGGAGCTTGCACTTCAACTTGTAAGTATCAAAACTTTACACTTATATTCTAATTTTTGTACTTTGATGTATGAAATTTAATTTCAATGTAATTTGATGTATGAAATTTAAAATAAAAATATATGTTCATTATGGAGAATAATAATGTCATAAATGCCCTGTGCCATTAATGACTGTGATGTTGAGTTAAATTTTTTTGTCTAAAAGGGGTATATATCATAAAATTAGAGAAAATTATGCGAAAATTTTTGTAAATTGTAGTTCACTTATAATAATTTAGTCTGATGCAGGAAAAGTCTATGGGCAGGAAGTCTACACCATGCCTCTTTTTGCACATTCATACCAAGAAGGATGATGGTGTGACCTTCATCAATACCTCATGTAGACAATTTCATGTATGTAAAATCTATACTTTAATATTAATTCTTAAAAATTATCACTTATTAAAATAAACAATTATATTGATAAGACCAAATACAAGAAACATTGAACGACAATCTTAGAACTCTGAAACTGTTGATGAGAGTCAGACGTATCTTCATGTAGTGGGTGGTAGGGACCACCATGGAAGGATTTTTAGCTTAGGTTCATTTGTGAACACATGTTATTCGCAATCCTCCACATCCACTACAGCTGGATTTAGTAGACGGTCCACATCAAATGAGAGAGTCCTCCAGCTTGAGAGCACGATAGTGAGGCTGACAACTCAGTTGCAACAGTCGATGCAATACATAGCCCATCTTTGTAATGAGATGGATCAATTGAAGGGGAGGGACAATACCTTATCGTAGCAATCAGAGCATTTACCTTCACCACCTATATAAGTGAATGTATTTGATGTTTTGCTACACTTAAGTTTTTGTTCAAATTCTTAATTTACAGTTAATTACAATGATTAATTATTTGTGTACATTTTAATTTTTTATTATATTAACAATCAGGATAATGTTTACTTTATATCTATCAATCAATGATATATTATTTACAAAAATTAAATATACAAAAAATCATAAGATTATAAACAGAAAACACGGGTAGGAAGTGAGAAATGGAAGCAGAAATTTATCAAAGTTAAATTTCCCGACGCAGCTACAATATTTCGTTGCTAATTAGCGATGGGACTATAACATACCATTCCATCACTAATTGGCCAATCTTTGATTGCCTTAACCTTTTCTTCATCCACCTTTATCCCATCTGCAGACACTATATACACCAAGAATACTAACGTATCTAACATGAAATTGCACTTCTTAAGGTTGATGTATAATTGGTTGTCCCTTAAGGCATTTAGCACATGTTGTAAGTGTAACAAGTGTTCCTCCTCCGAATGACTGTAAATTAGGATATCATCAAAATAAACTACAACAAATTTACCAATAAAAGGCTTGAGTACCTATTAGCCTCATAAAAGTACCTGGTACATTGGACAACCCAAACAGGATCACCAACCATTCATATAGGCCCTCTTTTGTTTTGTCGTCTTCCTTTCATCACATGGCCATATGCGAATCTGATGATACCCATTCTTCAGATTAATTTTCGAAAATACCGTCGCACCATGTAAGTGATCCAACATGTCATCCAACCGCGGTATAAGAAATTTATACCCCACTGTAATTCGGTTAATGGCTCTACTGTCAATACATATCTGCCAACTTCCATCCTTCTTTGGAGTCAATAATGCTGGAACTGCGCAAGGACTCATACTCTCTTCTATAAGCCCCTTTCGTAATAACTCCTCCACCTTCTCCTTTAAAATCTCACTTTCCTTCGGATTCATTCGGTAATGTGACAAATTCGATAAACTAGATCTGAGAATGAGGTTTATATGGTGTTGGATATCCCTCATAGGGGGTAACCCATCCGAGATATCATCTGGCATCAACTCCTTGAACTCTTGTAGTGACCGGGTACTCCTCCACTTGAAACTCTGCCTCACTTGTCAACACTTGTTTGACCACTAACGCATGTACTTGTCGTGTTTCCTTGATCTCCACTTCGAACCTATAGACAACAAAGCATTACCCTTAGAGGTTGAATTCTTGATTTTAAGCGATAAGAGCATGTACTTGACCCCATCCTTCTCCAATTGATATTGGTTGCTCCTTCCTGAATGCTGAGCATCCACTATCATGGTCTCCCAAACAACAATTGACAAACATACACGTCAATAACATCACAATATACTTCATCTTTATACCTACCAATGGAGAATGGAACTCTACACCTCTCTGTAACTTCTATCTTGTCTACTGCGGTTTTAATCCACCCTAAGGTATAAGGATTAGGACGTGGATGTTTTTCCACTGGTAATCCTAACCTCTTCACTTCCCCCTTTCCAAAGATGTTCTCGCAGCTCCCACTATCAATGATAACTCCAAATACCTTGTCAAAAATGGTACATCTTGTGTGGAATAGTTGATTCCTTTGGGTTTGGTCTTCCTGCTTAGGTGCTAACATCAATTTCCTCACCACATACGCCAAACTGTCGTCAACTTCATACTCATCATCCTTATCTCCATCTGCTTCGCAAGTGATTCCCTCGTCATCTTCACCCCTCTCTATAAAGTTAACCGTCTTCCTCAAAGGACATTCATTAGATCTGTGTCCAGGTTGACTACACTTGAAGCACTTCTCCACAGCTGGTTTAGCATAGGGGTTCTTAGATCTCATTATCTCCTTATCTCCTTATCTCACGCCTCAACCTTATTTCTTTTTCCTATAACTTTATCCTTTACACTTCGTATCTCATGACTACAGGGAGTATGCTCTTGCACAGCTTTGTGTTTATCAGTAGATGCTAGAGTCCTATAGCTCTCTACATTCCTTCTATTACGCTCCTACTATATTATCTCCGCCTTTAAGGCCATGTTCTTTGTTTCTGACAGCGTGTGGATAACCTATACTCTGATTCTGTATCGAAGTACGAGTCTCATCCCTTCCAAATATCGAGCAACTTGCTATCCTTTAGATTCTAGAAGGTTGTTTCTCTCCGCCAACCTAATGAACTCTACGGTATACTTGCACACTGTCTGTGCTCCCTGACTACACCGTTGAAATTTTGGAATACAATCTGCTCGTAATCCGGTGGTAAGAATTCCTGCTTCAACTGAAACTTTATTCTATACCATGTATGCACCAATCCCTTCCCTTCGCGCTCCCTCCATAACTAAATCCTTTCCCTCCATGTCGAAGCTTCCCCCTTCAGTCTACAAGCCACAATCCGAACTCTTTTCTCTGATGCAATCTCCAGATATTTGAAGAATCTGTCAATTTCTGCAAGTCAATCTAAAAAATCTTCAATACCCAAACTACCATTAAAATAGGGGATATCCACCTTCAATCTATAATCCCCCGCGTCTCTATCTTCAAATCCATCATAGGCGTCTCTCCTCCTACGCCCATCATGTTGTTAAAAACACCCAAGTCTATTCGGCTCATAGTAATCTTCTTCCTCTGAATCCTCCTTACAGATTGGTTGTCTCCTCGCAGGCATAATTCTACCCATAGGTTCACCAAGAGCCATCTCCACCCTTATTCTTCTATGGTTATTCTGCCTCCTGTATGTATCAATTCCTAGAACATCCATACGTTCCACAATCTCTTCTACACGCTCCTCAAGATGCCATAATCTATGTTCTATGCTGCTCGAAATGTTGCTCTAAACGTTGCAACGCTTTGTCTCCTAAAAAAGGAGCCTTAGCCTCTTGAACACCGTCACGAACATCGTTGCTATCGCTCTCAGTCGACATCCTTTCTCTGATACCACCTAACGCAGCATATAACATTTGATTTTTCAAAGGTTGTACGAAACCCTTTGAAGAACCAAAGAAAATTCAATAGAAATCTGAAATAATGTTTTTAAACTGACAAAAGTTATTACCAAGTGATTATAAAAGATAATATAAACTCTAAAAGATGAAAACATAAGGATAAAACATTCTTTCACTAATAAAACAATTAAAACTATTAAAACACCACTAGAACTCCGTGTCAACTATTGACTTGGATGACTCGTCATTAACTGGTAGAGATGAGGAGATCTTGGATGATGTGGCTGATAAGATCACAGTGGATGAACATCAGACCTAAGAGATAAAGATCATGTAGAAGGATCGTCTGAAGATAAAGAAGATCTTCATGGATATGGATAGATCATTCCTAGATAGATGTAATCTTTTATCATGTTATTGTTGTGTAACTTAATCCTATCAGATAAAGTCCTAATTGAACGAGAATGTCATTATATTAGTTAGTGTGATGTAATCTGTTAAGGATAAGATGTGATCTTAGCTAGTAGCGTTATATTAAGATTATAATTTGGTCATCTAAAAGTACCTATAAATAACTCATTTGAGCTTTAGTTTTCATATAATGAGTATTGGAGACAAAGATATTGAGAGAGCATCCTTTTTATACATTGAGGAAAGCAATAAAGGTTGACGTTTGTCGTATCTCTTTTTTGTTGTGATTGGTGCCATGAATATTTAGTTCTTTCGTAATTTTCTTACAAAAGCGTGAGGGTAAAATACTACGAGGGTCGTAAGGAGTTCAGAACAAATAGGTTGGTCGACGATTACGATACAAGACTGAATCTTACTTTAACGGAGCTAAATGAGATTGTCGTGCAAAGAAGTTGGCGCAACTAACAAAAATTAGTGCTCGAAAGAAAACCTTTGTAACACTTAGCTCCGTATCATCCACGTATATTTTCAATTTCAAGACATTGCTAATAATTTATTGGCATCTGTATTATTAGGAAACCAATAATTCCTCTTTCATTTTGGCCTGCCGTATTATGCTGTTCACAACCATAAGTTGAAGGTTTTTAAATCTTTCTTTTACAGTACAATATCATGTGCCACTCAATCAGAGAATCACATAAATGTTTGCATAATCAAGGATACCAACTGTTACCTAATAACCATGACTTGTGCGCAAATCCAATTAATAGCTAACACCAACACAGCTTATGTGGTACACTATATATATATATATGCTTTACTCCCCCTTTCAGATTCTGAGCACACCATTCCCCAAACAATGAAGCTTTTCTCCGGAAAACTTGGCTCTTCACCTTTCCATGTTATTTTATGTGTCCTCGTAGCTACATTCGTGCCCATATTTATTGCAGCAGAGGAAGTGATACCAAAGAATGGGAAGTTTCCTGCATTTTTCGTGTTTGGAGACTCGATAGTTGATCCTGGCAACAACAACTATATTAAAACTATTGCCAGGTGCAACTTCCTGCCTTATGGAAGAGATTTCATGGAAGGAAAGCCAACGGGAAGGTTCAGTAATGGAAGGATCCCCTCAGACCTTATAGGTACACCAAGCTAGTTACACACTCCTCAAATCTTCACTTTTTCTACCCCGATAAAGGTCACGAGATCCATACACACTCACACACATTCACAAAGCTTCACATCAAGCTAAGTTTGGCTCAAACTTCTCTCCAGCTTTTGTTCTTTCAAAAGCTTAACAGGTCAAACCACAATTTTTTTGCGAAATTTCAAGGTTTTACGTTGAATACCTACTCAAAACTGTTTCTTTAAGATCTTCTTCGGCATAGATGATGAGAGAGGAGAAAACAAGCCGTCCAGATTTAATTAACAGGTCAAACCACAAATTTTTTTCGAAATTTCAAGCTTTTACGTTGAATAGCTACTCAAAACTGCTTCTTTAAGATCTTCTTTGGCATAGATGATGAGAGAGGAGAATTAATGCATGCAAGTACTTGCACCAACCCTTATGCTTCTCTGAAAAGATATTTCAGACAAGTAGGAAAAGTAGACTCTAGAAGGTACCATACAAATTCGGCTGAGACGTAGTCAAACCCGACACAGTATCTCTAAGTCCCGCACACTATTTCTATCGATTGTCTGGTCTGCTAATTTCTTCAATTTTCAGTGCTGTATATTATAATTTATAGAAGATATAGTCGTACATGCCTTTTCATTTAGTAATGTGTTTTACAATTTACTTGGACTATGATTTATTTGTACTTTTGAGATGCTACATTTTTGTATTTGCAAGTTGCGACCTTTTATACGTGAACATCATACAATCTGCTCAGCCTTCCTTCCCTATGATCTATGGACTGAGAGGAGTATGGATGCTGTGTCTTTCGCCTTGGACACATTTCACATTCTAGGGTCCATGTGTTCTTAATACAAATAACTAGCTATCCAATATATTTATCATGATTCCATAATTCATAAGCAAGCCCATTTTCGATGCTTCAGCGGAGGAACTTGGCATAAAGAAACTTGTGCCTGCATACCTAGATCCAAGCCTTCAGGTTCAAGACCTCCTTACAGGTGTAAGTTTTGCCTCTGGAGCTGCTGGTTACGATCCTCTCACATCTCGGCTAGCGGTAGCTCTCGCTGTCTTCTCTCCTAATCTAGTCATCTTTAATTCTCTTCTAAATTTTCTCAATGATCACTAATGTGACTTGTGTCCATTCTCTTGATTACCAGTCAGTAGTTTCGTTGCGGGGTCAAGTAGACCTGTTCAGGGATTACATACAGAAGATAACGGCGGCAGTAGGAGAAGAAAGAGCTGACTCAATTGTATCCCAAAGCTTCTACTTTGTATGTATAGGAAGCAATGACATTGCCAACACTTATCCATTCAGGAAAGCTCAGTATGACATTGATTCCTACACTGATTTAATGGTCAGCTATGCTTCAAGTTTTTACAAGGTATGTTCCAAGACCCTAGCAGATAAATTTAGGCTCTAAGATCAAATTGTCTTAAACCTTTTTCTAAAGTTTCTTGCTTGACCTCATTTATGATTTCCTGGTAAATGTGTGACGATACTTGAATATAGAGCTTTTCCTTTATTTTGTGGCTCGGTTTGTATAGGAGTGTTTTGTTCATGTGCAACTAATCATTAGCATCACAACTTTAAGACCGTATTCACTTTAATATTAGTCGGGACCAGGGGCGGGGGTTCATTCAGCTAGCAGAAAGCGAACTTTGTGTACAAACAATATGACGTAGTTTCGTTGTCAGGTCAGGACGCTTTTTCCGAGCTGATGCCACAATTATGATCCTGAACTACTCTATAGAGCTCATGTCCCCACTTCAATAAGAAGTCATATGCATACATACATTAAATGATCCACTGATCAGAACTTGTTCATAGGAACTTTATGGAGTTGGAGCAAGAAAAATTGCTATCCTGGGTTTGCCACCAATAGGCTGTGTGCCATCACAGAGAACTCTTTCAGGGGGCATAGAAAGGGAATGTTCAAATTTCTCCAACCATGGAGCAGTTCTGTTTAATTCCAAGATTTCCTCAGCGATTGATCATCTGAACAAAGAACTTCCAGATGTTAGGATGGTGTATGGTGATGTCTACAATCCTCTGCTTTCTCTCATTAAAACTCCTGCTCAATACGGTAACTTGTTAAACCTTATTGTTTCAACTTGTTTTCTTTGTACATTTCTTTTATGCGTAAATAACTGTACTGGATTTGATCCGTGGCTACAGGCTTTGTAGAGGCTACTAAAGGATGCTGTGGTACAGGAAATATGGAAGTCATCTTCCTCTGCAACCATTTATCTGATGCAATTACATGCAAAGATGCCTCAAAGTACATATTTTGGGATAGTTATCATCCCACAGAGAAAGCTTACGAAGTACTTGTCCGTCTTATTCTTGGTGATTCACTGGATAAACTTTCCAAAATGTAATCTAAGCCTTAATACTATACTACTCAACAAAAGCTGTCGTTGTCATGAGTCGAGTCTAAAACCCCTCCCACTCCAAAAGCACTTGTAATTCTCTCTGTGGTCTTAAATCCTTCTTTTTGAAGGTAAAACAATCATAACTTCAAGCATATATAGAGATATACAAGTAACCAGTTCCAATCTGTTATGGCCCGCTTAAGCTACAAAATTTCATACTCCATTTTCTAACTACAACTACCTATAGTGATAAGGAACCGGACTATACACAAAAGACAACGACGTATACTATGCAAACCACAACACATCAACGAAGCTTATTCTCAACAGCCTGACATAACTCATCCTCACAGAATAGAGCACGATTGGAAGCCATTGACTTGCATAGGGGTTTTGACAATGCCGATGGTACAATGCATCTTGAAGGGAACGTAGAATCTTGAAAGAGAACAGCAGCAATTTGCTTCATCTCGGTGATTTTTATGCGAGAAGGTGGCCGAGGACCATGCCGTGGTGCTTTTGGGGTGTGTGGGCTTGGCATGAAAACACCTTTTCGGTCACCCCTGCTGCAATGATAATTTAAACAAAGGGGCACACTTATCAGTAAGAGGAAAAACTTAAAAAAGAGCAATAAAGCTTGCAAAAAACCTCCAATTCTCAATCCGTACCTCAAAAATGGCCAGTGTTCAGTGGGCTGCGGGGTCATTGCGCTCAACAGCTCCTGTCGTGACCGATCAGGTGTGGTGAAATTGAAATGGGATTGTCTTGCAATCACAACCTGCTTCAACATAATTGAATCATATCAAAGTGAACCCAAAATCTAGTGTTCGCCTCATACATCCACAGTGAAAAGTATAAAACAGACTTACAGCTCTTCTAATCCTCCGGGAAACATGAAAAACTGCCCTGAGTTGATCATGGTGCAGGTGACAAAGTATTTTGACCTCAAAAAGATAAATCATACAGAATCAATACCCCCAAATTATATTATTTGAATTATATGGGAAAAAACATGACTTTTGCTGTTAAGCATGAAATTAATGTACAGCAAAAATAGCACAGATAGCAATTATAATAAAAATTTTGCAGACACATAACAAACTTGGCACAAAAATCACTGACTGCAAAAAAAAAAAAATTCAGACGAAGGCCTGACACTACATAAATATGATGAAATTCTATTCTCTACTTTTCTATTGACCATCTAAAAATTATTGAGAATCTAATCCTTACTGTTTGGCCTTGAAATTATGCTGCCACAATTTTTACCGATAAGAGTTACCAACCCCACCTTGTTAATCTCAGTAAGCACATATGTTAAGCAAACGAAGAAGATGAACTGAAGAAGTCATTTTCTCAAAGCAATGTAAGAGTAATATTCCAATCAAATTGGGCAACAGATGAGTATTCTCACATAAACATAATTAAAAGAAACCCGGGATAAAGGAAATGATCATTACCAACAAATCCATTGGGAGAGATTCCAGTCTAGAATCAGAATCGCCAACATCAGCGCGTGACGTCTTTGGTGTCTGAACCAAAAGATTTTGCTTAACCAAATCCACGGGGGACAGCATCAAAGGGCTTTTATCAAAAACCTTATTCTCAATTTGTACGTCATCATCACCAAGCTTCCTGTCTCCAAACAAAGCAACCCTTTTCTTACCAAGATCAGTGCATGACTTCTCCGAGGAGACCTTGTTATACCGAAGCTGAGCTAGGGCACCAGGCTTCAAATACCTGCTGTTCGAGCACCTCAACCGCCTTTTCTTCTTGGCGGTTCTCGAATTGCTTTCCTTTGAAGATAATTTCCCCATAATTCAACTTTTCCTAAACCCAGGAAGCTTAATCCTTTATCTATCCCGGGAAAAATCGTCAAGAAATTCACTAAAATTAACTTAACCCGCCATCAATGGGGCCCTGAAACACATTTCAAGTTCTTCAATACGCATATAATATCAACAAGGAAACAACTAAAGTTATTCACATGGATAGAATTGACAAAATGAAATCCAATTCACATCTTCTAACACAAGATTCTGAACAATAACAAACACTCCTACCTGAAACTGAAGAGAAATGACTCACCTGAAATTCCTCAAGACTAAGGAACAGAGTAGAGAAAGAAAGAGAGAGAGAGGGAAAATATGTGGGCCGCTAGGGTTTGGTCTTTATTTGAATTTCTCTAAAATGCCCGCCAAAATTTTTAATGCCGACTTGCCATTTGCTAATGCAACCTGACCGTTTCAGTTACCCGCAGTGAACGTGGCGAGTTCTGGTTGGGTTGTGAGGGTCTTGTGAAGGGCACGTGCGGGTTCCGTTACTTATCATCCCATACTTGACGGCGTGGATGGCGTTTCACTAGACACTGCTGTTATTGGCCTTTTAAAAAATTAAACCCCGGTGGCATATTAATCCCTTTCACCAATCATATGCGCGAGTGGCGCTTCGTGGAGGGTATTATAGTCTTTCTAATAATAAATATATTTTGGGACATGGGCCTACATATTTTGCCATGATATTTCTACGAGATTAAAAACAGATAATTTCATGTGCACAGCTAGCAAGAAATGGTTGGCTGGAGCTACAATATTAATAATAAATCTAATAAATTGAAATATACTAAAATGCATAAACTTAAAATAAATTTAGCTTTTAATAATTAAAATATTTAGTAATAAATAAATATTAATTTATAAACTATTTTAACTTATTAAATTATTTATTTTAATAAAATATAGTAATTTTTACTAATAAATATTAATTAATATAGAGATTAAAATAAAGCATTTACCTAATTAAGTCATAAATTTAATATATCTTTAAGTTTTACTTAATATTATATAATAATACAAATATAATTAAACTAATATTAACAACTAAACAAAATTTTATCTTTATTTGAGAAAAACATAAAACAAAAATCACATCAAAAAAATTAAAATAGTCCCTAAGTTAATATTTTTTGGGCCAAAAGTATATTTCAAACACTAATATTTTCACCAAAATATAAAATAAGCTCTAACATTTAAGAGCATTAAATTTAAATTTAACATTTTAAAATATTCAAAATGAATTCTAAATAGACGAAAAATCAAAGGGGAATAAATTTTTGTCATTACTATTATAATATATATTTATTATTTAATTATTAAATAAGTCATATTGTCATGTGATAATTTGATCTTATTTTAAAATTTTAAATTAGATTTTTCATTGAAAATTTATAATAAAACATAATTAATGTAAATTAATCACAATTAATGCTAATTAGTAACAAGTTAATTAACATCGAGACTCAATTCTAGTAATAGAGACGAACAACTTTGAAACCATATATAATGAAATGTCCTTCCCACCCTTACCAGTGAAAGCCTCCCCCATCGTAACGCCTGTAATCCTTCAACGTCTTCCCTGGAGAATAGAGATCCCTCCTTTATGTGTTGAGCTGGAAACAAGTGGTGGGAGAAGAATGCAATGAAACGTTGATCTGCATCCCACCAGTAACGGAAGATGGCAAGAGCGTAGTGCAGCCAGATATCCAAGTCTCAGAGATGTTACAAAGGCGTAGTGATCGACTCTTATGGGTTTCTTGAATGAGAGGCATGTAGCCTTCCCAGTAGTGAAGGAATGGATTATCCAAAGTTTTACTCTCAGAAGACAACTGGTTCTCTTTAAAATTTTAAACCAGGTGAATGCAACATAAATGCTAGAAGCGGGTCCATGGCATATATGGAACTAGCCCCTTTTCCTACGACATTGGAAAACAAGCATGAAGATGGAAAGAGTCACCCATGACCAGATTCCAGTGTGGATAAACCTTCACGAGGTTCCACTAGAATATTGGTTAACTAGTGGCCTTAGTGCAGTGGCAAGTTATGTGGGAGTTCTCGTATGAATTGATAAGTTCTAGAAGTGATTAACTAAACTCTTGGAGTAGTTATCAAATCGGGTCAAATCTTAAAAGAATTAAAGACTAATTTCATTTCATAAAACAAAATGAGAAATTCAATATTAATTAACTAATAATCTAAATTTAATAAGGAATCAAAATAAATCAACTAAGTATTAAAATGAAAAAATACAACGATATTTAATTCCGATTTAAGGAAATGATCTCATTTAATTATAACTTTGATCATTAGTCTAAAAATAATAATTTTGTAACACCCAAATACCCCCTGGGAGGATATATGGATGCCACCCAAGACAGAACAAACAAAACCAAATATCACACTGGTATTTATTTTATTTAGTAACTCAAACTCAC
>JAOQMR010000213.1:8968038-8981028 GCA_027563865.1 Erythroxylum pelleterianum
TCATTAAACCAATTTACCCGGAAAATGCCATGAATGCATGCCAAAATACTTATGCATAATTAAGCAAATATTTAATATGCAAATAACATGCATAATTTGCACTAAATTTCATTAATATTCTAACCCCTAATTTGGGGCGCTACAAATTTTCTCAATTTAAACAATTACCCCACAACCTAGTATGATAGTTATAATAAGACTTAATTTTTCTTAAATTAATTTGTTTAAAATGAACGTGTAAACTAAAACTTAATATAAATTGATTGAGTATGATTGCATTATATATCAATTAAATGATAGTAATAAGCCTAATAAAAAATAGTAAACCTCAAATTAAATAATTGAGATAACTAAAATTATTCGATTTAATTTTTTTGTTTCTCATAAATAAAATATGCAAATTCATAAATAATATATGTACTGCTTGTATCAATCCTTAATAATTATTACTGATCACCGAGTTTTTAGATACCTATAAAATAATTAACATCAAGTCAATTTGATCAATTGATATTGATTGCTCATGAAATAATAAAGAATACAAAACCAGGAATATTTGAATTAAAATAAAATATAGATTTATAACAAAACGTCACAAGGTTATAGCTAGAGTTTTGAATCCTTTTGAATCATAATATTTGGATTTAGCTATACATAGCTTTAGTTCCACCGTAAAAATATAAAAAAAGATAAAAGATGAAAAAGAACATAAAGAAAATTAAAAGAGAATTACGTAAAAGATGTGTGTGTTTTTTCTCTCTTATTTGCTACCTTAAGCATATATCAATTTAACACATGAGTCATTCTTATAACAACTTCTCGTCTTCTTTCATGTTATCTAAAAATATCCCTAAAAGCTAATACACATTAAAGGTTTAAGATAAAATAGCAATTGAGAGAACAAGCACTTATAGGATACATTTTTAAAATGAAAACATAACATCTCATCAATTCCATCAAAATCAAATGAAATAAGACTTGATAACTTCTTATAGATTTCACTCTATACACTCAAAATGTTTAGCGTTTATTAAGGTCTCAAATCAAAACATAGTGAGTTATTTCCGTAAGCTTACTCGTGAATCAAAAGCACTCGATAAGGGTTATAATATGACTTAAGCAAAGGTATGGCAAAAAGAAGTTTTTAGGTTAAACAAGTTGAAGGAAACTACACAAACTTATGCACAAAAGTTTTAACTCAAATCAATTCCAAAATTCACTTAGATTAAATAGCAACCTTTCAATCACCTCATCTTTTTTCATGTTTTTTCATATTTTTTATTTTTCTAAACAAGAACATCAAAAAGGTTTTTTAATATACTTCTCACCCATTTTGTAAAAATTGAAAAATCAAAATAATGCAACTTGAATAAACTAATTTAGTTTTCATGAAAATAGTCAAAATCTAATACAAATAAACTTTATGCAATTCCTTCAATTTAAGGGTTCAAAATTATTAAGGACATCAACAAAAAGAAGGGTAAAAGTGACTTGTAACAAGGTTAGTTTTCAAGAAAAGAAAAGTCAAAACTCAAATTGGTTCTCTAGGGTAATGTTTTAAGAAAATAAAACGGAAGTTAAATCAGTAAGATAAGAGGTTTAAGATTTAAAAAGTTTAACTGATATTAGACTGTCATAAAATTTGATAAAGATTAAATAAAATTAAATAATTCGAAATATGTTTGTCGTTTCTTATCTAAGAATTTGAAGTTTAATTAAAAAAGATACTTTTAAATAAAAATAATTGATTTATTTTGCTTTATAATAACTTATTAATTTATAAAAGTTAACATATTAATTAATAAATTGATTGTTTTTAACAAGAGTTATTAAAATAAATCTAACCAAAAAGTTTAGTTCAAAACATTAATGGAATCTTTGTTGTTCATGATATGTAAGTGTTACCTAAAAAAATCCTATCTACTCCAGTCTAATTATGATTACTATTTTTCTAATGGACATTTACATGTTATGAATAACAAAAATTCTATTAATGAAATCAACAAATTACTAATAAAATTAATATTGTAAACTCAATTGTTAATATTTTAAAAGGTTGGTCGCTCAATTAAAAAATTAAAATTTTGGACACTGGATTGAAAAATTTCAAAAGGTTGGACACTTTTGAAATGGTTATCCATTGACAGTAATAAAGCGTATTAAATAATTTAAAAGAAAAAATATATATGTATACTTGACGAACAAAAATTTAATATGTTTAATTTTTGTTTATTTAAAGTTAATTTTAAATATTTCAAAACATTAAAATTCAAATTAAATGTTTTGAAAAATTAGAATTTATCTTATATTTTGATAAAATCATTAAGATTTGGAATGAAAATTTTAACTTTTTTTGGGTACCAAAAAAAAAGGCCAAGTAACTTTCAAAAGGCTCAAGGATTAAAAATTCGAACATAGGCCTTATTTAATAAATGATTGATCAATTATTTTTTGACAGATTGAGATGTATTTAGTTGTTTGACTATGTCAAACCGCTAATAATTATATTTAGTAATTAATTATTTGGGTTGGCAGATTGAAATCAATCCGCTGTTTTTGAAAATGCTCCTATAAGAAGCGTTTTGCTCCAGCAGTCGAGAAATTAAAAAACGAAAAGAAGATTGTGCCCAAAAGTTATTACAAATTTCTAAAGTTGTCATCTTCTATTATTGCTTTCCCTTCATCGAAAACTAGCACCCTAAACTTTAATGATACGACTCTAACAATGAAGAAATAGAGGTAGAGATAGAGATAAAAACTATAATTTTTGCTAAAATTAATTCTATAATTTATGATATTTTGATAAAGACCTGATTTAACTTTGTCTCTTAACTACTATGAGTAGAATTTAAATTCTTGTAGATATGATTTTAATCAATCTTCCTCTACATTTACATCTTGAGTATTCGTTGGCGAGCCAAGATCTTGATAAGTTATTTTGAGGTTAAATTGCACCAAATCAAGTAAGTGTAGCCCATTTTTTGGCTAATACTCCATGTTGTGATTGTAAATTTACTCAAGCTAGGCATATGGTGTGCCTCACTTCAGTTTTGACTTTGTGTTGATAAAAATGTGTGCTTTTCATGATGTCTTTTTTTTAGGAAGACGAACAAGAAATTACACAATAAGTTGAGGGAAACTAATTTCCGATAAATCCTCTAATAGGAGGTGGTGGCACCCAACGGGTAAAGTAGGAAAAAAAGTAACACCGATATCAAAATGAGTGACATAATTAGCTAACCAATCCGCATGATATGCCTTTTAGATCAGCATGATGGTTTTTATACCTTAAATGTAACCAGCAAACAAAACGAATGTTGTCACTTGTCACAGTGATATCAATTCGAATGCTAGGATAGCTAACTTCTTGTAGCACTATATCAAGCTTGACTCCTGACTTGAAGACTTACAAGTTACAACAGCTATAAAGAGAACGTTGATTGACAAAATCAACGCGGATATTTAGTGGATGTTGCCTAACAAATGATTCTTACTTTTTTCTTCCTAAATTTCTGAACGCGCAAAATCAAAACATAAGTAATTGCAAATTGATTAACCAGTATATAATTAACTAGTGTATAACTTTCTCTCATTTTGTACAATTAGATAACATCTTCTTTTAAAAATTAAGTAGAATTCGTTGGTAAAAAAAGTCTTCTTTTGTTCTATCTAAATTCTTATAAGAATATTTAAGAAATAATACTTATATCCTTATAAATCTTTTTCTATAAAAATCACATAAACAATTAATATTAAACAGTTAATTTTACCAAACATCTTTAAATAACATAGCTAATATTATTAATAGAATTGATTAATAATTAATGTAATTTGCTGATTGTCAAATTGTCATATTGTATTTGACAAAAGTTATGAAGAACGACTTAACTATATTAATTTTTGCATGATAAACCCCCTAAACGTTTGATATTAATATATGAGACCTTACTGATATTCAAAATTTATAAATTACTAATAAACGTATTAAAATTGAGTGACACACAACATACTAAAACTTAATAATAAATTTTAAATTTTTTACACTACAAGTAAATATTGAAAAAATAAATTAATTATAACGTTATCACTATAGTTTGTTTAAATAAGAGTTGTCTTTGTTAACAAAAGACTTCAGACATTAAAAATTAATTTAAAATGTTAAAAAATTATTTTAATTTTTACAAAAAGTAAGTGTGAAATTCTTATATTTAATTATTATATTTTATATCTTACAAGTTTGAAGCAAAAATAGAAAGGAAAAAGTTCCAGATTTCGGTGCTTGGGTTTGGTAGATGGTAAGCATTTTTTATGTTTTGTAGATATCAGCATTTAATGTTAAAACACAGAATGTATTTTATTAGAATTAAGTGTCCTGAAAGGCCAAAATAACTACCTACCCAAGATTGATCCTTCTGCGACCAGCAGCTACCCTTATTACACAATCGAAAGTGACAACTTACCGTCAACTTTATTACACGCTGACAAGTTGAAATGAGTTGGATCTTAGTAATTAAACAGTAAACTAATTTTGTATGCTTCATCGCGCAGGAGCACTTCAAGCCCCAATGCGTGAACTGAAGCCCGCTCATTCAGGCCAATTAGATATACTTGTAAGTTAATGTTGAAGTGATTCTCTGGAGAAGAGAAGACAAGACAATCATGGATGCCAACAACCGACTGTTCATGCAGAGACTTTTAGGTATTAAGTTGCAGAGACATTCCGTTCACCGACCCACAACCACAAGGACAGCAGTAGGCGGTCCAAGGTTCTTATTAAATACAGTAGATGGAAAGGTCAAGTTTTTAGTAACACAACTAATAAGAAACTGCAAAAAGCTTCTGATTTCAAGAAATAATCTAGACAGTTGGTGTACATAAGTTACAGTATCCATTTCTCTTTTTGAATATTCACCTGATAGATAAAACATCTGCATCCCGCTGTTTTTCACCTAATAAAATCAATCATGGAGTGAAAATTTGGTTAACTTTGTAAAGAAGATTGAGAGTAGAACTAGTGACATAAATTGGACTACACGATAGCTGTGGTGTGCCTGTGGGGATGATAGTTAATGGAGGTTCCTGATAGTGAAAGTGGCACTTCAGCTTTCCAAGGACAGTTTAACGTGAGTTTGGTGGAGAATGTTAGTTAAGAAAGCAAGCTCGCAAACCACCTCCGAAAGGGAAAGAAGCCTTAATGATATGTCTTGAAGATGATCAACCTGGTCAGGAATATTGCAGCAGAACTTGCTAGCTATGTACCAACTCCAGCAAATTGATTAATTCTGAAGTTACTTATTACCCTATATTCAGAAAATCTTACATATATAGTTTTGAGTCCCAATTCATTATTTGAGTGGAATCTTTGGTTCAACTTAAACAATAGTACTGGTATATCTCCTAATAAAAAATTCAACTTATTCATAAACCACAACAGAAGAACTTTTCATAGATAAGCTTTAAGTGCTAAGGAAGTGGCACATTATTGGCAGGAAAAGGGAGCTTTTGAGGTGGAATATGCATGCTTATGCTTACGGGGAAGTTTGCATACCACAGACAGCTATCCTCATTTGTTGTTTCTTGTGAAGCTAACGACAACACAATTCTCATATCACATCGTTAGCTTTTCTTTCTTTTTGCTTTATTTATGGTTGTTAAAAATGTAGCCAACAACACCCATCAAGACCAAATTTTCTATTAACTCCATGACAAGGATTCAGAATTCTGTTATACTACAAGAAGGTATTACTAAATGTAGTTTCCAGTTTTAATGTAATGGGAAATTTGAATTTCTGTTATACACTGTTTATATCTATTTCCTATATAGTACAGTCTGGTTTGGGACATTGCCCCACCTACATCCCACTAGCAACCCACGATCTAGCCTTTCACAGCAGATTTCAGAATAATTTGTAAATGCAATAACTTGTTTCTTTCTAAAGTTTCGCAATAAAGCGGAATCTGGGAAGGTATGATAGTACGTAGCCTTATTCCTGTATGGTAGAGAGGTTGTTTCCAATAGACCCATATACAGATGTGACAATACAACATGTATCATAAGTACTAAATTTATTAATATTAATTAATTTAAATTCATAATTTAATTCTAAAACTTATTCTTAATACTTAATTTGTGAATTATTAAGTAAAATATGTACACCTCATACTTTACTTGTCTTTAAAGTTTTGTTTAATATGCATTATGGACATATTTTACATCAATTTGATTGTTTCTCTTACTAATTTTGTAATTTACAATTTTACCCTTTCTTCCACAAACGGTTGAGTTGACCTCCCCTACCCCTAATCCCACCAATGGCAATGCCCCACCTATGCTTGACATTTATTAATATATTTTTTTTTGAAACGAACATTTATTAATGTGAAGATGTAGTTTTACAGAGTAAAACCAGGGGGTATGGTTTGACTTTTATGACCCCAAGCTCTATCATCCATATGACTTTACTTAGTTAATACTAGAGGAACAGATAAACTTTGCTCAGCATCTGACGAACTTATAATTTAAGTCAATATGATAATCACAACTCGTTAACGTGGAAATGAAATTTAGGGTAATTCCTGTTTAATATAATCATCACATAGTTAGGATATAAGGTAAGATTAGATTACGAATCATGTTAGCACATGCAGTGTCTGTCTCCTCGATTTTTCTACTGCCAACATGCAGAGTGTCCACATATACTAACTATCAACTTTACGAAGAACAGCCGCCAGCTGGAACCTCTGTACGTAAATTTTGAGGTTTCCAGGAGGGCCTTTCTGACATTGGATTAAACTATCCTGTCCAACGACAAAAGTGCTTGCTTGGTCCATGTAGGGTGTGTCTGTGCATGGCACTTAAGAGGCCAAGAGAGCTGTGCACGGAGGAACAGACAAGCACCACCGAGTCAGCGAGCGATAAAGAAAAGGCATTTAGAGATCCAGAGAGAAAAGGGTTTCTCTGGTTTGTGCTCACGTAGCTCCAATCTCCATTTTCAACAAAAAAATTTGGAGCTTGGAAGGAAAAAAAGAAAGAAGCACCTCTCGCCAGTCAATGATTGTGAATCCCAGAATTCAATGCTCTTATTCTCTCACGGATTCTGACATTTTTCTCTTGAAAATCACTTTTGTCTCTGCTTGCTGCGTCCTACCGAACGAATGAACTAAGCACTAAACATAAACGAAGCCTTAACACTAGTAGTAATTGCATGGAATCCCAACAGGTGAGTCACGAGTGCTAAATTATAGTAATTGTTTTAATTGGTATCTCTCGATTTCCTGAAATGTATCTTTTTGCTCTCTTCTGGATTCCAGGTGAATCTGTTGACCCGTTAAAGAGTCCTACGAGGAAAGGTGAACTACTGATTGTTTCTGTATATACGGACTGTAGAAGTTCTCTTTTCGTCTATTTCTTTCTTCTTCCGTGTCTGTGGCTTGTTACTTGTTCAAATTTTTGGTTTTATTTTGCTTTGAAAAGCCAGTCAAGGCGCATAAGAAATAATCCATACTAAAGTTTTTTTTGTATGTACTTCTTTTGTGCTTTTGCTTTTTCTTTAATGGCAGTTGAAACGGTTTCTTGCTGCTGCTAGTTCAAGATCTAAAATGGTGCTGTGCTGGTTCTTAACTAGTTCTCGTGAGGGAGAAGCATTTGATCCTGGTCTTAACCAGCAATTTTATTAATCAGTTCGGTGTTCTCCAGTTTCTAGCTTTGCATAACTAATTATTTTCATTGGACGCTGCATAATTTTCACAAATGCAAGAGGAGAAACGTATTGCAACTTCGATTTCGTCTGGTTGCTGAAGCGATTGGCTTAGGAGAGGTAAACAACAATCGATATTGCCAACGTTGACGATGCTGATTTAATTCTGTAATCGTTGGCCTAGTAGTTTATCATCCCATAATAGGTAGTCAAAAATTCGAGTCTTTGTTACTTTTCCCAATTCCTGGAGCCTGAAACCGGAGTAAAACAAACTTCGCTTCTGTTTGGAGTCCTTTCTTTATTTAGTTATAGCAAGAGAAAGCATGTGATTAAGGGGGATTTGGATTTTGGAGTTCTTGGATGTTAGCTTTTCATATTTGCAGGATTTGGATTGGTTGTGCTGTGGAGAATGGCTTCATGGGAACATATTGGGGAGATTGCGAATGTCGTCCAGCTCACTGGCTTGGATGCTGTGCGGCTAATAGGATTGATTGTAAAAGCTTCCCATACAGCAAGAATGCACAAGAAAAATTGTAGGCAGTTTGCGCAGCATTTGAAGCTGATTGGGAACTTGCTCGAGCAGCTCAAGTTATCAGAGCTCAAGAGGTATCCAGAAACTCGGGAGCCATTGGAGCAGCTTGAGGATGCCCTCAGGAAAGCATATGTTTTGGTGCAGAGTTGTCAGGATAGGAGTTATCTCTACTTGATGGCCATGGGGTGGAACATCGTGTACCAATTCAGGAAGGCACAGAATGAGATTGAACGATATTTGCGCCTTGTTCCCCTGATTACTCTGGTCGACAATGCTCGAGTTCGGGTATCAAATTTCTTGTCCTTATTTTGGATATTAAACTATACTTGCTTGGATTTTTATATTTGTTTCTGTTTTCCATATTCTTCTTGCTGCAAATATATAAGCATTTTCTTTGTTACACAATCACATTTTTGTTAAAAAAAATAATGAATCCTGAATTCATATAGATTTCATGAAGTATCACTTTGGTCTTACCGTTTGCATTGTCATTCGGAAGGTCATTGATCTATTCAGAGAAGGATCACTGAAGAGTTACCACTGTAGTCTTGTCTTAATTTCGTTCACACATTTCAGGCAAAATTATTAAACTGAGACTTGCAATGTATGTCAATTCCTACTATCATTTTGATATTTGGAACTCATAATTGACATTTGATGGGAATATCCAAGAGTCTCCAGGGGTTATAATTCATTAATTTGGAACTTGGTTACTTTGTTTTTAATCGCCAGCCCCCTAAAAACTTTCTTAAGCGATGAAAAATACAAACTTTCATTTTTCTTTGTTTGACTGCAGACCTAGGCTCAAGAATGTAATTTGCTTCAACTTATGCATATTTTCGATACCTGATTAAAGATAGACAATGATTTGAATGCTCATCCACAGGAGAGGCTGGAAGACATAGAAAAACATCAGTGTGAGTACACGCTTGATGAAGAGGACAGAAGGGTGCAAGATGTCATCTTAAAACCAGAACCCTCAAAAGATCACACAACAGTGTTGAAAAAAACTCTTTCATGTTCCTATCCAAACCTATGTTTTAATGAAGCTCTTAAAAAAGAAAATGAGAAGCTTCAACTTGAACTACAACATTCACAAGCTAATTTGGATGTGAATCAATGCGAATTTATTCAGCATTTGATCGAGGTCACAGAGACGATGGCTACAAATTATATTCCTGAAAAGATCTCACCTAAAAAGGGTTCCAAAAATCTGGAGTCTAATTACTCAGATGCTGGTCAGATCCGATCACCCGATGAAATCTATCATAAGAAGAGTGATTCTCGTGTGAGTTCAAGGTTAGAAATCTTTTGGAATCATTTTTCTAAATGAGAAACTTCAGTTTGGTGGCATTATTGTTTCAGGTCATGAAAATCTTGTATCAGTTATATGGAGATAAACCCGTTATGATATATATCCAAGAAATTGGTTGTTCTAAAACCTTGAAAATCGTTACTGTACTAGGTTTGATATGCTAAAATGACTTGGCCTGTTTTCAGATTCTTTTACATTTCGTCCTGCCTAAGGATTGCTATGAAGATCACTTGGATTACACTGAACTCATGACCTTGATGGGTTCTAAACAAAGTTTTTCAAGAAGTCTGATGACATGCTTCTCTTTACAGAAACAACTCCTCAGTCTCATCAGGACAAGAACTTCTGTCAAGTAGAGGTTCATATCAGGATGAAGAATGGCATACTGATTTACTTGGGTGTTGTTCTGAACCTTCTCTATGTATGGCTCCTAAAACCCGCTTGGTTTTGTTCTCTATTAGCAACTATTTGCTCAAAATAATGATTGTTGATGATTCATTTTTTCCTAAACAGTCAGAACATGCTTCTGTTTTGTGTTTTGTTATATTGTTATCCTTACTTCGCAAAATCAACCTCCTGATTGAATGCCGTCCTTTCATTTCTTACACAGTATGTCGGCACGTGCAGTCTCATTTTCTGCTGTGAATTAAAGTGACAAAGAATAGCTAATAAGTCCCATTTTGCTGATTTTGTCAAATAGTACAACGTCTCTTGCTCGGTGCAACTTTTAGCAACTTAGCATCAAATGTTCTGATTGAAGATACGAATTTGGTATCTTTAGGAGATTTAAACTAGATTGTCTAGGCTGCAGCTGAAACGTGGATCTAGTAGTGTAGAAATGTCATGAAGGATAAACGTTTTCTTAATGATATTGCCTAAGAATACCAGGATCTACTATTACATCACATGATTTACACCTCGGGTACTTGTCATTCTTACAATCTCCTCTCCATCTGCAGGTCTAAAGACTTTCTTTTATCCTTGTGGTACACTCTCCAAGATTGCTACCGTAGCAAATAATAGACACATGTGTAAGTGACTATGTTTATAACCGCAATCAACGATTTTATATTCATTGCTGCATTTTATAATTGAAGTTGGGGTAGTCTGGATAATTGGTTTATGGAACCTCTGTAGAACTACTTTGAAGAGTAAACAAAAGTAAGACATTAGTTGAGGTTATTCGGAATGGATGCAGATGCAATATATATGGTTGTAGATCAATGAATTCTTTCCTCTTAAATCTTAGATATTCATGTCAAGCTTATACAGTCCATTTCTACAATCTTCAGCTTCAGCTGAAGCATGCAATGAATTGATGGCCTATTCATTGATACTGTCGTGTTGCTGCTACACTTGCTGCATTCGGAGGAAGCTTCGCAGAATGTTCAATATCACGGTAATTATTCTAGCTGTTTGATTAAATTTGTTTTTTTCCCTGCTCTGAATCCTGGTACTTGGTGTTTTGCTGAACTGTTTTCTTGAACAGGGTGGCTTTGTTGATGATTTCCTCTCACATCTGATGTGTTGTTGCTGTGCACTTGTGCAAGAATGGCGAGAAGTGGAGATTCGTGGTGCCTATGGTACGTAATCGTATCACCAAGAATATATTCTTTACCTTGGAAGTTTCATACTTCCCTTACAACAACACCTTCTTCCTTGCTTGTCCGTCTTGATGGTCCTTTCCCGTGTCAAATTTATTGTTTTCTTTCGCATATATAATGGTTCTTTGTTCTTTGTGACTAAGCAATTATGTTGCATTGTTAATATAACTTCAGAATCTTGCAGGTATGGAGAAAACCAAAACGAGTCCACCAACTTCACAGTTCATGGAGTCCTAAGTGATAGGTTTACTTGGGCAGAAAATATTACATACCTTGGAAGCTAAATACAGAGGTAACAGCCAGCAGTTATGTAAAGGTTGTAATATAATGGAACAATTTTCTTTACTTTTTCACTGTGAATTACCCTTCTTGTAAATTAGCTTGTTATTGCTTGCTTTTCAGCAAATTGAATGATAGTGCCGACGATGATGAACTATTTCCTAAAACCACTAATTCTAGAGAATTAACAAACAAGTTTGGGTGTGGATGCCTCCCGCAAGGGACCTACCCGGTTTGAGCAGGGATTAGTCTGGTTGGGTATGATTTAAAGGCGTCTTTCTATAGTTGAGACCTTCCTAGGACACCTAGTAGGCAACAAAAAAAAAAAAAACAAGTCAACATATAAATTTGAGTTGGTGCTAATTTGTAAATTTGAAAGCATGATTGTTATATTTCTTTTTAGTTTTTCATTTATATGTGCTTAAAATAAGGTATAAATCCGTTGAAGTTGACATAGACTAAACAGAACCACACAGATAATTTAAAATACAAAAAAAAGTAATTAAACAAACATATAATGTTAGTTTAATTTTGTCACTACAAATCAATATGTAGGATATGTTAAAGTATGTGTTCATGCATGCAAAAAAGTTGTAAGATCTACTATCTAAGACATGGACCCGTATCCATATGTAGGACATGTTCGCAACTGACAACCTTATCTTTAAATGCATTTTTGGTGAATTTCAGACTTTGGAAAGGTTATAGAATTTATTATAGTCAATTTTAATTTAGGTTGAGTTTGATAAATGGCAAGTTGCGTAAAACTGTACCAGTTAAAATTTACATTTAATTAAAATTTTATAAACTTATATATATATATTCTTCTTCTTTTTTTTTTCATAATGTTAGAATTTGAGTATATTCCTTCTCTCATCATAATCTATTTCTTCCGCCTTAGAGCCAAAGCTAAGGGTTCGCTTTTAGTTCCATAGAAAAATCAAGTTCTTACCTTTTTACCGTACTTGTGCCAACATCCATGTCATGCCCCAAAAGGTGGTTTTAAGCCAAATCCTCTAACGAAAAGAACTAAAGTATATGATATGAATCACCATGATCATATAAAAGATATGGTTGAGTGTGATAAGATTTGATCACTACTAATAAGCAAGATAAAATCACAAGACAATTGAGAACCTAAATCAAGAGTTTCTTTAAAAATAGAACGGAAATTTCTAGTGTATTAGATTGGTCATTAATAGTAATATCCTTAATTACATCAATACAAAATCCTTTTATAAGCATAAAATCCTAAAAGAGTTTTAAAAGGAAATAAATTATGATATAATAAAAATCTTATGCAACTAAACTTACAGTCTAGTGCTTGTCTAAGAAGCGCTGACATTGATTATATTCTGGAACTTTATAAGTGCTTTTTATAAAGAAGTTTGATACTAGTTATAAGGATCACTTTGGTTTTGGTTTACTTTTGTTTCAAAAAGTTGCTAAAAAAATCCTGACATATAAAAATTAGCAAAAACAACTATGAGTTGAAAATTTATTAACTCACTGCCCCTTAAGCAAATCTGGTCAACGAATGGACTTGAAAAGTCTATTTTGCCC
>JAOQMR010000213.1:8983455-9012211 GCA_027563865.1 Erythroxylum pelleterianum
TTGTTAAGAATAAGTTTTGTTAAAGATGAAATTGAGATATTGCATGATTAAGAAAAATTAGATGAATTGAGTTTTGACTGAGGATAAAGTTTCCGAATAGGGAAATTATATTGTTTTGATTTATATAAAAGTGAATAAAGATGAAAGGAATGAATAAGAAAAAGAAAAGAAAATTTGTTTACCGTTTTCGGATTGTCTTAGGGTTTCCAACGCTAATTTAGTTTTCAAAGTTGTACGCTACGGATGTCGGAATTTGTATCAATTTTTGCTTATCGTTTGTTTGATTTGTTTCTTTCAATTTTGTTTTCCGCCTTTGTTTATCCGATTTTGCAATTCGATTCGTTTTGATTCGATACTTTCGCTTTGTCATTCGTTTGCATCCTTTGACCTTCGCCTCATGTTCTATTCTTTCAAATTTGATTTCGTTCGTTCCACTTTTCCATTCATTTCATTTTTCGTTTGTTTTTCCGGTTGGGGTCCGGTTCCGAGATCGGATCCCAACATAGGCACCTACATTGGTTGCTGTAACTCCATCCATTCAAGTTGAATGTTTTGGCAAGAGTCTGTTATTGAAACTTTGGTCTTCTTTTTCCAACTTAAGCTACCCATGTTTTAGAAAGCATATGACTTTATCCTAAAAGGTCACATAAGTTCCAGCTGAATGGCCTACAACCTCATCACAACATTCACAAGTCAGCTCTGTTTTATGCTAGTAAGGATATGGAATCTCGAACTGTTTATTAGGTATTGATGGAGTAAGAGGGAGGGGGTTAGACTATATATAAATACTTGGATAGTGTTTTTATTTACATATGGTTTGACATAATTATTTTCTATTTTATAAACAACTTGTAGATTTATGCTAGAGCCATTTCCTTTGGTGGAAAAGGCTCCCTTTTGTTCCTCTAACCTCCTTGGTTTTATAGTCCTTGCTATTGCTATTATTGACCCTATTAGCTTTGTTTCCTCTAAATTTGATTCTTAAGTGGAGCTTAGCTAAGTTGAGGCTAAAGAAATGGCTATTATGGTATCAAAAGGTGGCCTAAATGGTAGATGACTTAGTTGATTGTGGTAACCCTAAAACTAGGTGGCCTAAATGGTACAAAACTAACAATGGAGACACTTAAGGATAATTGTATATGAATTAGGGAGGTAGAAGGTCGATTGAGGTTCTCTCATCTTTACGGTTCTTTCTCTAATTATTCAATTTTTTAAGATGGTGTGAAGCAGACATTACTTCAACCTAATTTGATTCCTCTTTCTTTTTACTTCTAGAAAGGAGTTTTGGTGGTTTCTTATAAAATAATGTCTATTTTTCCTTTTTTCATCACATTGTTCAAGATTTTATATTATTTGACCAACCTACTAAAGGGGCAGTTTGAAAATTTACATAACTTGTTATAGTGTAGTTTTTGTAATATCTTTAAAAATAGGTATATAATTTATTTTTTTCTAATAAAGGTATTGGGCTTTGGATGCCTTTAAATGCCACCTTTTTATGCACTCCTTTAAGCTTTTACTAGGCTTCTTATGAATTTGCTAAAGTTCCTCATGAGTTACCAAAGTGTCTTGGTTAAACTTGTACTAAGTTAAGAATAAATTAACTAGTTCCCTTCAATGTCTCATAAATGATTGATCTAAAATTTGAAACCTTCTCAACAATGGTCTAATAATACTTTTTAGGGAACAATAAACCAATAATTTTTCATTGTCAATATGGGCAACCAACTTATTATAAAAATTCTTATATTAGTCCTTGGATGTAAATTTCCATTGTACCTCTCAAATTCCTACATTTTGAACTTGTGAGACAATTGAATATTCAACATTAAGCAAAACTCCATAACTAGCCAAACATTAGCAAATGTAGCTTTTCTGATCATATAGATCATCTTTTTATGTATATTTTTTCAGGCTAGTCAACTTGTCTTTTATGCCTCCTTCATAGGCTTTCTTTATGACTAAGTGTTATAGAAAGAATGTTTAAACACTAATGTTAGCTTTATAGTCGATATATATTGGTGCCAAAGGAATTGGTATTAAATGGATCATTTCTGATGCTCCCATTTCTAACATATGATATATGAAAATTGATGGCATTGAGTATATAGAAATAAATGGATTAAAGTAGGCTTAAATAAAAGGGAAATGTTACGAAAATGATTAGAAAAAAGTGATAGGTAGATGCAAAATGAATTGATAAGTTGGTGGAAATTAAGGCATTGATGCCAATCAGAGTTAAGATGCAAGTGAAGGAGGTGTCGAGAGCCTTACATATAGACAAAATGAAGGAGGAGGTGCACCAAAGAGAACTTATGATCCAAGCCTATTGGTTTGAGTCTCCCTCTCAGTAAGAGTTTTTCTTTTACTTAATATTTACAGCCTCAACTCCTCTATAATATGGTCTAGTTTTTCACTTAACTTTTCCACTTTAAACTTCTCTAATTATAGTAGTTCCATTATTCTAATCTTAGACCATGTGAGATAAGAATTTCACATGTAAATTTTTTTTTACCCTTTCTTCCTGGAGCTATGATTGGCAAAATCAATCCCTTCGCAAGAAAAAAAAGATATTTATAAGTACAAGACTATATCAAATACAATGAATTTTAAAGTTAAGAACATAAATTTCAAAGATACATAACAAAAATTTTCGAGTTCATATCCATTATTATATAAAATTGATTTCTTCATTGTAGTAAAAAAAAAAGATGACCAAATTATGGTGTAGCTAATTTCTTCCTTTTCTTCTAACTTCATTTATGCTTTTAGAGGCTATAACTCCTCTTTAATTTTATATGATGACATATTTATGATGTTTGTAACCAAAACTCAAAAAGAAGTTAGCTTATCCATATATGTAGGATGAAAGTGTGATCTCTCAAACATATGTTTTTTTAAAACACCGATAACTGAGAATATTAAAAATAGAAGAATAAAATGAAAATAAAATTTTAAAATAAGAATAACACAAATCTAATAAAATTGTGTGATTTTAAAGAAATGACCAAAAGAAAATCCTCCTAACTTATACAAGTTACGCATGATGACAAAAGTGAAGTAATGTAAGGATTAAGAAAGACACTTAGTTTCAAAAGTAATGTTCTATCATCAGAGATCAATTGAACCTTAAAGAAAGGATGAGTCTAAAATGACTAATAAGAACTAAATTATTCTTCTTATCTTCTTATGGTTTCAATCCTAAAAGGGAGGAAGGAATAAATGTTCACTGACAAATCTAATTCATTGGGCATCATTTTAGCCTTAATGTTATGGGGGTATCCAAAGGAAGGTTTTTATCAAAAATAGGGAAATAAAATTGAACAAAAATATACGTATAATTATATGCTCATGCATCCTAAAGGAAATCAAATAACTTTCTTAAAACTTTATACACACACACACACACACACACACATTTATATATAATAAACACTACCTTAGAAAATCTAAATGACAAAAGGAGAAACATAAAAAATAAAAAGTCATAAGTCGCTACAAATATGTACATGAACTCATGTTATTATAGACCTCACACCCTATATATTGTGGAAATAAAAATTTAATTAAAAAAGAACAACTCTCTAAAATTAAAAAAATCTAAAACCTAAAATTTGTGAAATCTTATAGTCCCCATTATAGCTAACATAAGTGTCATAGAAGCTTTTGACAAAACATTGAACAAAGATGGGGTTGGAATTACATGTATATCAATAAGTCATAACTTTATCTTCTTAAGGAAAGATAAAAACTAAAAGAAAGAAACTAAAAATGTCTTAACTAAAAATTAGTTTGGGATTGAATTGTAAAAATAGAAAAGTATAAGGCACCCTAGTTAAATGACCGAGCTTATATGTGTAGGGCCCCATTTCCGGAACCCAACCTTCAGAATTATAAAGCATGTGTACAGAATTTCTCGAAATACAAAAGTGGGCGAAAACCAACGAAATAAAAAACACTTAAGGTCAAAACTTTTAATTCCGACATCCGAAAACACATACTTTAGAAAAATGTTGGAAAACTATCAAGACAAGTTATATCTTCCGAGAATACGACTTGGTCTAAACCAATCCAAATCAGTATAATCTTTTTTTCAACACCATTCAAAACAATTAAAACATTCAAACGGTACTCATAGATCCCTCACCTCAATTCATTTGATTCTTCATATTCAATCATGTCTCATCATTTAAAAAAAATCCTATATTTCTTTTTTTCATAAAAATCTCCCACAGACATATATATACCAACAATTCATATACAAATTTCATCAACTTAAACGGAAAACTTCTTTCGATACATTACATTTGAACTCAACTCATTTCATCCATATACAATTCACATGCCATATCCATACACAAATTCACATTTCATATTCATACACGGATCCATATCTCATCAACATCATAAGATAAATGTTTACAAACTTTAATAGCGATTCCTAGCCACATTACATCACCAATACCGAAATCCAAAATACCAAAGATGCCAAACCCTAATTTTCTCAACAAATGTCCAAGGTCTTAATCTTACAACCAACTAACTTAAAATACAACATATGCAAAAACAAACGGATGTCTTGACTTTCTTTCACCCGATCTCTTCCTCATCACCTGGGGATGAGAATGAAAGGGGGGTGAGCTTTAAGCTCATGGGTAACATGCTTATAACGAAGAATAAGCAAAACTGTTGAAATGTTCATTTGTCATATAACAATCATAATGAATTCATAAAATGCTCCGTTCTCCAATTCTCAGTCAAATTCGCAACTCATAGTTAAAATATTATCACATCAACACAACATATCCATTTAATCATCAACACATAACACTCAATTTATGCAACGTACTTGATAATTCAAAGATGCAATGCACAAACAAATGGCTCGAGAGTTCCGTGGAACAAAACGGATAAACCGAAGTTTAAACCGTGAACAAAACGAGTCCGATTTCTCGGGATCTCGTGGCCTCAAGCGGGCAGCCGGGATAAGGCTATACGTCGATGTGCACGTGACTAACGAAACGTTCCTCTCTCGCCCAAACAAAAGCACATAATCATGCTTAAATCAATTTATCGAATGCTCATACTTTCGGGCTTTTCTATCTTTTCATTCATACAAAATGCCATGACATGTTTCAATGGCATAACTTGATCATTATTCATCAATCGCAATACATTTTCAATAATCACAATAATTTATTATCAAGCAAGTTAAAATACAATACACATGCATTTTTCCATTCTCACAACAATTCAAATTCAATCAATTAAGCATATACACACATGAGCAAATTCTTTAAATCATTTAAAAGCAAAGTTTTTGAAATCATTTATTCATTTGATTCAAAAACTAACTTTTATTTCTTAATTCCGAAAAAAAAAGAGAAAGCTTAGTGGCTCATTACTCAATCATAAACATAAAACCTACTTTATTTCCATGCTTGAAACTTGTTCAAAATCTCTCTCCTTGCTCACATTGCCTCTCTTAATTTCCTTCATCCTAGGCAAAATTCCCAAATCAATAGGAATCTAAAATTGGACAACTCATAATATAAAATCACAAAATTGATCTTAGAAAACTTAAACCTATACATTTCTTAAGCTATCTAAACCAAAACCCTTTCACAAATCCAACAAATCAAACCTATTCTTGCCTTGATCCTTCACCAAATGAAGGGTTTCTCGGCTTGAAAGGAAGCTCTCATCATCCCCTTCCTTTTTCCTTCTTGAATCAACTCAAAAACCATCTAGAAAGCTTAGAAAAATCAAACCCTAACTTTTCTTTTCTTAGAAAAATCAAACCTTAACTTTTCTTTTCTTTCTTCTTTCTCTCCTTTCTCCACCGAAACTCTCTCCTCTCTTCTTTCTTTTCTTTCTTCTTTCCTTCACAATTTCATGTTTGCTTCCTTCTTAAGAAGCAAGACCATCTTTTAATTACAAAAATACCATTAATGAATGAGCAAAGTCCATTTTACCCTTTCATGTAAGCCTTGCAACTTAAATTGCTTAAGTGTTCTTCCCAAAATGCCCTCATACATGTCTTACCACTTTAATTCAATTGAACCATATGATAAAATCCTACAACCATCAACATACTAATTAACTCCAAATCAAATAATTAATCTAGCAAAACCTCACAATTTCTTTAAGTCATGCTTAACTTCTTCCAAAAACAAGACCTTTTTCTAATCATCAAATTGAAGAAATTTGCTAATACTTCCTTCTAGAGAAATGTTCCTCATTGTCTCAATTTTTCAATGACACCAAAAACACTCAATTCGGTTTAGAAATAAAGAAGTTATGGCCAAAACACTTTCGGGCTAAAATTAAACCAAGACTGAATACTACACCCGAATTCACTCCAAAAATTGAAAGTCTTTGGGCCAAAATTGAAATTCGATTCCTTCAGATAACTTGTAGCTCCATGTCTCTAGTTTAATTAGAAACAAGAATCAACTCATTTGGAGCTCTATAGGTCAAGATATCACCAAAATACTAAACCATGTTCGTAAAAATATCCAACTCATACTCTTCTAACCGATCTTCTTACTTTGATTTAATCCATCTTTTCCAAATAAATCTCAAAATTTTCATGGAGAGATAGAGGAATGTCTTAGAAATCTAACGCTTCAAAAATCAGGTCAATTGGAGGTCGGACGAAAAAGTTATGGTCAAAAGAGTGGAAGAAGTTCAAATAAAAAAATTAAAACTGCAACAGTAGCCGTTCGCGATCGAGAGCCGCGGAGAAAAAAATTTGCAATTTTTCTTTTTTTTTCTTTTCTTACATCTAAACTTTCAAAATGCATAACTTTTGACTCAGAACTTCAAAATTTTCAAATTTGGTATCAATGGAAAGATAAAAGAAAAATCTACAACTTCCATGAAGAACTTAAAAACCAAATCGGCCTCTAAAAAGGTCAAAAATCCACCTCAAAGTGGCTGTCTGAAAAAATATTGTCCTAAGCAGTGACACAACTTCTAAAAATCATAAATTCCTATTCTATTGTCCAAAAATTTCATGTTTTATATCAATGAAAAGATAAAAACATAAGCTATCACTTTCATGAAGAACTTAAAGCCAAATTCAGTCTTTATAATAGTCAAACGGTCACAACAAAGTGGCTGTCTGATCATTTCTCATCCTAAACAGCATTAGACTTCTAAAAATCATATCTTTATACTCCAATATATAAAAATATCATACTTTATAGCGATAGAAAGCTATCAAGATAAGCTACAACTTTCATGAAGACCATTTTATCAAAAACTCTCTAGATCAACCCAGACATATCACAAAAGTTTCAGCTCAAAAGTTCAACTCTCTGCTATTCACTGTTCATTTCTTGCTTTTCAATTTCATTCCAATCAACTTATTCACTATAAATTTCATAGTACTCCATAAAATACAAGACAAGTTTCTCGTCACCCACAACACATACATACACAAAACACCCATTTCATGCATTAACCTCAAAATATCATTGCAATTACTCCAATTAACATTGCCCAAATAAAACATTAAACACTACCAATTCCTCATTTAATTTCATTTAATAAATCAAATTTCCAAGAAAAGTTCAGGGTCCAACATTGAATGCTACCACACATAGTAAATCACTAATTACATCTACTGGCTTAGGTTACATATGGGACTAACTTTGTACCGACAGAAACCATTGGTACTATACTATACTATAGAAATGGTAAGAGTCATTTGATGTGTTATCAGATTATCGATCTAAGCTTCTATGATCACATGCCATTGCCGTCATCCGTCACCATTATTTGTGGCCAAGTTATGGAGAGATATAAGTGTGTTCTTCTTACCTAACAGAAATAATGGAGACATTGTGTTATTCTGATGTGGACCATATAACTTTTGAATTTACAATTTGTGCTCCAATGCATACAACAAAAACTAATATACAATTTTCATAATATAAAAGCAACTCTCACCTATTTCAGAGTGATCTTAATATGAAAGCAGACCCTTAAATTCAATTTTCAAAATAGAAGTCCTTTCAAAAGGAAATAACTATCCATATCAAACTAAGGCAAACATAAGATTAACCACATAATGGCTTCTTAACCATAAAGAGAATGGAACTGTAATGAAGGTATAAGATAGCACATAAGGATACAAAATCTGATGAGAAACAAGCTATAAAACCATCAAGAAATTCAATTAAGGGGATCAAACTTTATATGTCATTGAAAAGGAAGAATTACCTGATTTGCAAATCCCCAAAATAGCACTGAGATCACCACACTTTCGAAGAACCTGATGACTGGAAAAAAGCAAGTTGTAAAGACTAACAACTAACAATTGTGTTGAGCTTTTCCATTTTATAGGTGAAAAAGAGACGATGGTCAATTATGAGTAATAAATGGAGTTAAAAGAAATAAATAAAAAAATTAGCTACAACCCTCCTCGAAATTAATGCAACTTTCTACAACATACTTCGTTGTTCAACTGCAGCAAATTCATTTATATCTCAACTACTATCAGACTTTATTTAATAAAACATCTATCTCAGATATGCTTTCATTAAATGTCAGATTTAGTTTCAAATTGGTTACAAAGAGGAACTGCAGGCATGTTCCATTAAATCAACAGATAGTTACAACAGAGTTAATTATAATGGATAGATAGTTACAACAGAGTTACAACTAGATAATTATAATGGACAGATAGTTACAACAGAGTTACAACTAGATAACTTGTGAAGTCAACATATAGTTCCAAGGAAAGATTGCAGGATTCTTTTTGTTAAGAAGCCAAAATGGTCACACTAAAAAACTAAATATCAAAGATATAACTAGCTAGAAAAAAACAATACTAAAGTTTATGAAAGAGATGAATTATGTCTAATGTCCTACAGAAAAAAGGTTAATCCTATTGAAAAGATCACAATATCAGGAATCAACAAGTTTATAAGAACGTTAAATCAACATGAAGTTTTTAACAATTTAATTTCTAGTACTAAACTCAATTCTAATGTTGTCTAATGACTTATATCCATAAAGTACATGTGTGTCTAACCTCTAATTGAGTCATCGCCCAATTATCCACAACGATGACAAGTGAAACCATCCACTCTTTGTGAATATGGCAAAGAAATTTCATCAACTTTAAAGTTAATATCAAAGTGGTGTATTTTTTTAACTTTCCATGTGGAAAAATGGTATTCAAATCCTGATCAAACAATAAAATGATCTTGTAACGTTTCAAGACTAAAAATGGTGTTGCAAATCAGTTTGTAAAGGTAGCAGAGGTGGTTGTTTCTGTTTATGGAAATTACTATCTATGACCACTAGTACTCTTTGTTTTCAATTACCATATAAGATAATGCACACATATATACATATAACTTGTGCATCTTTATCTTGCATCAAATATCAAGAATAAAAAGAGGCACAAGTGATTGGCAGTTCACATATAAATTCAGGTTAACTATTACCAGAAGACTGATGAACTTTTCTCCACCTTCCTCCCTTATCTCAAAGCAATCCCTTCGTCCGAGGCTGTCAGAAGAGAAGAAAACGATTTAGTTTGGAGTAAAAACATCTTAAGAGCATCTAACTTAAAAAGAATAAGGTGTCATAACTGTAGTTCATGTTGATTGAAGAAAAAACTATGTATGATCAAAACAGATCCTTAACCTCCTAGTCAAATTTTACGGAAGAAGTATAACCAATGCTGATTAAAAGACCTTAGAAAGTGTAACTATATGCAAGTTTTCAAGCCATGTCTTATAAAGAAAAGAGTCCTTTTCTTCTTACTTAAGCAGGTGAATGACTAAGTATGTTATTGAAAATTTCAAGTGCAGAGCAGTGACCAAATAAAGGTCACGAAAAATACAACAGTTAAATTACTAAATGATTCAGTAAAGCTTACAAGTATTAACTGGTAATACCTTTTCTGGGTTGAGTACTACAGAGACGCCAGGAACAACTTTCTCTATTCCAGTTTTGACTTGCACAACCTTTGTCTTAAATGAGTTGCATTGCTTGCTACAAGCACCGAGAAATTGGTTAGAATTATTCCCAAGTATAGAATAGTCCAGCAAATAAACTCATGAGTTATAACCAGAGGTTTACGAGAAAAAAGGTCAACTAAAGCTTCTTGCATCATTTCCTCAAGTTCTTCAAGATAAGCAACACAAGATTAAGAAAAACCCCCTATTGGAGACTTGACAGTCAAAAACCAAAGAGTACCAAAATTGAAAAACCCTAAAACCTAAATGCTTGCATGTACTTTCAATCAAGTTGTTAACTTTCATCCAACAAAAACCCTCGAATCAATAACCAAGTTAACGACTTTTCAAGAACCAGGCATGCCCATATAATAAACATACAATTACACATTCAAATAGAGAGAAGGGAAGGAAAGAAAAGAGGGTTAAGATTATTTTTCCAATCACAAACCTGAAAACAAACCCTGGTTAAGTCACCGTCGTCAATCACCGCTATAGGATGCCATCAGACAGAAGAGACTAGTGTGATCATTGCCGTTGCCGTGACATTTGAACGAAAATAAAGAAATGTGTAAAATACAAGGGAAAATGGAAACAAGAAAAGAGGAAACTGTCAGTTTCTCATGCAAGCTGAAAGCTACACAGATCCGAAATCGTGAGAGTTGTGAAAGACACAAGATAAGAGCAAAGAAGAATCTAGAAAAAAACAAGAGAATAAGATGGTAACGAGGTTCGGAAAAACTTAAGGGCATTATAGGAAAGGTTAATCAGTTGTTGCCTAAATGCTACTTACAAGCAGCTTCTATAAAATTAGCTGGTTGGGTTGAATCAGTCAGCCCAACCAGCCAACAACCAAATAAATTAATAGTTTCTTGATAAAGTCAATCAGCTAATTTTGGTCAATCAGCTAAAAAATAGTTGACCAGCCAACAACCAAACAGGGCCTTTATATGGCTATCCACCCAGTATGGTCATATAAATCTTTTGGATGTCTTTGTTTTTCCTAAATGTTTAGCCACATAAGGATAAATTTGATCCAAGGGCATATAAGTGTATTTTCTTGGGATATAGCCATGGATAAAAGGCTTATAAGTTGTTTGATCTGGAATCTCATTCTGTTCTTGTTTCTAGAGGTGTAGTTTTTCATGAAACTACTTTCCCTTATCAGTCTTCGTCTAATACAACATCAGTTATTCCACTTCCTTTGGTTTCTGCTAATCAGCCTTCTGACATTCTTGATGTTTTAACTTTTGGTTCTAACAGTTCTCCTATCAATTAACTAGTTTCAAACACTGATACACATATCATAAAATCTTCATCATCCCATTCTTCAACTTTCTCAATTGTTACCACTCCCGGCTTGCATAGAAGTAACAGAATATCACATAAACCAGCCTGGCTAAATGATTTTGTGTCTCACGCAACCACCAATAATGTTTTATCTTCATCTTCTTGATGTCAGTATTCTGGTTGTAGTTCATCAGCCTATGCCTCTTCTACTTTTCCTTTTATACCACACCTTACCTCCACATACATATCTTTTTTGGTAGATGTTTCAAATATTCAGGAACCTCAATCTTATCATCAAGCTAAATCTAATGTACATTGGATAAGAGCTATGCAGCAGGAGTTAACTGCACTGGAATCCAATCAGACTTGGATTTTAATTCCTTTACCAGATGGTAAGAAGGTCATTGGTTCCAGGTGGATTCATAAGGTGAAGCTTAAGCCTGATGGGACTATTGACCGTTATAAGGCTAGGTTAGTAGCAAAAGGATATCATCAAATTGAAGGAATTGACTTTACTGATAGTTTTTCACCAGTTGCTAAAACAATAACTATTTGTTTATTACTAGTTGTTGCAACACATTTTTCTTGGCCTATACGTCAGTTAGATGTGAATAATGCATTTTTGCATAACTTTCTTGATGAGGAAGTGTACATGACACCTCCGGATGGGCATGCTAAGGCTGGACCTAATGAAGTTTACAAGTTGAATCGGTCCTTGTATGGCTTAAAGCAAGCCTCACGACAGTGGAATTGTGAATTTACTAAACACTTGTTTTCTTATGGTTCTATGCAATCACAACATGATCATTGCTTGTTTACCAAATCCACTGGTTCTTTTTTTGTTGCACTTCTTATCTATGTGGATGACATTTTGTTGACTGGACCATCTGAAGTTGTCTTAAGTGATGTTAAAAGTTTTTTTTCATATTGCTTTTACCATTAAGGATCTTGGCCCAGCTAAATATTTCCTTGGTTTAGAGATTGTTAGATCATCTACTGGTTTATATGTTAATCAGAGGAAGTTTGTTTTGGATATTCTATCTGATTCTGGTTTGACTGGAGCAAAACCGATTTCTACACTACCGGTTAAGGGCTTGCAATTAACTGACAAATCTGGTCAGTTACTAGAAGATGTAGGATAGTATCGAAGGTTAATTGGTAGGCTACTGGATTTGGGATTTACTCGGCCTGACATTACTTTTGCAGTTCAACAGTTAAGTCAGTTCCTTAATGCTCTTTGTAAAAGTCATTGGATGTTGTTGTTCGCTTGTTGAAATATTTGAAGGATTATCCTTTTAAAGCTTTATTTTTTTCCTACTTCCACTGCATCTTCTGTTTCTCTTGTATCGCCTTTATTTTCACTTGTGGCTTATTGTGATGCTGATCGGGGATCATGCTTGACGACTTGAAGATCTATTTTTGGTTTCTGTGTTTTCTTGAGTTCCTCTTTAGTTTCTTGGAAGACTAAAAAATAGCCCACAATTTCTAGATCTTTTGTTGAAGCAAAGTATTGCAGCATGGCTTCCACTGTGTGTGAATTGTTATGGATTTCTTATATTTTGCATGATTTACAGATTTCTTTTACTTCACCTATTCCTTGATGATGTGATAACAAGGCTGCCATACATATTATTGCTAATCCAGTTTTTCATGAACGCATAAAACATCTTGATATTGATTGTCATGTAGATACAAGCTAAGTTTTGTTGCTCCTACTCGTGTTTCTTCCAAGGACCAGTTAGCAGATCTTTTTACCAAGGCTTTGGCAGCCCCGGCTTTTGCTTCTCTTCTGTCCAATTTGGGTTTGGTTGATGTCCACCAAACTCCAACTTGAGAGGGAGATGTTAACTTTATGTAACTTTATGTATAGCTTTTGTAAACATATGTATATTATCTATTTACGTAAAGTGTAGGCGTTTTGTTAACTTACGTTAGCCTTTGCCTTTGTTTTAGTTGTTTTGTATATAAGGAAAATCTTGCTTATGGAAGACCTGAGTTGAAATAAAGAAAGTCAGTTCTTATTTAGCTTCTTTTTTCCAATTAAAGCAACGACTTCAGCATGCATAATAAAAATAGTTTCACAATCAAGCTTTTCATTGCAGGTTGGGTGGGGTTAGACGTGGAAAGGAAAATGTCACATTTATTTCCCTTACAAGGGGAAAAGCAGATGATAAATACATATAGTTTCGGCATGATTGACTTGATTATATGGAAATGTTCTTCATGGCTGCATGATGATTCATTATGTATCTTGTACTGCATGTCTGGATTGGCTTTGTTAATGAGCTAAAACGAGGATCGCTGTTGACTGGTACCAGTACCGTTGGATTTTTGACCTGTTGATGGTGATTGTAGCCATTAATATGTCTTGGAGAATCAGACTATCCATTTTAGTAGCTCTGTGTGTTGATTTTGACCTGCAGGCTTTGTATTAAATGAAGGAATGAAGTTTGAATCAAGATAGTGCGGTATTTTACTAATTTCATTTGAAGATCAAGTGTAATACTCATGTTTAGGTGCAACAGCTTTTCGGTTGAACGCTCTAAATCGGCTGTCCAAATCTACCAACTCTTCCAAACTACTCAAAATTAACACAAATCAACTAAAAAGAGCCACCAGTAGCACGATTCTATCTGCTTAAATCCATTCACTAGAGATTTAATAGAAATCTAAGTCAAGCGTTCGTAAGGCCAAATGGCTTTCAGCAATTTGATTTCCTTTTTTTACAGCTTCATGGGTCTAATCCAACAGCCACGGAATAAAGATGGAACGTCTTACAAGATGATCACATTGGAAGTTTTGGAGGATGCCAAGGAAGGAGAGTCATTCCACTCAGCTTCAGGATCAAGCTCAGCAGAAAGACTACAGGTTGGTAATGAGCTTTGCTGTGTGTGCTTGTCACGGTTGAAGGTGGGACAGGAAACGAGAATGCTTCCTTGCCTTCATAGGTTCCATACGCTATGCATCAATAGGTGGCTCAGCAAGTGCCGGAAAACTTGCCCAGTGTGCCGGTTCTCGATGGGAGAAGAAGCGAAGTACTGTAAGAGTGAAGAGCAGCTCACTGAGGAGATGGTGATTTGGTTTTCTTCATTTCATGTAGCAGGCTTCTAGTTGCACGAACTTGTATTATAGTTGTCAAGGAAACTTTCAACATTATAATCAGTTGGTGATGAGAGCATAACTGTAAATAGGTTCCAAGTAATGGAACAATAGAATAATGCGAAGTTCAGAACAAATGATAGAATGGGGACAGCAAACTGAATTTGGGCCTAATGTGAATGGGTTTTATGTGTTTGATCAGATATATTGTGGCCGTCTCGATTGAGACCAGACTTGTAGCAGTTGGATAGTGCACTCATTTCTTGGCTGAAGTCTTTCTTGACACTTTTGAATCCTGCGAAATGTGTCCCAATTCTGAATTCAAGTGGCATTTAATATCATTCTCTAAGTGACTAGATTTTGAACCTCTTATATGAAAGTAATAATTCTGATCAGACCTTGTCATTTATGAAAGTTTTGGGAGTACAAACTTTTCAGAATCCGAGCTTCCAGTTGATAACTAAGACTCAACTGCATACATTATTGGTTTGCACAAGACTCAAATAGAGATGAAAAGTTGTTTCGTCAATATCAGTTCAAGTGTAACCATATTGGAAATGGTCATGGCGGCCTACAGCTTTGTCCTTAAATCAAAGATAGAAGGTGGGAGAAATGCCATCAGATACCCAACAACAAAAGAAGGCCCCAGAAGACCGTATTCATAAAGGGAAAGAAAGATTTTACCCTTTGATGACTAGAAGATAACAATAGATAAGGAGTCTTATGAAAGTGATGTCTCAGCTCTCTTTTCTGCTCAATGTCTTTGATGGGAAGCTATGTTTGTGGGTTCTGTTTGTTACCCAAAACTTACCCTCCTGTGTGTCCTGAACCCATCTTTTGCATGACAAGGAAATTACAACAAAGGGAACATACAGATGCCAAAGACTCAAAAATATTCCTAAATCCGGCCAATTAGTATAGAACTTTTTTTCTTTCCTTCCAAACACATACATACAGACATGTCCTTTCCTCTAAAAGCAAATGTCTTGTGAGGAGTCATCTTTCCCACAACATTGGACCTCCATAGTTAATATCTTTCCTATTCTTTTACACTCTACTCATCTCTTTATCACAGACACCCCAAAAGGAACTGTTATTAAGGTTAAAAGAGAGAGAGAGAGAGAGACGGCTTGCAAGTAGACATGAAAGCCTGATATTTCTCAAAATGGAGCCGTTGACGTCCGATGGAGAGTGTGCTTTTTGGGAAGTTGAACAGCTGCACCTACGAATAACTGCGCACAAATGCATATAACACACAAAGAATCAACGTTTAACCCATAAAAGCCACACCAGGTAGCTCCAAATAGTGTACTCGTATACTCAAAGAAATGCAAGAATTTAGCCAAATATTGGAACTTTTAACACCAAGCATGCGTGTCTAACAGTGAAACAGAAACAAATGTAAGTTTCCTTTTTCTGGGTTCCTAGGCAGGTTTCCTAGAAGCTGATGTCTTGTTCTAGCTTACCTCCTCTTGCTGTCTCCTCAGTCTTGCATTCTCTTCTAGTAAATGTGCCACTTCTAGCTCTAACTCATTCGTGTAAGCCTGTACGATAAAAATGGCAACAAAAGCAAGTAACCAAGAGGTTCACCTAGGAAGAAAACATTCTAAAATGAGTACACGGAGAGGTATTTTCCTGTTTTCTAGCTCTAGATCGGGCAGCAGATTCTCGGTTCTTGATCATACGTTTGTGACGGCGATAGCCGGAGCTGTTATCTGATTCCTGAATCCTTTTTTTACCAAAAGACGCCAACCCCGAAGGTGAATCTAATGCCTCAAAAGGGTTGTTATTGGATGACGAAACATTTGAAATAGGACGGTGGCTCTGCAAATGCGAACTAGGCCTGAGAGGACCGGAACTGTCGAGAAAACCTAACCCAATACCCGAATTCAAGCTCAACACTGTAGCAGGATGTGGCACCGAAGAACCATAGGTGCTCGAGTCAACTTGAGTACAGGAGATAATCCTTGCTGGTGAGTCTTTGTTGAATGGTCTTCCAAGAAAATCCTGAAGCATAAAGTTTGGATTTTGATGAGGCTTATTGTGGAGTGTTGGGGTTGCGGAAAGGTCTTGCCCCACAGAAGGATGGTCATGAAGTGAAGCAATGTCCTTCCACACCTCTTCCATGGTTTTGGGTGTACGAGTAGTTTCGTGGAAGAGATTAGAAGGTGAAAATGATGAAGGAGATGGAGATAATGAGGAGACTCCGTTCAAGATGTCAGTTTTGTTGATGTTGTAGTCGTTGTAGCTAATATCCCCACCACCTGTGGAAGACAACATTCGGACAAATAGTGGCAGCAACTACTAACGACGTCTACTATGACGGGGGTATATCTCTTAAGCTTTGTTAGTGTTGGAGTGGGAGAGAGACAGGGAGAAAGTGGGGATCAATGATCATTTCCCGGATCGCTTATTGGCACACACACATACACCAATCAGGATTGAGGAGAGTTTTGCTTTTTTGTCCTAGGTTTCCTGAGATTTGGTCCACAGTAGAGGAGATTTACTTAAGCAAATGGCCTGTGTTGACGATGTGATCCGCCGATCTTTAACTATTCTTTGAATACGCAGTTGAGTTGGTAAGGATTTTTCCTGGTTTAAATGAAATCGTAGGTTTAGATTGTTTTTATATATATAGTTGTTTAAAATTTAGAGTCAGAATTTTACCTTCTGTAAAGGATCTATTTGATTCAAACGGAATTAGTCTGAAAGTAAATAACATAAAAGTACCTTCTTATAATTAGACCTTCCTAAAACATGTGAGTATAAATTCTAACTCATATCTCAATCATTTCTAATAATTATTAAATAAAATAATAAATCATCGGTTCATATTAAAATCATACTATAACACATTATCTCTGAGAGACGACATTTCAATGATTTCATTGGTCATGAACACTTGACCAGCACTTACGGAATCATTGAGGACTAATACTTTTTACTGGTCTCCTTGGGCTAGAGGACTAATACTTTTTATTGATAATAAAGTGCTTCTCCTTGGTCTTAACCTTTTGGCTAGCTATCATATACATTGTGACATCACTTGTCTCCTTTTCATCTAGTTTGCATTTATAAAACATTATATTCTGATTTTAAAATGAAAGAAAATTTTCAAGGTGCCTTCACTAAATTTGATTTATATTTTTTTCATGAATAATTCGTGATGTCAAAGAAGAAGAAAAAAAATCATGAAACCAAAAACAAGAAGCTTTAAGACTAAATGAACCAAACCCACTCAATCCGAGTGCAATTATTTTTAGGGATTTTACAATGATGTTTTTTTTAATAAAGGAAAACACAACAAATTACATAGTAAATCTAGAGGAGACGGTTTCTGACAGATCCTCTTTTAGGAAGAGTTGGCATCTAATGAGTGTATTATCAAAATAAGTAATGCCTACATCGAATTGGCAGCATAATTTGCAAGCCAATTTGTGCATCTGTTACTTTCTCTAAAAATATGTTAATGAGTAACAGTCTAATTGCGGATAAAGAACTCGTTAATTTTGTGGACAATGGAGATGAGCGCCTGGGATTTGGTGACTGTCGAAGAAATAATTTCAATCACTGCAGTAGAATCTATTTCCAGTTCAATCCTGCAGAAGCCCAAGTTTCAGGCGTACGTAAAGCCTGTAAAGACATCCAGAGTTTTGTCAATATTGGATTACACCAGCCTAGATTATGAGTAAATCCTCTAAGCTAAGTGCCTGTACTGTTTCGGAGAAGCCCTCCTGCAGATGATGTGGACGAGGACCGTTTGCAACTTTGCATGCTCCATCTATATATGTAATCTGATTCAATCGGTAGGCAATTTACTCCAGCCGATTCTCTGAACTTCACGCGGGCTGGTTCTCTGAACTTCACGCGGTGATGTCCTGAAAGAACCCTGCTGGATTTTACAATGATGTTTTAATACAACACAAGATTGGCAAGGTTAATGTTCTTAAAATCCGAGTTCATATGTGCATGGTCATCAAGTAAGTGTCTTTCTGAAAATGACTGAAACCTCTGGTCGTGTAGTGGCTAAAGATCAAAATTTTGCGTATTGTTCGGTGATGTAAAGAAAGAGATGAAGTGCCGCCATAACAAGTGCGCGTCAAGGTCAGTTCTGGGAGTGGCTAAAGATCAAAATTTTGCGTATTGTTCGGTGATGTAAAGAAAAAGGTGAAATGCCGCCATAACAAGTGCGCGTCAAGGTCAGTTCTGAGAGATTCCCTCTCTCTCTCTCTCTACGCTACGTGACATAGACATCCGTTTTGTTCAATGGATAGTATAATGGAAGCACTCTGTATTTATTTACCTGGAGAAACTATCCCTATCTACAATCATTTCCTCCTTGGTCAGAGCTAGCTTTCACCTTTGTCCACATCTCTTCCATCAACAGTTATTTTTTCTTTCTTTGTTTATACTTTTTAAGCATCATGAACGTAGCTGTTTGTACGAAATGTTCATCGCGAGCGAGTTTCATGAATGGCTTATACGATTCCTTTAAGCCATCATCTTTTTGACGAAAGTATTTAAATCGCATTCAACTTGAACTTGTCATAGTACTATTAGGTTTTATCAACTTCCTGTGTCTTGATAAGATTGGTGGAGGACTGACCAAAGAGATTCATGTAATCTTATGAGAAATGAAATGAAGTTAGGCTGTTAAGAACCAATGTACATAAGAAGCAACTCAAGCTATTAAATGACAGAAACCAAAACTGAAAACTTAAAGGAAGCTAAGTTGAAACAGGGGCAGGGAGAGGCAATCAGAGAGCACAGCGACTAGTCTTTGAGGTAGACAGCTGTCAGCTCCGTATTCGTTTTTCTAAAACATCAACGGACCAATACCATTGATGTTTTTGTCGCCTCTATTATTACACTAGCGTCATCACTCACCCCACATTGCAAGTACGTACACATCCAAAGGCACAAACAACCTATTCTTCTCACTTTCATCCCTTCCTTTGTAATTATTTTTTTCAGCAGATCTATATTTGTAACTTTACACACAAGCCTATGACCATATACAATAGTGACCGTAGGATAACAATGCGACACGTTGTCCTAGACAAGCAGTGGTGGGTGGTCACCGGAGGGGAAAAGTAAGCTACGTAGTCCATTAGGAAACAGTACTAGTTACGTAGTGTTCAACAGGGCAGAGAGCACTGAACAGACCTATCCAATAGGAACCAGCATTTGCTATATAATTTCAGTTCCACTAACTACCAATTCTTTTTATGGCTAAAATAAATTGAGAAAAGAAAAAGGTAGAAAAAATTGATTCTTAACAGGTAAAAGCATTCCTTCTACCTTTGTTCTCGCGGTTCTCTTATAGGGGACATTAAATCCATATTTCACTTAAGTCGCCCTCTTCCCCTTGTCCAAGTGCTCTACGGTCTACACTAGATGACAGGAAAATCCTCCGACTCGTTTCACGTGCCAGATTCAAGAAAATCCTAGAACCTTCAAAAGGAAATCCATGTCTAACATTCGTTCGCTCGAGTTCTGCCTTCATAAGTACTCTAGCATCATTAAAATTTCCATGGGGCACTCAGATAGACTGTCTTCTATTTTCCCTCTTGAGACTAAAAGAATGAGATTTTTCTCAAGAAAATCCCAACTTTTTCTCAAGAAAATCCCAACATACCCTAATGCATAATGATTAGTTAATCAACAATTTCACTTGTACTTATTCACGCTTGTTTCTTTGTGGTTCCAGGCAACCCTAAGAAACGGATTATCAGTTATCAGAGACATTAAGAAAATAAAAACAAGACCTTACCAAACATGCAAATAAAATAAACCATAAATCGTTTTTTTAACCTGAATTAAGTTTTACCTTTTACGCAAATTCAACCACCATAACAAAACAAGAAAAGAAAAGAAAATCCATATTAAGTCAAAAGAATTAGGAAAACACACAGTTTCAAAAGCTCCAAGTCTTTAAATTAACATCTAATACTTACCATCATCCAGTCCAGAACTGGACATTTCAACAGGTTTCTCCAAGGACCATTTTATGCCACAGAAATCTCCAAAAGGTTTGAAGAAAGAAGGTATACATATAAATGTACCTGTCAATTTAGTATATGTAACAGAGCAGATGAACCCAAAGGTTGAGAATACGTGAAGATAAGCAGAGTGAATAGTAGATGTAGCTCGGCCTTCATCATCCAGCAATCGCCACACTCGTGTCTTTCCCTTGTTGCTAAAATACCAATACAACTGTGTGCAATCCATTGTTGAAACACGCCCAGTGGTTAAAGATAGTCTGACCCCAAAGATTTTCAAAAACCAGCTGAGGGGCAGAAGGGAGGAGTACTGCCAAAATTCCCCATTTTAAACACCGAACACACCACCAGAATTAGGCATGTGGTCAAAGGCCAGAGTCCACAAAAACCGCACATCCCAATAAGCACTCGCTAATAGATTTGAGTCCTAGAATTTTTTTCTCTTTTAGATATTTTTATAGTGTGATTTTCCTTTTGTTTTTTCTTTAGTCAACAAAACATTGTTTTCCCTTTCCCCTTCTCCGTATTCTTCCTATTAATCTCATGAGAAAAGAATGTTTTATGTGCCAAGGTAAGATAACTACCCTCAAGAAAATGCAAGAAAACCACCATCCTAATCAGAGATTTCACTCCCAACCTTCTTCCCAAGTGTTGTTAAAAGTAAAATGTGCGTCAGCACACATCCTACTTGGTTGAAATTCGTGATGAAGCAGAATGGTTCAAATCTCCTTCAGTACTAACGTATCCCAATCCCTCATCGCTGGATAGCTCTGACTGTCGATTTGAAGCCCCAGATGAGGAACTGACACAAGCTGCAGCAGAAGGAATCCCTGCTCCACTTCTCACATTGGTAGCGTTTTCTTCCAATGAAATATTTTGGACTTGAGCTCCTAACATGTCAGCACTGGACTGACGACTTGATACATTAGGTAACTGAACAGGAGGCGGCATTATCCATCTCTGCCAATCATTTCGCCTCCTAATTTTATTACCCTAAAAGAATGACAATAAAACTGACAGTTGAGGGCCACATGTAACAGCACATCATTAAAATCACATGAAACTTAACGTGTATTTAAATGTTATTAAGGTCAATTGGCAAAAGCAGTTGAAAACAACAACTAAGGCTGTATTAATGCTTGCTAGCAGACAGGATGCAAACTCACTATGGAATTCTCCCCAACATAGCAGTATTTGCTCGTTAAATCTGTGGATATTATATTTCAAGCCACAAAAATTGTTTTTGTGCCACCAAAATGCTTAAGCAGCTAAAACAAAAAACTTCGTAACAGAATGTTGAGGTGATTGATAGGAAAAATAACGTCACTGATTTTAGATAATTCAAGGAAAAAATGACTGACAGAGGTGCACTAAAAGAGGTACCTGTACTTCCACTAGATTTGAATTTCTCATAGCATCCAATATAATCTGGACATTCGGAGTCAATTGTGAAACCTGAAACATAAATCAAGAAGATATGACCTTCCACCAATAATATCAATAAAGATCTCAACATTATTAGGCAGGAAAGATTTTAACCTAATAAAAGTGGACATGGAGAAGACCAACACTACAACCTAAAAGGTCACAAGTTAAAGATCATCACATGACAAAGGTTGATCCAATCAGGGATGGACGAAAAATCTTATGAAGAAGATGATTATGGTGAATTAGGTTTCCCATTTAAAAGGATGTTTTGATGATCTGTAACTTCCATCCATCACTAAATAAATTATTCATCTCAATTTTGGTAGAAGAGTTTTAGATAAAAGCATATGGCAAGTTTTATATAAGCATTAGCTTGAGCACTTGCGGGCTCAGCTAAAAGGCAAATACCCTAGCAAAGGTAGCACAAGCATGTAAGTTCTGATATTTCTCAACACGATTCAATAAATTTCCAGTGCAACCCTTTACTGATAGTTGAGATATGGCAGTTTAGTGTTTAACATCTTAAATCCAGATGTCTGAAATTGTCCTCACTTAGCTATAGTTAGCAATTAAACATAGTATGGCACAAATAACTCAAAATATGATCTATGTCAAATCTATCAACTGCAATGCACAAAGACATTAGGAGTAATTGTAATTGACGGAGTCACAAATTGGTTATATTGAGCAAAATGTGTACCCTAACTTGGCATTTCGGCATAAAGAATAACAAGATAGTTACCAAAGTTCAGGTTTGCCTATCTTATTTTTACCCACATGACTTTTATAGTTGGTTATTGAAATAGAATTACATACCAATGACATGCATAAGTGACAGTGTAAAATGTTAAGGTTATAGCATGGGTTAAAACAAGAAAGAGACAGAGAAGCTGAAGTATCTCAAGTGGCAATATTTCCTTCAGCACAATTCATTTTATAGTGGGAGTATTTTCTGCATCTGGCAGCACACCATGAAACATAATTTTATTCTCCTACAAAGATAAAGATTTCAAGCACACAATTAAAAAAAAGGAAAAAGTAAACTTATCAAATTCACTTCTCATTGATGTATTCTTCCATCGAAACAAAAGACTTTCTCTATAATTAAAAAACTTTTAAAAAAATTCTATCAATTATAAAATTATCGAAAAAAATCCCTTACAATTTTTAATTTTCTAGAAAAACATTTTATCTAAGACTTTGGATAAAAATAACAACAATCGCAAGTCATATGAATATCATCCATAGACTAATAAAATATCACTAATATGATAGCCCAATTTAATACTTAAATTCGACCTAAACCAATTAAATTCGACTGAAATTAATAATTTAAGATAATTATAATAAATTATTAGTTTGAATCGGATTGAATTAGTTCAAAACTTAAGAGTTGAGTCGAATCGTCATGTCATTTAATTAGTTTATATGTGATGTTAATACCATATGTGCTTTTCATTATTTTCTAACCTAGGTCTAAAAAAGGGTTTTATTGAAAATTGAACTCTATAAGAATTTTTTTTTTAGAATTTTAGAGTTTAACAAATTTTTCTAAAGTTCGCTAAACTACAGGGAAGCTCCACATCTTTTACCCCAACAAAAAGTGAACCTTAATTTCTTTTACTTCCATTATCCTCTAATCCTTCAATTTCCCTAAATAATAGTATTGGCAAATTACATCAAACTATACTAAAAACTTAGCTTATTGGATGGTAATTCTAATGCTACATTTGACAATATGGTAGCTTTTAAACTATGATTGCAAAAGGATGGCTCCATAACATTAATTTAAAGTCCATAAATTGAAACAAATGCAGAAATATGCATGCTAGTATTCATAGACACTATGAGTTTATATTTTAATGAAACACATTATCTTCCAACTGCATATGCAAGAAGAACAAATTGCATCTTTAACAACATTAACCCACTGAAGTTTGAAGTTGTATCAATTTTAACGAAAGAATACAATAGAAAGTAACAGGAATAGCAATAAACAACCAGCTACATTTCTCCCACCTTCGTATGCAAATAAGATGCAAGAGAATGTGTTCAATTTAATAAAATCTGCTGAATTCTTGGTACCAGAAAATCCAGTGCCAAGCAGAAGCAGCAAACACAGTCGATAACATTTAAAATGTAAAACAATATGTTAACAATCACCATAAGCACTCACTTTCTTGAAGCTTGCTACTAATTTAACAGGTACCCAGCCCTGATCATCCATGTTCTGCCTCAAGAATGTATCCTTAATTAAATTTTCATTACTGCATGAAACAAAATTAAGGCACAAATGCAGTTAATTTCTCAACAAGCATGAAACAAAAAGATGTCTTGACTGATAAAAACTAAGAAAACCCATCTACAACAAAGGAAAAGAAGGGACAGGTACCTGAAATAATAATCTATCTGCTTCACTATATTTTCATGCAACTGAAAGTTCGGGAAAAACATTGGATGAGGTGGTATTGGCGCTGCAACAAACTGCATGCCTCTGAGAGAGTCAACGTAATAAAAATGCGGGGCAAATTCTGGAAATGGACAGTAGATTAGCGCAAATCTACACAAAAGAGAAAGCAGAAATAAATAGTGGTACCAATTACCAGGAAAGCCCATCGGGCTGCCAAAACCTCGCACAGGTGAAGATGACATAAATGATGCAGAAGTGGAAGGAGGAGGTGAAGGCTGTGGTGGATGCCTAATAAACCTTGTGAAAGGTCTTTGTGACTGCAAGTGACCATCTCTACCATTGAAATGCCGATGGTTATTCCAATCTGGGTTTCCAGGATCTTGCTCACGCCTGCCCCCAAGGTTGTGGTAATGAGAACCATCCCCACGAGAATGCGGCCCACCATTGCGGTTCCTGAAAGAGTTGCGCATCTGCTGTGGGTGATCATTAGCACTGCGTGAGTGTGAATTCCTTTGTGAATGGTCCCTAGGCGAAGAGTTATTTAACTGTGTTTCCCCCACTGGACCCTGTAATCCAGGTGGATGAGGTGTACCTCCGTTCGAAGAAGAAGAGTTTGCACCATTGCGTTTGATTGATCTTTGACGAGCTGGTGCCGTATGGTTCGGTGTGGAACTTGTGTGGGCATTACTAGCGTGTCTAGGTGAAGTAGAGGAAGGCACAGTTTCAGTTCCCTGTAATTGTCAGAAAGAGCAGAACATTAAACACTGTATTGTAAGATAACTCCCTGACCACCCAGAACACAGCACTCAGCAGGACAAATTCTTCAAATTTTAGAACCAATTTATTGTGAGAATTATCTTATGATTTCAAATTTCCTCTTGCATCCATTATTTTTCCAGAATTTTCCAAAGAGAAAACAATGCTTCAAGAACCATCCGTTCTGTTGTTTATATATAAATCTATTTTTTCAAGTAACCAACACAAATAGTCATACGATAGACAACCAATTCAGCATACTCTTCACTGATTGAACCGAGTTAAATTCAAGAAACAACAATTACCAACGAATTCAGTAATTAAAGCAAACAGACTATATATAATAGTTTCAAAGTCATCAAACTAACCTCTGAAACGGAGAGCGATGATGATCCATCAGATAAACCTTTCAACGACTCAGAAGACGATTTGGTCGCACCTCCTCTGGCCAACTCTGACAACGGAGGCCACGAATCGGCCCCCATGACGGCCCCAATCTCCAAGTCTCCATTCGACGGCTTGTTCCACGCCGTTCGCTTACCGGCATTTCCACTGGACACATTCCCGTACTCCGAACTTTCTTCCTCCGCCATCGAAGAAGTCGACGAAGACGCCGACACCATCGCCGCCTCCGAAGGAGGCGCCTGAGAGACCGCGATCGTCTCCGATTCACCGCGGAGGATTTGTGTCCAGGCCGAGCCCCCCTTGCCGGCGCGTCGCGATTGGGGGCTACTGACAGAGTAGCGTGGAGAATGATTGCTTGTCGCCGCCGCCGTTGACGTCATCATCGCCGAAGCAGTACTCGCCATTTGTTCAGGAAAACAGAGAATTAGGTTTACAAGACCGGATGATCGGGGGCAAAACTGGAAGCGATCAAATAGAGAAAAAGTAAAAGAATCAGAGAAGCAAGGATTTCCAAAGCGATTGCGAGTAATGTGGGAGGAGCTTCTAAAATTAAAAACCTAAACGCAAGAGGTCGCCGATCGGAGAGAGACCGTAGGTCAGTCAGATTGTGCCGACGTCTGTACTAAGCACTGCCTCTCTCTCTCTCTTTTGGGGGTTGCGTTGCGTTTGGTTTGTTTAGGTAAAAAATAAGTTTTTTTTTTTTCTATGGAGTGTCTGTTTGGTTGCTTTGCTTTCCGCTTGAGAATTCTCAGGATGCTTGGCTTTTTGTTTTGCCCTTTATAAATGTTCGGATGATGCTTTGACGCAAATGCCCTTAATGTACTTTAAATACTTTTCTCTATATTATTTTTGAATTATATATTTATATGTGTATATAACCTAACTAAGGAACTTGTTGAATTTGAATTACCTAAAGACAAAACTAATTAAAATTGGCATAACTTGGTTGGTAAGGCACTGGGAACCTGGAAAGCAAGTTAACTTGGTACAAACCGACCATCGTCTATTTGTTTCTGGGCCTCAAGAGTTGCCACCTGGGACCTGGCCCCCCGCCCCACCCCCGTCTTTTGTGCTTTCAAATTTTAGGCAAAATAGATAAAACCTTTCATCGTCTGTCATTTTTCGGAAACGGAGTCGTGGCCAATGATTAGTGAGTAATACGATTTTTAATATTGTAAATAATAAAAAATATTTTTATTGCTGATGATTGTTTTCTTTTTTAAAAAAAATTATTATAATAAATATTTATAATAACGAGGAAATTAGAATAAAAAAAAGAATGAAAATGAAAAGGAGGAATTGAAATTGGAATGAAATTAGTGGTGATGGATACTTTGTACATAATCATTAGAAATAATATTAAACAAATTAATAGTTATATTAATATTTAATATATAATATTAGGATATGATTTATTTTATAAAGTATACACAATGACAAAAAATAATTATTTTATTGATAAAGTAAATACGATAGAAATATGTGTTTTTTTTCATATCTTTTTGTGAAAAGTTTTGCTTCTTAATTTTTTTTGAATACACATTATTGATGTATAAGATAATGTATGATATATAACATAAATATTAAAATATATCTAACAATTTATTGGGATTGGAATATATGTGAACATATATTTTTTACTATTATTTATTTCTATTTTTATTTGATTTTACATTTTACATTTTATATTTATTATATATTTTTATTTTTATTTTTATTTTAGTTTTGATTTTGATTTTGATTTTTTTCTTACAAACAGCTCTCAAAAACTTTTTTTCCTTTTGCCTTTTTTGTCTTTTTTCCTGTTAGTCTGTCAAAAATAATTTCTTTACTAATTAGAAGTAAGGTTGTTTACTTCTGAACCTACATGACTTCTATTAAGATGTTTGTTCTTGTAAAATATAAGTGAACATGCACCATATGTTATCAGTCTCCCTCAAGTTCATGATAATGTGAAATTATGAGCTTGCTTCGAAAAAAGAGACATGTAAAGGAAGACAAAGCTTTAAACATAATGCCAGCAACATAATTTGGATAAGAGATATGATTGATGAAGAAAGCCTTGTTTGTGACAAAATCTCAAACAAATGGATGTTAATATCAATGTATGTTATATGAGTGTGAGAGACCAAATCAGCTAGTAAGTTACATTGTACCAATATTACCACACTAAAGAGTGAGCTTGATGTGAAACAATCTAATTTCACCCTAGAACAAGGTGATCTAATAAAGTTCTACAATGCTTAAACGATATGGTGATATTCGGCTTTAGTGCTTAACCTGACAACAGTGGGATGTTTCTTAACACTCTAAAAAAATCATATTAGTGTAAAAAAAGATATAATATCTAGATGTAGAATGACAATCATTAGGGTAAATAGCCTAGTTAGCATCCTAGTAGGCCTGTAATGTAAGTGAGGGAGATTGAGAGAAGTGAATATCATAAGAAGGAATGGAAGGAAGGTAGCACAAAATTCATTTAACCATGAGTTAGTGAGTGACAGTAAGACAATGCAAAAACTTAAAATTTTGTTTTATGACAAATTGAATGTCAAGACGAGCATGACAAAGTTATTGAAGGGCAGCAATAGTGCTACAATATTCAATAAGATCAAGAAGGAGATAACTATGGTTTTTAGATAGGGGAGGTTGGGGGTAATAGGTGTGGTTAAAAACGATGCAAAAAAGAAGATCTTTAGTGTACTTTGTTTGAGTAAAGAGAAGAGCAGTGGGTGTATTGGTAGCTTCGATGTCGAGAAAATGCTGAAGAGGACCAAAGTCTTTAATGGAAAAGGTTGTGTGAAGATTAAGGGTAAGAGAGGTAATGAAGGTGGGTGAAGAATTTATAGCTAAAATATTATCGACATATACTAAACGAAAGGTTGTATGAGGAAAAAATTGTGTCAATGAACAAAGAGTTAGTTCAAGAATTTTTTGACTCAAGTGATGAAATCAAGCCCTAAGGGCTTATTTGAGACAATAAAAAGCACTACAAAGGTGTCAAACATAATAAGGGTGAAGAAGATCAATAAAACTAGGAGGTTTGAGATATAAAAATGGGTTATTAGATATATCTATGAGCAATTTACATCAAGCTAACAAATAGACCTACTACTATTCGCAAAGGTGAGAATAATGCGAATAGTAGTAGTTCTACAAATTAGACTAAAGGTGTTGGTACAACAATGGCTAGAGTTTGATGATATCTCTTGGCGATAAGACGAGTTTCATAGCGAATAAAGGAATTATCATGATTTCATTTGATGTAAAATACTCATTTAAAACTAACAATGTTAGCAGCTAATGATGTAAATCACACGTTAATATATCGAACAATAATAATGTCAAGATACACAAGAAAGGGGGGGTTTGAATTGTGTAACCTTTTC
>JAOQMR010000213.1:9048336-9060697 GCA_027563865.1 Erythroxylum pelleterianum
TCCAGTCATCCATGCTTTCTTGTTGGCTCGATAATGACAATTAAGATTGTCAATATTCATATTTTTAAAGCATCTAGGATTACCATACTTACCAATAATCAAAAGAGGTATTTTGTCTGAACCATCCCCATTGCAACAAATAGCAACAGTAAGTCTTTCCTTGTCCTTTTTCCGTCCTTCTAACTACTTTGTAACTAGTGAATGATCTGCTTGCAAACAATAAAATAATCCTGTTTCATCCATATTATAGATATCCCTCCAATGAAATTTGTCCAATTTAGCTTGAATTTCAGGTACAGCTTCTTCAATATTCTCCATGGCAACTGAACCGCTTTCACCAAACTTTCTATAAGACTTAATCTCATGTCTCGCTTTGAACTGTTCTAGCTAACCACTTGAGAAGTTAAATTCTGGATTTACATCACCATACATCTTATGTAGAAACTCTCTTGTTTTAGTTTGAATCATTTCTCCAGTCATGTTCACTTTCTCTTGATATTGGAGAAACCACTCATACAATACCTTTTCTAATTCAGGATATTTTACAAATTTGTGCTTTTTAACATTGCTATTTGTTATCTCTTTTAACAAATACGCAGTTGACTTTTTAAGAGCATTTGATATTGTTGATTGACTAATAGAGAGATCAAACTTTTGTTGAATCCACTGTTGCAAATCTCTTTGATTTGAAGAGGGATGTTGATTTTTGTACTCACATAATACTTTTCTCATCTTATCAGTTAGCGTAGACTTTTTAATACCTTTCAAATGAGTATCTAAGGAAGAAAAGATATAATATATGAATTTTTATATTTTGGTATATGAAATTAAAGTACATGTATCTATTTATAAACTCCATACAATACTGTGTACTTGAAATAATTCACAACATTTCATATTCTAACACTTCGTATTCTAATGTACCTACATGCACTCTATTTTGAATCACGCTAACCTAAGATTAATAAACTTATTTTTGACAAGATTAATAAACTTAGATACAATGCACTATCATTAATTAATTGTTTATTTATTTTCTTTTCTTAGTTACGGAAAAAAATTAATTGTTTAATTAGACAAATATAATGTACAAAATAAAATTTATTCTATAAATTAATAAATATTAATTTATCGATAAATTAATAAAATATTTATTTATCGATAAATTAATAACTCTGTATAAAATAATAATTTTTCAGGACCAAAAAATATTCATTTATAAAGGTTTTACTGTATTATTATTTATTTTAGTATTTTTATTAATTATATTTTATTTTTGTTATTATTATTAAATTTCTTCTTCTTTTTTAATTTTAATATTATTAATATTATTGTTATTATTGAATTTTTATATTAATTTTCTTCTTGTTATAAAAATAAAAAAATTTCAACAAATAATTTTATTATTGAAATAGTTAAAGACATCTTTTGACAATCTTTAACTATTCTTAATTGAGAAATACTTAATTTTAGGGTTAAATATTATGATATTTTTATGTAACCAATTATTTAAATTTTAAGAATACACTGTTCTAATAGTACCGTCGAAACCCTAAACCCTAAAGCTCTTTGCCGCAAACCTTCCTTGCCATGGGTTCTCACGACAAAGACCACAAGAGCGACAAGAAGAAGATGAAAAAAAGAGCTAAGAAGGCCTCAGGTGACGACCACCAGAACCATGAAGGGGGTAAGAAGATCATCGAAGACCCGCGCTTCGCGTCCGTACACTGGGACCCTCGATTCCAGAAAGTTCCAAAACACAATTCGAAAGTCGCGATCGACTCTCGCTTCAATCGCATGTTTACCGACAAGAGTTTCGCGTCATCTTCTGCTCCGTCGGACAAGCGCGGGAAGCCTAAGAAGCAAAATTCCGGAGCTTCTCTGCGCCATTATTATCGTCTCGAAGAAGAAGAAGAAGAAAAGCGACAATTGGAGGAAAATGAAGATGCTTTTGACGACATCAATACGGAGGTGGTAGTAGAGGGTGAGAGTGAGGAATTGGATAAATTGGGTGGCGGAGAAACGAGTCTTAGTGAGTCAGAGGAATCGGAGGACGGCGGTGAGGGAGGTGAAGCGGATTCTAGTACGGACGAAGAGGACGATGTGGAGGTGGATTATGACGATGAAACGCCTGATGTAGAGGTACGTTCGGAGCTTGTGCTTGATTGTTTTTAAAAAAAGTGTAGGAGAATTATCCGCCAAGTTTTGTGAGGGAGTAATCTTTTTGTATTCTTATGGCATTGTTTTTAAAGCTGTACGGTGGCTAAATGGTACGTATAACCTTTTTGGGGTTACTTCTTTTTATGTTGAACAGGTGGAAAATGTACCCTTAATTGAGGATGGAACCCGCAGGCTTGCTGCTGTTAATATGGATTGGCAGCATGTTAGGGTATGTTATTGTAGTTTCAGAATTTTGTTACTTATGGACATGGAATTATGGTTATTGTATTTGTCTGATTTCAAAATTAACCGAGAAACTCAATTGTTTTTGCTATTATTATATAAAACCATGGTCATCTTGAAATTATTTTGATAGTACTTTCTTGTCTAGATATTTCAAATGTTAAAGTTTGTAGTCGGCATAAAGTTCAGAAAGGTACTGTAAGTGTGGAGAATATAGGTCTAGCAATATGACTTGCTCATCTATTATACCGCTTGGTGGTTATTATGTGATTTAATCACCCCAACGATGGTCCAATCAGTAGAGCAATTTCTCCCTCCTCCCAAGAGCTTCCCAGCCCCAGAGTTTGCATGTTTGAGTTGCAGTAAGAGGGTTTCAACTCGCATAAAACTTAGGATGGCTGGTCGGAATTGGAGACTTGCTAGAGCTTCCAATTGCAGTTGGATTGAACCTGTCACTTGACGAGCCAACTTGGCTTTTAGTTAGCTTGTCAGTGACTTACTTGGAACACGTAGTTTGTAGGCTATTATGTGCATCTGAAAGAGTAGCGATTGCAAATTCTAAAGTTATTAAAAAACATATTATTTGATGTCTCCTTACTAAATTCTAATCGATTTCTCATTTTATCATCATTATCTTCTTCTTCTTTATTTGGTCCAATTTTATTGGGTACTAGAACTGGTAGTATATACCATCTACACAAAGTTCCACTCATAAACTTTCTGTGTCCTTGTATAAGTTTCCTGTGTGTCTTTCCATTTGTCTTGTTACTGATGATCTAATTGGATTATGTAGGCTGCTGATTTGTTTGTAGTCTTGCGTTCATTTCTGCCAAAAGGTGGAGAAATATTGTCTGTTGCTGTTTATCCCTCTGAGTTTGGGCTTCAACGCATGAAAGAGGAAGAAATCCATGGTCCTGTTGCCTTATTTGAGGATGAAAAAGAGAGAAAAAATGAAGATGATGATGACAACGAGATTGACTATGAGAAGTTGCGCGATTATGAGAAAAGTAGGCTTAGGTAATAATAAGAATTTGCAACTTTTCTTCTTTTCACGACAACCTCTTTTTCATATCTTTGTAATATGGTTCCTTTGCTTTCCATGTATTTTTCATCTTAATGTTTTATGTCAGGTACTACTATGCTGTTGTGGAATGTGATTCGGTTGCAACCTCAGAGCATGTGTACAAAGCTTGTGATGGACTTGAGTTTGAAAGGTCTTCCAATGTGCTCGATTTGAGATTTATTCCTGATTCAATGGAATTTAAACATCCACCACGTGATGTTGCTACAGAGGTACATGTTTATTTGGCCAATGATTGGTGGTTTTTTTATGGCAACTTTCTCTAGAGAAATACTTGACCTTGGAATTTTGTTCCTGACATGACTTGAAAGAATGGACCATAGCATACAGTTGATTTTCGTCCTTTGCCACTTAAAGAGTATTATTTTAGCAAAAAATGCAGCCTTTAACTTTTTTGGCTTTCTTTGGTGCTTCAACTACCTCCCTTTAGAAACCTACAGGTTATGAGGGATTGGATTTCCAAACTAAAGCTCTTCAGCACAGTAACATCCCTATTTCTTGGGATGAAGATGAGCCACAGCGTTTAAAGACTTTGAGAAGAAAATTTAATGCTGATCAGGTGCTTGAGCTTGACCTGAATTTGCTTGTAATTATTCTATTGTTTCAAGTGTCATGTGGAATTTAGTGTAATGGATGACTACTCTTTTAGTTTGTTCATCTGTGGTGAAAACCTGAGGTGCCACTAGAGTATTATGTTGGATTTTAAAAATTGTGATTGTTTTGCTTTCTGTATTTTGCTTCATTTGTCTTGTGGGGACATGATATATCCTAATCAAGTTAAAACGAGTTTCCAGGTTTTAGACTTGATGTTCAATGAGTGAAACCCTGTATTGGAAGAAACTTTAACCACTAGAGCTTTACCTTCTTGGAGATGGCTACTTGATTAGCTTGTAAAGAAGCATGACTTTCTTTGAGTTGATTCTTCTTTTTCTCTCTTTGGCATTTATTGGTCATTGTGGATTCCTCATTGGTAATATGGCCTTCAGACACTTGAAGCGAGCACATGAACTTCAATGAAGGAAAGCAAAGGATCTTGCTGCTGTAGCTGGACATTGGTCATATGCAAACGTTCCACAAAAATTTCTAATGACAAGTTTTCTCATATACTGAACATTTTATAATGTATGTGCCATAGTTGACTACATAAATACTCTGTGCATGTCTGACACATTGACATACTTGAACGCGTGATTCATTCTTCCATATATTGACATAGCATGATTTATTGATGTGAGCAAGGAGTATAGAAGAAACAACTACTGGAGTTGTAAGACCAAATTTGAAATACACTGCTCAATGAGAAAGGACATCATATATCACTTATTGTGTTCAAATGATGGAGATTTTGTATACTTCTTGCAACTTTGTCATGCCTAATCTGTTTTCCTATAGCTAGCAGAACTGGAGTTAAAGGAGTTTTTAGCTTCGGAGGAAAGTGAAACTGATGATGATGGTGAGAATGAGAATATGATGGTGGATGCATTGGATAGAAACCATGGTAAGCGAGAAAAATATCGTGCTTTACTTCAGTCTGGTGATGGGTCAGATGGAGATGGTGAGGAGGAAGGCAAAGATATGGAGATTACTTTCAACACTGGCTTGGAGGAGATAAGTAAGCGTGTCTTGGAAAAGCGGAATAAAGGAACAGAAAGTGTTTGGGAAGCAGTATTGAAAAAAACACGTGAGAAAAAGAAGGCTCGAAAAAATAAATCCAAGTACTCTTCAGATGATGAGAATAGCAATATTGATGAAGAAACAGAACAACCAGATGATTTCTTTATTGAAGAGGCTGCGGTGAAAAAAGCTAAGAATAAAAATTCTCGGGCTAAAAATGACAAGGCAGACCAGGATGGAGATGAGGAAGCAGTGGCAAGCAGAGCAGAGCTTGAATTGTTACTTGCTGATGATAAGGGGACTGATGATGGTCGTAAGGGATACAACTTGAAACGTAAGAAAGCAAAAGGTAAAAGGAGAGATGAAGTTCCCGATGAGGATAAATTGCCAGTTGCTGATTTTGACGATCCTCGGTTTTCAGCTCGCTTCACTTCTCTCTTTGCTTTGGATCCCACGGATCCACAGTTCAAAAGGTACTGCTTATGCACAACTTTACCACTATGATGCAGCGTGGAAAATGTTTAATTCTCATATGTACTTGTTTTCTATCGGATATTACTTCCGTGTGCATGTGTTATTTCATTTAGGTTGCTTCTCATTTAAACTAAAAGTTTGAGTTCACTGTTGCAGGAGTGCAGCGTATGCCCGACAACTGGCTAGGAAGCGGCATAAGGATGACAAACATGAATTGCTGGGAAATGAGTGCGATAAACAAATTACCAGCACTCTGTCACCATCGGTTGATCATCAGACAAACGCCAATGCGAATGTGAGCTCTGATATTTCACCACCAAAGAAAGAGAAGCTTGAGTTATCGTCATTGATAAAATCAGTTAAGACCAAGTCCAAACAGGTGCAGGTGCCCTCCGGTAGGAAGAAATTGAAGAAAGAAAATAAATTTCAAACATAGAGGAATGAAGGATATATTGTTAGCCCGAGCTGTCATCCTTGGTTGACGCAGCAAAAAGAAGTCAAGATTTTGGGGGAAACGAAATTTTAGTAACATCCAAGTGTTCATTCCCTACTATTACATAGACTAGCAGACCTGGAATCGAGTCGGGGAGGGATCACAATTTGTTCCAAGCAAAGGTTGACTTTGCTTCAACTCCGAAATTCCTAACAAGAGTATTCTCTGAATACCGTTTCTCGTACGTGTTCATCAGTAGCGTGAGTATATTCTTATATTGTGACTTGTGACCACATATTTAAACAATGTCCATAGACTATAGACAGAAATTCTTATGCCTTGTTCTTCCACCTAATTTAATGAATGCTTTTCGATATGTATCTTTAAGGAGACAGACTACAGTTGGTCCCTATAGCTAATGAGCCATCTCAAGATCCATAATTTACCTGAATTATTCATTCAGGCTGTGAACAAACTGACCAGGTGGATTCGAGAGTTTTAGATAATATATTCCCTATTGTGTAGATTCTTCAATTTTACTTGAATTCACACAACTAGAGTCTGCTGTTGCCAGTTATATTTCATCACTGTATTATATGGTTTTTCTTGGGGCAGTGATGTTTCATCATTGAATCAGTCATGGCGCCTAGCTCTTTTGTCTATCATGTGCCCGGTAGGACCATTTAAAAATTGAACAAGTTCTAGACATAAGCTAGTTTAAGTAATGCAATCTGCTTACAAACGTATCTCCACGCAAATTAGGAAGAAAAATTATTTCAAAATCGACAACCTGCAACAGTTAGTAATCGAAATATGACAATACTATATCCTTTGTATCTGTAATTAATAGATATACATGTACAACCCGAGAATTTAAAGTATGCTACTTGTACAAAAATAATGGTGAAAGAATGGCCAACAACGCTTCGAATTTGATGTGTGACTATGTGGGGAAGAAGAACATCTGAAGTGTATAAGCTAAGGAGTTGGCAAAAGTCTCAGTAAGCAGAAGAATGGGAAAAAATTGGGAAAAGATATCTAAAAAATGGCAAAGAATGAGATTATAAGCACGAAAGTGAGGGGATTCAACTGGGGTGAATGATTTCCTGCAGTTGATGGCAACCTCCCTGGTACCTGCGAATTGTTACCATTTCCTGCTGTAGCTTGTGGAATTACTGCACTGGTAGGAGGCACTGGAGAACCAGAAGGGGCGATTGGTAGAGTGTTGGAATAGCTATAATCATCAGAACCTAAAACAGAAAGTATCCAATTAGCCACAGGAAAAGCAGATACAACAAGGTGAGACGAAAATTCAGGTACTACACTTACAGTTAGATAGCTTCCAACCCAGCACATTCCTCTCACGATCAAAAACTACTCGGTAACCTGTCATGAAATTTTCTGGATGTGCAGAGATAATTTGTTAGCTAATGAATTTTGGTAATGCATATGCAGAAATATTAAAAATTCGGTAAGGAAAACTATTACGAAAAGTATAATTTCCCAACGTTAAGTTCCACAAGCAGCAAGTTTTAACCATAAGAAAAAAAAAGCTGTAATCAGATACTCACGTCCAATGATATTGACGCTTCCACTTTTCACAACACCCAGACAGTAAAAATTAGCCCCATCCTGCATATTGCAAGAACAAATATGTAATCCAAGGGCAATGATAAGATCCCTTAAAACATCACAGTAACATTATACCTGGCTAGCAACAACTACTATTGGGTCGGTTATATTGAATTCATCTCCACCTTTCATTACCAGACTCAGTGTTGGAATCAATATATCATCTTGATTTGTGCTGTAGACAACGTGAAAGTAAGTTCCTCAAGCATTGAAGAAAAGAAGAAAAAGATATGATTGAGGTTTTTCCGAATGAAACTGACCCGAGATTATAACAATACTCAAAAGGGATGTCAGGCATAGATTTTGCACGTGTATCTTTCACGCGGCTATTGAACTGCAGAAAATAGTGAAATCTTAAGAAACAAAATGATACAGAATGCTTTTCCACATAAAAGAACAACATACTTTCTCAGTTACAAGCGTATAAGCTGGGTCGTTTAGGTATGTGAATGAGGTGCCAGAGTCGAAGATTGAATAGAATTCCAAATTAGCAGCATTCCCCCCCACAATTGTCTGAGTGATGCTGATGTTATAATTTGGACTGACAACAAAGTTCACTGGGTATTAATACAACCATCACACCATTGAGCTTAAATGTAGAAAGTCAAGTGCATGTATATGTGTCTGTGTCTTTGTCTTCAAATTTATGTGGCTCAACCAAGACTAAAACAAGCGAGTGCTTACTGTAAGTGGTGCAGATTGAACGGCGTTTCCCCCTGATCCGAGCTTCCTTTATCTCCAAAGCTGATTCTCCCACGCCCATCACGTCCAAAGCACATAGAGAAGGAATTCGGGATATATCCTTCCCTTGCTAAAGTACTAGGAACTGATATATTGGACATGCCAAGACCAAATAAACCATTTGGAGCAGCACCATCCAAAAATGAACCTGTCTGAACTCGGCCACAACTGCAAGGAAGGAGGAGGTCTGAATCACCAACTGACTTATACCAAATAAGAATCCCTAAACAGAGATGGTTATGAACTGTGAATCAAAAGCTAAACTTGTGCATAATAATGCAAAAGCTATTACACACACCAGCATCCATGCACGCCATAGGAGGTCAGTATAGAGATGTAACTAATAACTATTGATATACAAAACAACCCACCCAAGTGAAATCTTTGCGTCAATAGCATTTGTCCGAGGATCATCCGTGATCAAGTGCAACACATCCTCTACCAAGACCCCAGTTGAAGAAGTATCATTAGAAAGATATGCTATTTGATAAGGGCAATTACTTTGAGCTGACAGGCAATGCTTTTGCTGTGAGCACACGTCGTTATTGCAGAGGATATTCTGGCTTGTAGATGACTTACTAGGGCTGTAGATATTAAACTCTATTCGCTGTTTGATATACAGAGCTTAAGTTAGAAAAAGAGCAACACAACTTCATCTTAGACATAAAATCATGAAAAGTGAACTCAAAACAAAATCTAGCCCATCACAAGCTAACCACGATGGAATACAGGGCATCTGTATCCACTGTTTTGCGCAACAGCACGAAACAACAATTGAGGGAAGCCATTCTACCAACTTAAAGACAACATATCTTTCGTATAATACTTCAAGAGTATGGTGATGAGATAGTATTAGTTAGCTACAAAAAATTATCGAGAAGAAAAGAGGATAAATGGAAAAGAAGGAGCCTAGATGATCTATCATAAATTTCTGGAAACAAAATCCTTGACAATAATGTTCTATTACCTTCCCAGAAGGGGTTTGGAGTCCTTGTAGTTGTACGCAACTAATACAATCACATGGCACCCAGAAGAGGTCACTTCCAGTGTCTAGCGCAACCAGAAACCATAAACTTGGAGTTCCAATTGAAACATTAGCGTAGTGTAAACTGCAAAATGACCAATCAGAAGAGTGCTCGGGTTAAGAAACATGTCATCTAGACTATAAGAACAGGCAAATAAAAGGGAAACAAATCAATCCGGCTGCCCAGAAAATCAAAAGGAAAAGCCTCGGAATCTGCTCCCAGAATCACCAATTGAAAATTATTATTAGACCAATTTGCAATGAAATAGAATAATTCTAAAAGAAATTGGAAAACCAACTCCTCTTCAAATGGAAAGGTAGAAGCTGAAAACTCATCTCTTTGACAATTTCGAAATTCATCTATTTTCAAGTTATTGAAATTGCAAAAACTAATGAAGTAGTTTGCTGTCTGATAGTTGTCAGAAATTTCTCAGATATCGCTCTCTCTAGACTGTCTTTTCTGAAAGTTCTATGAGTTTAGCAGGAATGTAACAAAAAACTGAAACCAGAAAGCAAAAAGGCAAAAAAAAACATTATTGCATTCACCGCCATTGATCTCACCGCTGTGAGCATAAAAAAAAAAAAATTGCAAGTTCGTTTTTGCTTTTCAGTTTTGGTCTATTAGTAAAAGGGAAGGAAAAAACAAAAGCAAAAGCTTTTCGAATATAAACAAATAAGGAAGTAGAGCGACGACGAAAAGACTCCAAATTTGGAATAAACAGAGAAAGGGAGAGAAAATACACTTGGGGATGAGATTCAGCTGTAAAATGGATTCGAACAAGAAAGGGAAAGCGAAAACAGAAGCTTGAATTAGCAACTTCAACATAGAATTCAGTAATCCACTATAGAAAGACGGACAAGATACAAATGTCGCAAACTGGTACTTTGAAGGAACGGTAAACATGAGCTCGTCGAGGAATTTATGGAAAGTTGGAAACTTAACCTTGCATATCAGTTATCACCCTGTTTTCTCCGATCCTCTCACCAACCAAACATAGCAGAATTTAACCAAAACACCCTGTTCTCTAAACACTTAATGATCCTCCAGTAATCAAAAGCGCGAGCAATACGATTAACACATGCACGATAACTGAAGACAACAAAAACGTAAAGGAGTATGATTTGCTCTTACAATCCCAAAGCACTGATTCGATAAGTATGATTCCCACTGGAAAAAGTGAGTGGAGTGGACCCATCTGTGGTGGCAAGTTTCCGCCCATGAACTGCGCGGTCACGGTGGGCCATAGCAGAGTAATATTGAAGACTACCCTTCTCTGGCAACTCATCAACGGCCAAAATTCCCATTACCGGATCGGAGTACCGGTGATGGATGTCTAAATCAAACGTTCCGATCCCATGGCAAGTTCTCAACGATAACAACAGCAACGAGAGTAACGAACAACACAGTGACTTGTAGCAGCAACGGCTACAGTAACTATAAGAAAAGATAGGAACTTGGGCCATGAACATCCCCTGAATTATGTGCTAGAAAGGACTAAGAAGATGAGATGATGACACCAAGAAGGGTGGCAGGCCGTTGTTTGCAACGGAATGGGGGCGTATCGTTTCCGTTGTCCTTAGAGAGAGAGAGAGAGAGAGAGTTATTTTGTGTTAGAAGAAGAAGAAGAAGCGCGAGTGTGGTGTGTTGGGTACCATGTAAAAAGAGAATTGTGGGTGTGGGTCCTACTTTGTTTGAATATGTAAATGTAATTTAGATGATAAAATCGTGCTGTGTGTTGACATCAGATTACATCATTTGAAATCTAGTCTCCCTGCCTAAATCAGACAAGTGTCACACATCCAACGGCTTGGAATCTTCGGTGCCTCCAGTCTAATGTGTTCAGAGTCAAACAGCTAGTGATTTCCTGAATTGAATTGCCATTTGCCAGGTTTCGGTTTGGCTTAGGCAGGCGCAGTTGTGTAGTCACCTGGAACTGGAGAAAGGGCGTTTTTCTAGAGAACAGAAGAATTCAACCGCAATTGAGGACGGGGTCAGGATCTTCAGTCATCTTCTTCGGTCAAAGAAAACAACGTTTAATGTTTTTCCGTGAACATTTTCCTCACTATGTTCAAACTTTTTTACTTTCACTATGTTTCTAAGTTACACGCAATTAAGAAAATGGGAAATGAGGACTCGGTCATCTCTCTAGCAAAATCCGTATGAGAAAAGAGTCGAGATCAGTAATTAGTAATTGCCTGCTTTGAATATATGGTACTGGAAGGAGACCAACTTCGCCCATAAGGTACCGAGCAGAGAGTACTTCCAGAATGATAGGAAATTTCGTGCTTGAATAGTCGTTGTTTAGACACGAGTACGATCTAAATTCATCGCCGCCTCATCAATATAGGTACTTACTAAGGGTTTCCGTCGACACAAGAGTCAATGGCAAGAAGATGCACTGCCAACTTTTCATAGCTCCTGATAATGAAGGAGCTTACTTTACCTAACGCGACTTTATGAACTTGCGTTCAAAGTCAAACATGACGACAGTCGGGCCAAACTTATTGCAAGAATCCTATGTTCAACTTTTCTTCAAAACTTTTTCAACTTTTTATAAAGAAAAATTAACATAGCAAGGAAATAAAGCCTGATTAAACTCCATCACTAGCCTCGTTGGCATGAATTTAGCCTATGCATAATTATTAACCTAAGAGCACAAGAACCTCAGAAGTATACCGAATAGATGAAAGACTTATTCTTACTATCATAAAGTTGAAATTTTGGTAATATAGATCGAAAATGATAGTTCATAGTTGTATATTTCGCATGAGATATTTTAAGATGCAAATATGCTATTGGCTGTCTGTTACCTAACAAATTTAATAGAGAAAAAGGCAACTACTGTTAGGAATTTTAGACCTTCCCAAACCCACACCCAAGAATATTTAATAGACAAAAATATCAGAAAATAATAACACAAGAGAATTTACGTGGAAACTCCTAAACTGGAGAAAAACC
>JAOQMR010000213.1:9080339-9111104 GCA_027563865.1 Erythroxylum pelleterianum
TATTTTGAATAAACAAGTTTGGGCATGTAATAACTCTGAATTTCTGTTTCTGACTGTATGATGTGATGTATTGTAAGATGTATTGTAAGTACTGTTTGACATGTTGTTTGTGATTGGAATGTACTGTTTTGGGTGACATCCACATATTCTCCCAGGGAGTATTTGGGTGTTACAAACCCACCCAAGGTTAAACCCTAGGAAAACTAATAATAAGATTGAGATTTACTAAGAAAGTCATTTAGGAAAGTGATCTATTGACTCTAAATAATCAAAAACTAAGTTCATAAAATATTTAAAATGACATAAAAATAAGTTTGGAAGTTTAATGAAGAACAAAGGAGATAGCACTCATGACTCTCATATAACAAAATTCAAATCTCTAAAAATTGTCTCAACTAATAATACAATAGTCTTTAAATAATACATAATTACGGCTTTTCAATAGACATAAGTTGAAACATGATTATATTCCAAACTATGTTCAATATTAAACATAGTTTTTCTTTATCCAATTTGTGTTTGATAATGATAGTCACTTCTCTCTCCCACAATCAAATCTGTCCCATTGATTGTAACGAAAGAATCTTCCACCCAAATTCTTATTTGTCTACGAATTAAGAGTTCCTGTATTGATGCCATGCCTAAATTTCTTTATTTCATTTCCAGACTGAGAAGAAGAAATTGGTGGACCATTCACTCTTCTTCCTCTCAGCACACTGCCAACTCTTTAAACGCACACTAACAAAAAATATGACAAATCCTAACAACTCCAACCATGTTCCTCAAATGTGGGTTTTTATCGATTTGTTTATTGTGCTTTCACTCCAAATATTTAAGCGTGTTGCACTTTATATAGTTCTTGGATCATAATATGTTATAAATTGATATATATTTTAACAATAAAAATTTAAAGATATTTTTCGTAAAAATTTAATAAGAGAGGGTGACTTCTATATATCCATCTATTTTAGATCAAAGATTATGCCTGAAGAATGACAATCTAAATCATGACTAACTGAATGGCTATAACATCAAACATAAAAATGTTACATGAATCACAAAAATTGCATGCTTAGAGTAACGCGCTGACGCAGCTGTACTGTGAGAGTTATTCCTAGCGTCTTTTGTTGATTCTGCCGCACCAAAAGCTGGAGGAACAGTGGAAGGATGTGGTTCAGTCAGAGAAGTGTTATTTTGCTCAAGGTCATAACCTGGAATGGCGAGCAAGTCAGTTACCTCCTCAGGCTATGTTGCATAAGAATGACGGAAAGAGTTGATATAAAATCCAAACTTACAGTCAAATTTCTTCCACCCCAAGACAAGTTTTTCTCGATCAAATACCACTCGGTAACCACTCATAAAGTTTTCTGCATGAGGATCCAGCACTAACATACATGATTTCAAGCTTTTTTTTCTTTTTTTGCAAAGAAACAGAAATCAAGCACTTTCCATAGTTCGCCCTAAAAATTGATTCACACTAAAAACAACCCAAATCCATCCTTCAGCCTCAATCATTTTAATATTTAGGTTTTGACAATAGCAAGTCAGTTAGATGTCAATTGTCCCAGCATCTGCAATGAAACTCTTACTTTCACTTAAAAAGGATAACACTTACGTCCAATTATATTAAGCTCTGCACTCTTCAGAATGGCCAAGCAGTATACAAGTTCGTTCTGCAAGGCACAGCTCTTACTCTGCGTTTAAACTTCACATAGAACATATAAACGATCATGTTTACCTGAGTGGAGATGACAATTATTGGATCGTAAACTGCAAACTGGCTTCCACCTTTCATGGCTAGACTAATGCTTGGGATCAAAGTAGCATTTTCATCCGGACTGTCCATAATCAAGAAAATTACAATTATGAAAAGTAGAATGACAATGGTGAGAAGTGGGTAAGACAGGGGATACAGTTCTCTGACTTAACCTCATATCATAACAGTATTCAAAAGGAATCCTGGAATCAGGTGGACGCCTCCTATCCTGTACCTGTGAATGAAACTGCAAAGAAACATAAATGCTGAAACCAATACTCCATAAGACAAAGAGACTCGCGAAAGTAAGTGTCAACGCTCACATTTTCTGCAACCTTCGCATAACTTGGGTCGACCAAGTATGTGAACGAGGTACCGGAATCAAAAAGAGCAGTAAAATCTGTATCAATTAAGGTTGTCCCTACTCGAATATGAGTCACACTGATATTATAGGAAGGGCTGTTACGCAAATCTAGGTATTAGATGCATAGTAACTAGCCAAACCAAACACCATAAGAATAAAGTGAAAGAAGTAACCACTTACTGCAATGGATTGAAATTTAAGGGGGTCTCTTCCTGGTCGGAACTACCCCTGTCTCCAAAACTGATTCGTCCCATTCCGTCATGCCCAAAGCACATGGAAAATGAATTTCCAACTAATCCTTCCCTAGATAACATGCTTGGAACTGAAATCTTCTCCATCCCAAGCCCAAATAAGCCATTTGGAGCAGCAATGTCCAGAAACGAACCACTCTGAACTTGTCCGCAACTGCACAATTCAAATCCAACCTGTCTTTTAACCTCGAGCGGAATTTGCGGGAACAATGTAAGAAAAGACTTAGGCGGCACTAGTGAAGGTTTTCATGTCCAAATTAATTGGTAGAGAAGAACTCACCCAAATGTAACATATGCTTCAACAGATTCTGGATAACTATCTTCTGTTTTAAGGTGCAGAACGTCTTCCACCAAGATCCCAGAAGTAGACGTTTGAGCTGAGACATAAGAGACCACGTAAGGGCAACTACTGAATGTTCCGAGGCACCGATTTCGTTGTGCACACAGATCGTTGTTGCATGTAACCTTTTTGCTTGTGGATGACGCTTTAGGGCTGTATATGCTGAGCTCAAAATCCTGCCACGTTATTTTAGTGGGAATCAAATTTGAACAGCAAATATCATTCCAAATCCTGAACCCATCTCAATTTCAAGCCATTTAGGTCCTCTCCTCATAAGAGGGGTAGGCAAAATAATAGAGTGAAGCACAAACAAGTTAAACAATATCCACAGGCAAAACAAAACAGATAGGAACACGTACAGAACCGTAATTGATGCTCTGAGTAGGCGCGCATCTGTCGCAATCACAAGGCACCCAGAAAAGATCGCTTCCAGTATCAAGCGCCACCATGAACTTCACCGGCGGGGTACCCAACTCCACCATTGTGTAATGCAAACTGCCCAGGGATAACATTACAAGAAAATAACAATTCAAGAATTAAAGAAAACAGCCAAAAACCTGCTATAAAACACCAAACATACAATCCCAAAGTGCTAATCCTGAAAGTAGAGTTCCCATCAGAGAAATCAAGGTGTGAATGAACTGTATTGTATAGCTTCCGTCCGCCGTGAAGAAACCCATCCCGGCGCACCAACTGAGTGTAGTACTCGAAGCTTCTCTTGGCCGGAAGGTTTCCTGGAAGAAACCTGTGGACCGAACTGTACCAATTCTCGACGGAGTCAGAGAAACGATGGTGCATCTTGAAAGTGAAAATACGGCCATTGCAGCTCTGAGAGAGAGCCCCGATCAACAAGAGAAGTAGTAATCTTAAGAAAGACGGCATCTTTAAACCCTAGAAAACGAAATAAACGACATTTTCCAAGTTCATTCTAGAGAGAGAAGTAGAGAGGGAGACGTAGCCAGTGCTCTTAGTTACAGAGACAGTGGCAGTTGCGGCAGTTAACTTGACACGGGCGGGCTCAGTTTTGGGAAAGTCGCGTGATTAGATGTTTAGTGGACCATCCAACAGTTAAAGTCGTGTGATTAGATTCTTTTACATAACCAAACTCGACACCAGACTTTCCCTCAAAGACTATATATATTGAAAATACATACGCATGTACAAAATACATATAAGCCTGTGCATCTCGTGTTATTTACAAAAGAAGGTATCAAAAAGAAATTACAATGCACAAATTTGTAACAAGGAAGAGGCAAAAGTTGAAAACGTAATGATGTCTTTTGATACTACAAAAATGCAAGTAAGAAAAAGTAATTCCGGTGGTGGAAAACTCCCATTGCTTGAAGGATGACACATAATTTCTGAGAAGCCGATTAGAACGGGGAAGCAGAATTGAGGCCAAACTTATCCGAAAGCTTGGTTCTGGTAAAAGGAGAAAGTAGCTCCATCTGGTGAATAAATTGGACGTCATGAACCAATGGATTGTCTGTTCTTCCAGGAGGAGAACCTGAGTAACAAGATGGTGAACAGCCAGTGCACACAGAGTCTCTGCCTTCCGCCGATGTCTGCAAGTGGGACAGTTCATTACACGTTTGCTTCTTTTTTTTCTATGCAAAGCATCGGGAAATATGCTGAGATGGAACCGTACTAACCTTGCCAGGAATCAGATTCAGAATCCCACTTCTTCCATCAGGAATTGGTTGGCTGATATTGACGGAGAAAAATGAATCAGCTCCAAGAATAGCAACAGCTGTTCATAGTATGGTATAGTATACATTTGGAAGGACTTTTTAGATAGGGTGCAAAAGTTTCATAACACAAAGAAAAGAACTCAACTTGTATGCAAGGATAGGAATAACAGCAACAGCGTCCAAACCTGTGTTTGCTGCACCTGAGAGACTTGAGAAAATCAGGCATGGTGGGGCTGGGCCGACGAGGTCTTGGACAAAGGGGCTGGTTATTGCCTCCAAACCCGAGTTTGGTAGCCTCTGAACCTGAATCGACGAGGTTGCTTTTAACTGTTAGATGATGCATATCTATTCTTTTGCGATCCTCTCCACATGAATTGCAGAAGCAAAATGAAAGTGACAACAAATGAATTCAACAATTCTTCTGCAACTTGAAATTCCCAACTACTAATTTTACCTATTAGGTCTCCTATATATATAACTTTGCCACACAAGTGTATCAGAGAAAGAGAAAGATTGCAAGTGAGAAATTACTGATCAGTGGAGCCACATTGTTCATGTGGAGGGAGAAGAGAATTTGTTAGGCTAAGAGTGAGTTTAGGATCGATCTTGACTTTTTGATCTCCTGAACTTACTCTGTTTCATATGTAGCCTGGAATTCATTTGGACCATGCATTTCATAATCGACTGTCAAGCTAGTTGCCAGTATTTTTATAATGCACAACTGTATCTGCCGAGCTTAGTTTCCAATGGTTTCTTGACATGTATAACTGGAATCCTTCTCGGTTTTTCCTTGCATAGGTGATTTTCACGAGGCACATCACATCTCTTGCGGAAATGGTATAATGCACTTTCACATCTGCAACATAGAGCTAGAGAAGGGAATTTTTGGATGATTCTTCGAGGGTCTAAATTGATTGGACTCTTAGTTAAAGATAAGATCTTATATTTCGATTAATCAATTTTCATCCTATTTTATTAAACTTTATTTACATATTTATATGAGTTCTATATAAATATATGAACAGAATTAAATAACACAAAATTGAAACATTTTACGAAAACATGTGCTCCAAGTTCCAACTCCTCAGTTGGATGTTTACAGAAGCTGAACAACTCGTTTTCTTACCTAGTACTTTGAACTTTCAAGCAGAAAGTAAAAGTTAGGAGGGAGCTGAGAATGATCATAAATCCCTCTCTCTATTTACGATAAATTACAAAGGCACAAATTCTCATCTCAAAACTCTCATCCCAAAGTGCCCAAGAAATCATTGCAATATTAAGCATTCAGTAGCTAGATCTGAAAAGACATCATATTCTATTCTTAAACTAAATTAATGTGGCAGAATGTAACTGCATTTACTTTCGCGGAAAGTAGGAACCAGTTAACGCATCTTAAGGTTTCTGTTCATTGCTCTTGGCAACTGCTATTATGACCTTAGAAAACATAGAACGACAATGACATGTGCAAAGTAGGAAGCAAGGGAGATATGCTTTACAAAATGCGTTGCCTTGATTCCAGCAGAAAAGTAAAGAGATCTAATTATATGCCTGTACAATACGTCAATAACTGAGATTTTCTGCCATAAAAATCACCAGGGAGATACCACTAAAGCTATATATTAAGATTCACATCATGAATAGTATGTATCCCAGTCAAATCTGGGTTGTGAGAAAACCTCATAATCAATAGGTCCACCTACAATGCTATCAATGGCTTGTATGCCTTCCAAAAGAGATGGTTGCATACTATCACTATCAGAAGGCAGCAATTTGTACATTACTAATGTTCCGAGTGTGAAAATGGCTTGCAGCTTAGTGGAGTCCCCCTGGACTGAAAAAAACAAAAGCATTGAAAGGAGAAACAGATCCACACAGAACCGCATGACCCACAGTACAGTGTCCATCAACCTCCCGTCATTACCAGCAGGAAAACCTCGCACTCTATAAACAAACAGAAAATTGTATTTGTCAACAACATACCTATACCCAAAGTACACCGCACCAACGGGAACCACAAGTGGAGCAAATGATGAATAAATCAAGGTCAGAGCAAATATAGTCAAGTTGAACGCATAGTATTGAGCAAAATCGAACGTCTGCTTGGGAATGGGAGATGTTCTGCTTATTGGATAAACAGAAAGATCTTGTCCCTCTGGTTCAACCTCGTTCAATCTAGGAGAGAACGACAAATAATCATTCAATAATGGTCTCTGAAGACCATCTACGGTTTGATTTTCCAATGGATACTCCTCAGATTGCTCTGGCACTAGCTGGACCATGTCATTCTTCCGAAACTTCTGCATCTTCTTCTTTATCCAAGGGACTGGAGCCAATAGATCAAATGATATTCCCAAGAAAGTGCTTGTGATTAGAAATGCAAGAGAAGAGAGGCAAGATCTGGACAAGAATGATGCACTCATATATTGCTGTATCCTCTTGCAATCTTCTCCATCCAAATAACACCTACCCATTTTCAGAATGGTGCTTTCTAAAGAAGACTCAACCAGGCCTCTCAATACAATAAGATTTACAAGGAAAAAACAAACCATCTTCACAAGCGCAGCTTTTTGCTCCCCAGAAACAGTTAGGTGTCTTTCAAACTTCGAAAGATATGAAAGAGCTGAAGGAACTATAATATACATGCTGATGAATACAATAACATTCGGTAAGAACTGAAAGATGATGGATGCAAACCAGCTAGAACTCTGTACCCAAGCCAACCATGATTGTGCATGGTCCATTGCTTCTGCGTTAATAATCCGGCCAGCACCTTGCAGAGCACTTATCAGTGCCAGTGGAGAACTAAAGAACAATAACATCAAAAGCAAGCATGAATTCACAATCAGTCTCCGTAACCTAAGTGATAACTTTGTCAATCCCAAATGATTCCAATAAATGTCTGTTGCCAATGGTGCTCGCTCTACTTTCCATTGGTTCCTCTGCAACCGCAACTCCATGATAGAGAAAAACTTACCAAAGCGACTCTTCTTCTCATATCGGAAATCTTGAACAGCTTTATTGGCAGTGTAAACATCCTTAAATACCACAAAAGCAACTCCAGCACTAGGAGCACGACCTTCTTTGTATGCTACCAACTCAGCTTCTAATTCTGTTCTCTGTTCTTGCAATCTCCTCAACTTATCTTCATCTGCATAACCTATCTTTTCCACTACCTGAACCCACAAATGTTGCACTCTTTTCCAAATACAGAAACCCCACCAACGTAATCTGGCCCAAACACCATCGCCTACACCATTATCTTCATTTCCGTCGGGCAAAAGTCTTGAGTTAATACGGGCAACCAACCAAGTAATTTCATCTCTAACTCTAAGCAACTCGGTGGCTAAATCATCCAATGCACACAAATCCATAGGCACAATAACCCTATAAACCTTACCGGGATACTTGTGCTGAAAATAGTCTTGCAGCACCCGCCTATCATCCCCCAAACTCTTAGGCAACCCCTGCACCATTATCGTAAAAATCGCAGAAGAATTTGCGTTTGGGTCACTCAAATTCCCATTCCCATCCCTAAACCTAGTAATTCTCAACCTCTCTTGAATTGCAGACATACCAAAATGAACCAGAAAGACGACGACAACAACAAACAGGAAATGTATCCACAGATAATCAGAACCTTTCGTTATATGGGTTATGGTCGTCTTTGAAAACTGGTCATCAATAAACGCAGTCCCAGCGTAGAGATTCAACGGAAGGATAATACAAATAGACAAAGCGCCGATACAGAGCAACACCGCAAAGCTGCCGCCTTCAATTAGAAGGAATTGGGCGGCGTCAGCCCCACAATGCCGGGCGATTTCCCGGCCCGTGGCATGCCATACAGCTAGGAGCTTCGCTACCAGAGCAGCGGGTCCCGGCATCCGGCGATGGTCACTTCGAAGCTTCACGAAGAGAAAGATCAAAACGCAACACAACAAACCCATCGCCGATATATTAAGAAGGTATTGGATGTTCCCGTACCAGGCGTCAGGGATGTCGCCATCGCCATTCGCAGAGGGCGGAGGGGAGAAGGAGTCGTTCATCGGAACGCCAGAGAAGTTGACAAAAAAGGGCAACAGAGGTGGTTCCATGAGGAATCGTTATCTAGGGTTTACCGATTCGATTTGGGAATTTGGTTCATAGAGTGGGAAATCGAATTTGCAATTAGGGTTTGAGAGTCCAAATTGGGGGAGAGGGAGACAGTGCAAAGCTTTCAGCCCTCTATAGTGGAGGGACGTGGGAAGACGACGAGACAATTGCCTTGGTCACCTTGATCTCTTGCGTCGATTGGCCCATATTTTAAGATGAGACCCATCTTATTGTCAAATAAGGATCCGATCCGATCCGACCCTACAATTTGTAAGTAGAAAAATAATTTGTGTTTAGTATAAATTAATTAATACAATTTAAGAAAAATAATTTGATATTCTTTTTTTTTTCCAAATCGGAAAAGTTACATAAGTTGTAACCAATACCCATATCCTAAGCCAAGTCCAACTTCATTTGCATGCGTCATCGCTGAGCGCGCTTGCACAAAGTGACAATTTGATATAGTAAGTAGTGACGAGAACAAGAAGTGCGGAAGAAATAGTAAGCTGACTTTTGAGATTTCTTTATTAGAGTGTTTTATTGTGTCTAATAAATTTTAACTATTTATTTATATAAATTTTACATGAGTCTCACGAGAATTTCACAAAATAAATAACTGATATTTTATAAAATAAAATAATATTAAACAGAAGATCTTTATCTTGAAGTCTTAAGCTAAATGGGCTATACCAAATCAAGCCGACGTGAAATGGTCTCGTCTGCAAACGGAATGGAACCAATGGTTTGTTTTGTATAAGAGGAACGCGCCGGCTGCTGTATGTATTGCTGAATGGTGGTAGGGACGGGACCATCAAAACTTGATTATCCATTAGGCGGTCTCAAGTAATGTTTTAATATTAATAATTTTAATATAATTTTTATGTTATAATATTACATAAAAATTTTAAATGAAATATATATATATACTAAATTTTGTATAATATGATTGATAACTAAAAACCTTTGACGTAGTCTGAAAATGACAGGAAACAAACTAATTAGTGTTAAGAAGTGAGTCCTAAAACAGTCCAGAAAGCACTTGCCGCTTTGCTTCTTTACGTGGTTGACACGTACATTATTCAACGACACCTAAGCACTAATGACATTTATAAGACGTCTCCGAAAGAGAGAATGAAGAAGAAGAAGAAAACGTGGAGGAGTTGCATTACACGTGAGTTCTCGTATTGATAGCGATACGATCATGTTAAAAAATGCAAGCCAAAATGTTGCAAAGTGCCAAATGTTTGTGTTGTTCTAAATGATTGTTATTCATGGAAGGAGTAAATGATACAATTACAAGATTATCAAACAAAATAAACTCTTGTTTTGTCTCCTATAAGGGACCTATCCGGTTCGAGCGAGAATTAATTTATATGTGAATAATTTAAAGGTGTCTTCTTATAATTGATACCTTTCTAAAATTTCTCGTAAAAATATCAAAAAAAATCAAAACAAAACAAACACTTGTAAATATTTTGCAGTGTAATCATGTTTTAAGTTTAACTAATAATTCATAAGACTCTCGTAAAACGAATGCAAACAAACAAGATAAGATTTTTATTTTCTCTGGTTAAATATAAATAAAATTTATGAAGAACAAATAAATCTACTTATTTCCATGTAATTATATAATATTATGTATAGACATGAAAGTAGTGGAGCCCATGGGTGCCCATATGCATTTCTGGCTTTTTGAGCCATCGATTTGATCATAGCGGGCTTTTGTCTGCCAATAAAGACCCAAGAGACAAGCTTCAGTTTCTCCAATCACACTGTTTCAGAGAAACTTCTCCTCTGCTTATTCAACTTCTCTCCTTTCTCTGCATTACCCACTCAGAACGGACAAAGATTCAGGGAAAGAATTGATTTGTGGTTAAGGTGGAGAAGCCAAGCAAACAAGAAAAGGAAAAGTCTTTTCTCTTTTCATGGTTTGGTTAGAGCTTTGATTCTGATGGATCTACAGATCTATCTCTTTTAGACCTAGACCCGCATGTATTGCTCTGTCTCCTTCAGATCTCCATCCTTTTCATCTGCCATATAATTCCCTGGCTGACCAGAATTTGTGGACATAACCTAATTTAACTGTGAGTTGATTTATTGTTGTTTGTTTTCTTTGTATTTGTTAGTTCGTTGGATTGATGATTCTTTTTCCGTTTTGGACACTTTAAAAAAAAGTTCCTCAATCTGTCAATCTGTGGCAAAAAAAATCTCTTAAGGTAGGACTCTGAGGTGTGGAATGTGGACTTGGATTGGACCGTATTCATTTTTGGCTCCACCCTTTGTTGTTTCTTCTTTTTCAATCTCTCTTAGGCAGTATCAGCTTAAGGGTACTGATTTTTTTGTTTTGGCTATATTAAGCAGGAGATGAAATCGATGTCATGTTTCTCTTCTCTTTTTCTTCCCAGTCGATGAGATTTTGTCCTATATTAGGGGTCAAAAGTTTTTTTCCCCTCTTTTTCATCATTTCAGTTGCATTTGCGAATTGTTTATGTCGCATAAAGTTTTGACCTTTCACTTGCTATATGTTCATAAGTTCAGTGGTTTCTGCAGAGATTTAAGGGGAAGACTGGTGAGGGTTATTGGAAGGAATGTTATTGCATCCAATTTTGGATGTGGAGGAATTGTAGGCTGGTCTGGATGAGATGAGGGATGTTATCAAGGTTGATGGACTTTTTGAGGGCCTGCTGGCAGCCGTCCTCAGAGAGTTCTCGCACGAGCTCAGATGCAGCAGGTCGGCAAGACGGGCTTCTCTGGTACAAAGATGCTGGGCAGCACTGTTTCGGTGAATTTTCTATGGCTGTTGTGCAGGCAAACAATTTGCTCGAGGATCAAAGCCAGCTTGAGTCTGGACCCTTGAGCACTCTCGAGTCAGGTCCTTATGGTACATTTGTTGGGGTATATGATGGCCACGGAGGGCCAGAGACATCACGATATGTCTGTGATCATTTGTTCCAGCATTTAAAGAGTAAGAGACCTAAAACCCTTTATATGAGTTTGTGGCGTTTGGGTAACCGATTGACTGACTTTCTTCCCCATGGGAGAGTTTTTAATTTACTTTGATGCCTGAAATTTTATCTGTTCCAGTGGTCTTATTTGAATTTAAATTAATGTTTATGAGCTGATGAATGGCTTTATAGGGTTCACCACGGAGCAGCAGTCCATGTCTGTAGATGTTATACGGAAAGCATACCAAGCAACTGAGGAAGGTTTTCTTTCTCTTGTCACTAAACAGTGGCCTGTGAAGCCTCAAATTGCAGCTGTTGGATCTTGCTGTCTGGTGGGAGTCATCTGCGAAGGTGTCCTTTATATAGCTAATCTTGGTGATTCAAGAGCTGTCCTTGGGAGGCTTGTCAATGCAACTGGTGAGGTTCTTGCTATCCAGTTGTCATCAGAGCACAATGTGTGCTTGGAATCAGTCAGACAGGAGATGCATTCTTTGCACCCAGATGACTCGCAGATTGTTGTTTTAAAGCATAATGTATGGCGGGTGAAGGGCCTGATACAGGTGATGTATCGTCTGTGTAGCTGCTGCAATTATGTTATTTCCGTATGATCATTTTTGTGCTTCCTGATTCTTTGCACAATAGTTTTCATGCTAGTATTTGTAATTTACTGCTGTATGAATTCCTTGAAACATTCTTCAATTGAGTGACGATATGTACTGCTTTTGATGTTTGCCTTCTCAAAAGACGTATATGGTTAAAGTCTGGTATTCTGATTGCAGTTATGTTAGAATGGGTTAAAAAGACGGGGATCCTCAGTATAAAAATGTGGATTTTGTTAATTATAAAAATTTAGCTGTTGTTTTAACCGTGTTGATATTGATCTTCAATGTGTGGTTCACTTGACTGATTTTGGCTATTATTTATAATTTTGAATATTGAATAGCTTATAGGATGCTCCAAGTAGATAATGTTCTATTGTTCTCATTCACATGATAGGTTTCCCGATCAATTGGTGATGTGTATCTTAAAAAGGCTGAATTCAACAGAGAGCCCTTGTATTCGAAGTTCCGCCTGCGGGAACCTTTTAATAGGCCAATTTTGAGTGCAGATCCATCCATTTCAGTTCATGAACTACAACCTCATGATCAGTTTCTCATATGTGCTTCTGACGGGTTGTGGGAACATCTTAGTAATCAAGAAGCAGTTGATATAGTTAAAAATCACCCACACAATGTAAGCCATCTGTTTAAAAGCACAATTGCTGTTTCTGTTGTGATATTAGTCCAATATTGCAGAAGTTCTGAGGTTGGACATTTTCTTGGAAACAGCATTCATTGCTTTGTAAGAATTTGCCACTTTTGTTCTAACATAAAATGACAAGAGAAGAAAGAGGTTGCAATTATTGCTTCATTATATTGACTGATACAAGTGTGCTGCAATTTAACACAAGTAACCATCATTTTGTTTGATTTATCTTTTTCGTTCTGTTGTGTCATTTCTGGAGTTGGTACTTGGTAAAAAATTCAAGAACTTTGGTCCACTTTGTGGAGTCCTATTGGGTGCTTGCTCTGCAGGGCAGATGTGAGGCAAATATTGACTGTTGATATATCCTACTTTTCTGCATGAATGCAGGGAATTGCTCGCAGGCTTGTGAAAACTGCTTTGCAGGAAGCTGCTAAAAAAAGAGAAATGAGATATTCAGATTTGAAGAAAATTGACCGTGGGGTCCGTCGGCATTTCCATGATGACATCACGGTCATAGTTGTGTTTCTTGATTCGAATCTTGTGAGCAGAGCCAGTTCATGCAGAGGTCCTTTGGTATCTGTTAAACGGGGTGGAGTAAGCTTCCCTGGAAAAACTATGGCAGCAGCTAATCAAACCGTAGCTTGATATTGTTGTACAATATGCAGGATCCTTCTCAAGAATTTCCATCGTGCTATTGAATATAAGGGAGAAGATATTTTTTTAACGTACAATGTTACACACTTTAACTGGGAATATGTATCTTCCGTAGTTTCTGTACGCATGCAAGTGATAAGAGAAGGAAAGAATGAGGGGAAATGCAATGCAAAGATGTTCTTGGTTTATCATTTTGGCTTATCTTCCCCCACTCATTTAGGTTCCTGTAAAATTTTTTATGTCAAATGAGCACCCAAATGCTTTTATTTAACTGATGAAATTTCTTAACAGAGCCACTGCTGTTTTGGTATTCTGCAATGCAACTTCTTGGGGAGTCACCGGTACTTTTGGTTCAATCTCTTTAAATGCTGCTATGTAGTAGTAGGTACGAGGGAAGGATGGTTATAATTTGGAAATAGGACCCTGTCCTTGTGCCAATATCGTTATTTTATTCTAAAGGTGAAGCTCTGAATGAGAGTCCCATTTCTCTACTGCCATTTTCGTGTTTTCTTTCCTCTGGGATGGTACTTCTGCTATTTTTTACACGAACTGGACTGGTATTGCACCAATATTGATGAGTTTGGTACTGGACAGAGTTATGGGGACTGTACTGGACTATATGTAGTATCGAGTCATCCGTACTGTAATTTGGCACTGGACGATATCGATTTGCTAGTTACCGGATTAAATTGCAAATTTAAAAAACGTAATGATTACATTGAAATTTTGAAAAATTTTAATCTTACGTGACCTGGCCCCCAACTCCATCTATCGCTATCGCCTGTCTCGTGTAAGATATGTATGGATCGAACGATTTTTGCGAACCTGTATTTATGATTATTTTTCGTACGATGCTGATTTCCTCTTTTCTTTTTCTTTTAATGTGTTTCTTTAATAGTTCAGAATCACCATTTAATAAGTTTTTAAACCTATATAACACTACCAACCAATATGTCATTTGCTAGTTAAAAGAGAGAAGAAAAGGGTCATTGACCTATTTGAGATATATTATGTAATATCCAATAATCATTATCTTAGATAATTTTCATAGGACTCAAATCTATAAATCATATAGGTCATTAAATAATCTAACAATCTCCCACTTAGCCCATGTTATGACTTAGTTATTCAACAATAAGACTTTAAGTGCAAACAATACATGGAATCGATCAAGTCACCCTCAAGTGAATTAAAATGATGGGATTATGGCGGTCACAAGTTATACAACATGATTCATTCCATGTATCACATAATTAACTCAATTCATAAAACTTTAAGTGGGCAATTATGTAATTGTTATCTCACAAATAATAATTATAGTATACAACACAATCCATGAACCGTGGCTTCAAAGCACGCCACAAATTCAGCCTCCATAGTGGAAGTAGCAATGATGGGCTGCTTTTCACTTTTTCACGAAACTGCTCCTTCAACTAATAGGAATATATATCCGAATGTAGATTTTCGTAAATCTACACAACCGGCGTAGTCTGAATCCGAGTAACCTATCACTTTGGATGGGTTGATTTTCTATATGTGAGCATATAGTCCTTAGTGCCTTGAAAGTATCTAAGGACTTTTTTTATAGCTTTCTAGTGGTCCATTCCAGGATTGCTTTAATATCGACCTAGCATTCCAACAGCAAAACTGATATCTAGCCTAGTGCATGTTTGAGCATGCATTACTGACGCATAAGGAATAGACTCCATGTCCTTACGTTCCAAATCGTTTCGTCGACATTGCATTAGACTAAATTTGTCCCCTTTCTGAATTAGAACTATGCCTGCGGAGCATTTTTTCATTTAAAATCTTTCTAATACTTTCTCGATATAACTTTTTTGAGACAATCCTAACAATCCTTGTGATCTACCACGAAATATTTCTATTCCTATCACATAGGATGCCTCACCCATATCTTTCATTTTGAAATTATTAGAAAGAAAATTCTTTACATCATGCAACAAAACTATATTATTCGCAGCAAGAAGGATGTCATCAACATATAGGACTAATATAATGAACTTACTCCCACTAACCTTCATATAGATACACCGATCAACAGTGTTCTCTACAAAACCGTAAGACATAATGATATTATTAAACTTAAGATGCCATTGTCAGGAAGCTTGCTTCAGTTTATATATCGACTTCTTCAATTTACACACTAATCGTTCCTTTCCCGTGGTCACAAAACCTTCCGGTTGATCCATATAAACTTCTTCTTCCAAGTCACCTTTTAGAAAAGTGGTTTTTACATCCATTTGGTGAAGTTCTAAATCGTAATGAGCCACTAGTGCCATAACAATTCTTAAGGAGTCTTTAAAACTAGAGAGAAGGTCTCTTTATAGTCAATACCATCCTTTTGAGTGTAACCTTTGGCAACAAGTTTGGCTTTATACCTTTAAATGTTGCCTTGTGAGTCATGTTTGGTCTTAAGACCCATTTACTACCCACTTGTTTTGCACCTTCCGACAACTTAACTAATTCCCAGACATTGTTGTCATCCATTGATTTCAACTCTTCTTTCATAGCATTAAACCATTTTTCAGAATTGTTACATTCCATGACTTGTTTGAATGAGCCTGGATCTTTATCAATGCTCAAGTCACATTCATATTCACTTGAAATAGCTGGTCTTCTTTACCTTACAGACCTTCGCAATGCTACGTCTTGTGACATTACTTGATCATTTACAACTTGATTACCATTACTTCGTTTGTCATTAATATGTTCAACTTGTGGAATTGGAATATTAATTTGTTGTTCACGTATGTTGTGTATCCGTGATGCAACAAGAGGAATAACAACCGGTATAATCATGTCTAATGTGGTAGTGTCTACTCGACTTAGAGTAGTTTCTATTTGATTCTCATGAATATCCACTTTTCGTGGTTCTCCACTCTCACTAATTTGACCATTCTCAATGAATCGAGCGTTACCAGACTCAAATATTCTCGTACTATGATTAGGACAATAAGATCTGTACCCTTTGATTTTTCAAGATAGCCAATGAAAAAATCACTAATAGTTCTTGCATCAAGCTTCTTTTCATGTGGATTATACAACCTTACTTTTGCCGGAAAACCTCAAATATAAAGGTGTCGTAAACTAGGTTTCTTTCCTGTCCATAGTTCATAAGGTGCCTTAGGAATTGCTTTACTAATAATCCTATTAAGCAGATACACAGTGGTCTTTAATGCATGCATCCACAATGATAACGGTACAGAACTATAACTTAACATACTCCTAACCATATCTATAAGAGTATAATTTTGCCTTTCGACTACACCATTTTGTTGTGGTGTAACAGGCATTGTGTATTGCACACATATGCCTCGACTTGCAAGAAACATTGCAAATGGACCTGGACATTGTCCACTTTCATCAATTTTTTCATAATATTCATCACCTTTATCAGACCTTACTATCTTTACTTTTCTATCTAATTGTCTTTCTATCTTATTAATGAACACTTCTAGGATGTCCACAGATTGAGACTTCTCATGCAACGAATAAATATAACCATATCATGAGAAGTCATCAATAAAGGTAATGAAAATTTTTTACTGCCCTAAAAAGGAACGTCGAAAGGATCACAGATGTCCGTGTGTATTAATTCCAGTAATGCACTACTTCTTGTGGCTAGATGCTTTGATATATGTTTGGTTTTTAATTATGTAGTTATATAAAATAAGTTATATAAGATGTATATGTGTAATTGTATATATTGAATTGTTAGTTTTTGGTAAATTGTATTGGATGAAATTAAATTGTGCTATATATGTTAACTCTTGACTGTGGAGTTAATTTGAGTAAGAAACTAAGAAAGTTTATTAAAATTGGCGAATAAAAGATTGTTAAATTAAAGTTGGGAATTAAGATTCCAGTAACAATGTTGATTAAAATTAGTTATAATGATAAGCATTATAAATTGAATTGTACAAGCAAACAAAATAGCTTAGTTTATAGTTGAATTATATGATTACGTGATTACATAAAATAGGTTGTAAACTTATAGCTATCAGTTATGATTGAAATTTAATAGGTTATAATTGTGAGTGTATGTCTTTATGGTTGAATTATGTAATTATACAAAATGAGTTATATAAGATGTATGTGCTTTTATGTTAATTTTGAGTTAAATAATACATATTTTATGATAATAGTTGATAATAAAAATAAGTGTTCTTTATTTTAATAGTTATTAAGTTAATTTTGACTTATGTCTTTATGCATTTTATAGATAAATGGAGGATAGTTCAAGTACTCATGATAATTCAGTCGCTTTAGGTATAGGAAGATTTAATAATTCAACTCGGGCTTATGCTAAATTGGTTTTTTGAATGAAGAACCATATTATTTGTTTGTATTATAACATGCATTTGAAAGGTGGGAGAATCGCCAGATTAAAGAAGGATTTAGTTGGAGTCAAAGTTGATGTGAAGCCTTATAAGAAAGTAAGTCATGATGTAAAATGACAAATAAAGACTTTGCTTGAAGAGTATCGTCAGTATGAAAAAGATAGAAGACAAAAATTGAACAAAGAAATTGATAGTAAAAGTTCTTTTATTGGTATTCAGGATGAAAGTGGTGGATGTTGAAGGTGGTAGTATTCTTACCTAACAAGAAGGAAATGTTACACTTGATGTTAAGAAAAGAAAAAGACAAGTATTTTTTTTACATCACGATCAACTCTTAGAGCTCAGCCTTCAATTCGTAGTGCCTTGCGATCTAGAGAAGCGGCTCATAATATAAACATGACAATGGTTAAATGATGGTATGATTCAGGTATAACATTTAAAGTTGCTAAATCTTATTATTATCGGCTTATGGTGGATGTTATTGCTTCCTACGATCTAAGATACAAAGCTATTTCAATTGATGACAATAGAGGTAAACTTATGAGTAGTATTATTTATGAAATAAAAAGTTATTTGGATGAAAGAAGAATGACTTGGGCTACATATGGGTGTCACTCATATGTGATGGTTGAAAAAATAGAAAACATGAGTCTATTATTGATTTTTTTAGTTTATTCTGGATAAGGGATAGTGTTTTTGAATTCTATTTATCCATCTAACCTTGCTTCTGTTTCAAATATTTGATGAAGTTATAAATAAAGTTGGGCCAAAAAATATTATTCAGTTTATTATTAACAATGATTATGCTTATAAAGTTGCTGGAAAAAGATTGCAAAGCAAGTATAATTCTTTTTATTGAACTCTTTGTATTATACATTACATTGACCTGATGTTGAAAAATATAAGAGACACTAGGTGTTTTTCTATTGATGAGATTGTGCAGAAAGTAGAAAAGGTGACCAAGTTCATCTACAATCGTGCATGAGTCTTGATTTTAATGAGAAAGGATTTCACTAATAATAAAAATTTATGTCATCCTATTTTTGCAAGATATATAACTAATTTCTTATCACTTTAGTGTTTTATTCAAATGAAGAAGGAGTTGAGACAAATGTTTGCAAGTGATAAATGAGTTGCATCTCGGCATGCTAGGTCTAATGTTAGATTGAAGATTTTTAGAATTATACTTGAAGATAATAAATTTTAGTCCCAATGTCAATTTATCATTAAAATTTGTAAGCCTTTGATGAGGATACTTTATCTGACTAATAATGATAAGAAGGTAACAATGAGTTATTTTTATGATGTCATGAAAAGGGCGAATGAACTAATCGAGGCTAATATAAAAAATAAACCTTCTTATTTATAAAAAAGACCTTCTTCGTACACACCTTATCTTGTAATCATCAATAAGAGATAAAAAAGATAATTTTACTCTCTTTTGTTTGCGGTTGAGACATTTTTGAATCTTAATGTCTATATCGAATCAAATTTTACAAAAAAAAAGCTAAAGTTACTAGGAGAATGTTATTAACAATTTAAACAGTCGTTACCTATAAGATGATATAAAATCTCCTAAGCTCACAAATGGAAATTTATAAGAATGCTTCTAGTGATCTTGGGATTCCAAATGCTATTCGTCAAAGAGACAGATTTATTTGAGGTATATATTTTTTTCACTTTTGTTACTTGTTGAAAATTAATGATTATTTTATTAATAATGATACTTTTGTTGTCTTATAGTTACTTGATGGGACCAATTTAGAAGTGGTATTTCAAAATTACAAAGGTTTGCAATTCATGCAATGAGGTATGAAAAGAATTGGAGCATATTTGAATTCATCTATTCTGAAAAAAAACAATAAGTTGAAGTACAAAAGATTGAATGAATTGGTCTTTGTTCAATACAATTTAAAGCTTTGAGAAATGTATGTTACTATTTAATAGAACAAGTAGTTATGTAGATTCAATTTGCCTTAACATGTTATTTGATACAATGAATTTGGATGAAAGTGATAATGAGGTTTTCCTTAATGATGAAGACTTTGTATTAAATAAGAATTAGAGTCAATGTGATTTAAGTAGATATTCGATTAAATAAAATTTTAAGTTCCCATTTATTCTCTTTTTTGAATTTCACTTATATTTGATGTATATGTTAAATTTTACATGCAATATAAATATAATTGTAAATATTTTGTTTCAGATTTCATTTTTAGTTGGTTGTTTCTTCGTCACAATGTCTTGTTGTAAACTGTAATAGTTAAAGAATCATGGATATTTATTATTCTTTTTATTTGATATTTTGATATAATTATTATTTATTATATAATAAAATTGTATTATTTTAAATACTTTGTATTGTCCTTAATTTTATATTTACATAATGATCTAAATGATCTTTTTATATTAATTATGATTATTATTTATATATGAAATATGTGAAATATAATATTAATAAAAATAAATAATAATTATTATTTTAAATTTCTATGATTTTTTAGAGACATGATTGATATAAAGTTATAAATTATATAATACAATATATATAATAAAAAATTATTTTGTAATTTTTAAAAATTCAAGATTGTTTTATAAATTTTACAAATTTCCCAATCAACATTGTACGAGAACCAAATTCAGTATCGATATTTATATGATAATGTAACTTTGGTACCAGATAAAAATTTCAGATGTATATATTGAAATTAAAACATATATTTTATATATTGAAATAAATGTAAAAATATTTTTAGTATAATTAAAGATAATTTAAAAATTATTCAAAATACAAAAATTTTTCTCAAAACTTAACCAAGTCTCGTTGAAAAGTCTTTTCACCGACAGATGGCGCTGTAAAACAATGGGTTCCTTGCTCCTTAGCCCTCTTCCTCACCTGCCACGCCCATTAATGAAAACCGAGTCTCCTAGACTAGCTAGTAGCCTACTCTCGTTCCTCCTCGTTCTTCACTGGCACGCTTGCCAATCCTTAAACTGTCAAATCAAACTCTTCTGTTGATTTTCACCGAAGATAAATTCTTCGGCATCTCTCCTCTTTTTCAGCGATCAACCAGCAGAATGTACAGCCAAGATCAAATTTTGTTTCTACTTCCAATTCCTAAAACAGCTTTCGTCTTTTTCTTTTTCTTTTCTACAGCTCTTCTTTTACTGGGGGGTCACAAGGACTAAGAACAACTATGTTGCCCTCGTGAACATGCCTTTAAGGTTTGCATTTGCCTAGAGCAGCCTTTAGTCAATTCAGGGACCAATCAATCTTTGTCTCTGTCATTTTTTAAGAGTGGTCCTCCACGAACCGACGCTGATTTTTCTTCTTTCTTACAATCGATTTATCTCAATTCCTGTTAACGAAACCTCTTATTGCGACATCATACATCTCCTGTTGGTTTTGTTTTCTGAAAGTCAATTAGGTCACTCTAATAACGTTGTCATCTCAAGATCTCCAACTTCCAATAACCATTCCCATGGGGAGTGATGACTGTTCAATTGTCAGTTCCCCAAGTACGGAGATTCTCTCCCTATGAATAGTTGGTGTTTTCTCATTTCTGGGCCAGGTCCACCATTGAATTTCATGTGAGAGAGAGAGATCAGTGCCGCCTTTTGACTCTTCTTTCTTTTGTTAGTCACCACACCTGTTTACCAGCCAAGAGTATCTTGGAAATGGAGTAAATGTGACGACCTGTTTACCAGCCAAGACATTTTACCAAAGATGGAACAAACTGAACAGGGAAACAAATTGGAATCAGTGGCTTTCTTTATGTGAAGAACAAAAGAACAAGGAGTAATTGTTTGTGCCACCAATTTGGCTGTCGTCTACTCTTGCCTGTTGAGCGCTTCGTCTTATCCACTGACAATGACCAGACCAGCTGTTTTTCTTTACCGCAAAACCCATGTTGGTAGAAACTAAAAAGGCTCTTCGATTGCCATTCTCATTTCCTTCAGAACCCTTCTCTGTCTATATCCTGCCTTTTCAGTTAGTCCCTCGCAGTATTATTCTCTTTAACTTTTCAGCATTTCCTTTCTGCCACACCAACCAAACAGCCCTACATTTTAGCAAAATCTAGCTTCAGTTTCAGGAAAAATATCACTTCTTTGTGCTCCGGGAAAGAACACTCTCAGGTGGAATTCGGCGGAGATGGGGTGTGGTTTGTCCAAGCAGAATGAAGCTGATGATGTCCTGTCTTTGTGCAGAGAAAGAAAACGGCTTTTGAAATTGGCTGTAGAGAAAAGGTATGGTTTTGCAGATGGACACCGCATGTATAATCAATCTCTCCATGAAATGGCAACGGCTTTGAGGTTATTTGTGGCTAGACAATCCTCGTCATCTTCTCCTTTTCTCATAACTTTCCCTTCGTCTTCAGTAACTGACCACCCCAACATGACCCCTATCTCCAAACCAACTTTTCTTCTTCAGAGACCGCCCGAACCCGTCAAGCTCACCACTGCGTGTCAGCCCACAGAATTTGAAGAAACTTCAGATGCTTCTAGGTTAGAGACACAAGAAGAAGAAGTTCTTGAAGTTGATGAACAAGAGGAAGATAGTGAGAGTGAAGATGTTGAAAAACTTTGCAACCACTTTTATGGAGACGAGGTTCAGGCAATGCCAATGCCATCACCACAGAGAGGATTTGGGTGGGATTTTTTCAACCCGTTTGATGAAATGACAACAAAGGAGGTAAATTGTTTTAGCCAAAGCTCTGATGAGGATTTGATGGCTGCCAGAGAGAAAGAGGGCGTTCCAGAGCTGGAAAAGGACAAAGAGAGGGTGATGAATGAGAGTGATGTTGTCCATGAACAAAATGGTGATGTGGGTCAAAACCAAAACATGGCAGATACGAAGATAAGTGGTGATTTTGTTGATACGAGACTAGCTGAGGGCAAGGGTCTCAGAACAATTGATGTAGCAGCAAATGGGAGGGAATTATTGGAAGCACTGAAGGATGTTGAGGATCATTTCATCAGGGCTTATGATTCTGGCTTCGAAATTTCCAGGATGCTAGAGGCCAACAAAGTGCAAGTGCACTCTGGTTTGGAGGAAATTAAAGGTATGTTCTTCTTTAGTCCTTCTTCTTACTTGCAATTCCTCTGTGTCTTTTGTTTTTTCTGAAGTTTGTTAAGCAAGAATCGAGTGAGAAAGTAATAACCGAGGATTCATTGGCGAGGCCATGTTCTGATTGTATTTGTAGCAACGTTGCCTAAGGACACAATCTTGTTACCTAGTAATTAACACGAAGAAAAGATATGATCATCCACCAAACGCATGTCTTTATTTCCTTTTTGTTAATGCAGTTTTCTAATTTCATTTCCTCCAAATTCGCTTCTAGAGGATCATTGTAAGTCCTCTAGGTAGAATTTGTTTAATTCGACTTGAGTGCAATCTTCAACTAGTTTTTGTTTGTTAATTTTGTCTTTATGACTTGAATTCTGCATTGTTCATTGCTGATTCCTAGCATCTGAATGCAGAGAACTCAAACAAGCTTATCCAATCCATGACATGGAACCGATCTACCTCATCTCGGTCTTCGTCGCGTAGAAGTCTCCTCACGTCTTACTCTACAAATTCATCAGCTTGGACAGATTTCAAGAATGACCTCTTTGATTACTATGGAATGGAAGCAGGGAACCATGCGCTGACTCTAGAAAGGTTGTTTGCTTGGGAGAAGAAGCTCTATGAAGAGGTGAAGGTAAATCATGGTTCCTGGATTTTCACTCCTTATACCTGTCGTTCTGACATTCATAATTTACTTCCAAGGCACTGGTTCCTAACATGTGCGTAGTGAGATGATTTATTACACTCCTTCCTTATTGTCCTTTACGTTCCAATGCCTGATGACGTTGCATTATCTGCTAGTACTGGTCTTTACTTTAGGCTCCAGGCATGATTGCAGATACTTCTCTGCACCATTTAACAACTTTCTTAAACATGTACGGTTGCTCAGACCGGAGAAGAGGCTAGGAAAAATTATGTGCGCAAGTTCTCTAAGGATAAACATAGTGCTGATGTGAATGACCTACATGCCAGAATAACAGTTGGAATAAGAACTGTAGAATCAATCTCTAACAGAATCCGGAAATTGAGAGATGAAGAGTTAGAACCACAACTTATTGAACTGCTACATGGGTAAGAAAAAATATTTACTATTTAATTTGAAGCACTAAATGAATCTGAAAACTAAATTTACCGCATGCTCAATATATTTGGATAACATTTTGAATTTGATCTCTGCAGGCTAATGAGGAGCTGGAAAATAATGTCAGAATCACATCAAAATCAAAATAGAGTTATGCGTGACGTCACATCTTTCAGCCCTCCTTATGGAAAGTTCTGCGATGACTCTCATCGACTTGCCACTATTCAGCTTGAGGCAGCCATTGACAATTGGCATTCATGTTTTGCTGCATACGTCTCAACTCAGAAGGCATACATTGAAGCACTTTTTTGTTGGTTATCCAAATTCGTTGCTCCAGAAGATGAATTGTTATACAGGAGCAAGTTTTCAATGCCATCAACCCAATTTAGAGGGCCCCCATTACTTGTAACCTGTCACAAGTGGTTTGTTTGTCTACAGAATCTGCCAGATAAGGCTGTAACATATGCTATGAAAAACCTTGGGAAGAATATCCATGTCCTACGCGATCAACAAGGAGAGGAGCAACAACAGAAAAGAAAGGTTGATAGACTTGCCAAAGAGATCGATAAGAAGGACCTGGTATTTCAGAGGGAGGAGAGGAGGATTCTTGAATCCAAACATTCTGATAAGTTACCTGCTGAGTCAAGTGTGCGTAAATGTATAGAATATCTGGCAGAACAGAAAAATCAATTGGATGTGTTCAGGAAAAGGCTAGATGCAGAGAAGGTGAAGCATTTAACCAGTATGCAGGAGACTCAGCAAGTCACCATACATGGAATTCAGACAGGACTATCTTCAGTTTTTGAGACTTTGACAGAGTTTTCAGATGCATCAACGCTCATGTATACCAACCTTATAACACAGAATGCCAATGCAAAGACACTAGACGAAAATGATATGAATGTATCCCGCATAGGAGACTTTGTGTTCTAAGGTTCTTGTGTGAAAGATACGTAAAGAAAGGAGAAATATGGAGGTTTGGAAATTGGAACAGTTCTGATGACTAGGTCTTTTGATTCTCAGTTTGAGAAGATGGAAATATCAGTCGGTGAAGTCATGCGAAGGGAGAGAAGCATGAAGTTATGTGAAGGGAGAAGCAGCATTTTCATTGTCAAAGTTAAGTGTTTAATTGTGAAGGACACAAATCAAGTTCTTCATCTCAGCTTCTTGTTTTCGTTTAGTGATAGTTCATTGATGATGTTCAGCTAGTTTAAGGAGTTTCCCATGTAATTATCTGTTTCTTTTAAATTGAAAACTTGCAGGCAGTTTGTTCTTATACCGGAATTCAAGAAAGTAAAAAAAAAAAAGAAAAAGAAACAGAAGATTATTGCATTGCACGAGTTGTACTAAGCAGCATGAATAATTGCACCTGAATCGGCTCTGGGAAACTTTTAACCGATCCAGCTGTTGTAACTTTTGAGTGAATGAAAATAAAATGAATATAGCGTGGAGTCAACTTGAAAGCTGGATCTCTGCTTCTTCCTTCTCGTCACTATTCTCAAAGACGACAGTGCTAGTCTCAAAACATCGCAAGGGTGGAGTTTCAAAAGATACAGAGATGCTATCAAAGTCTATATGAAATCTTTGTAGGCCAACACCATCTATGCTAATAAAGCTTTGGGAATAATCTTCAGTTGATGGACCAAAACAAGTATCTTTTGAACTGATGAAGAAGCTATCATCATCGGCTGACAGGAGTGCCCCTTCTAGCTCTTTCCATACCTCGGTCATTGTCGGGCGGTCTTTAGGATTTCTAACCACACACCTCAGACCAAGTTGACCCATCTTTAGCATAACTCCCATGTTGCATGGTTCAACTAGAAGCTCAACATCTAGTATTTCTTCAACATTGCCTCTCTCCAAGCTAGGCCTTGCCCAATCAATGATGTGATTTGTGCGATTTTTGGATGTATCAACTGCTGGCCGGGCCGTAACAAGTTGCAGGAGTATAACTCCAAAGCTGTACACATCGCTAAAAGGAGTCAAGTGAAAACTTGAAAAATAAGCAGGATCAAGGTACCCTGGAGTGCCTTTGATCTGAGTGCTAACGTGAGATTTATCCTCCGTTGGCCCCATTTTCACTAGTCCGAAGTCTGAGACCTTGGCTTCGAACCCCTCTCCAACTAAGATGTTACTTGGTTTTATATCACGGTGAATTATTCCAGGCTTCACCCCCTCATGCAAATGAGCTATGCCTGCAAATTGTTTCTTCATCAGTAACTTTTCTTCTCTGTTAACCTGCAGAGCTCATTAGTCATTGTTAGGACAAGGCAAACATACCTTTAGCTGTTCCAACGGCTATATATACTCTTTGCCTCCACGCTAAGGTTCTACCTCCTCTTCCTATACGGAACTCGACGATGAGAAGTTACATAAATGAAGGTCAACTACATCCTGCAATAAGCACCAAATTGGAGCCTACCTGTGAGGTAGTCTAGCAGTGAACCGTTTGGTGCATACTCGTATACCAGTATTTTTCCTCTATTAACTCCTGTTTGAGGCAACCATTGAACAAATCTCTTTAATGTTTTCTACTACACTTTTCCTGTGTGCAGAGTTAATGAAAAGCAGCTTTGCAGGAACAAATTGCTAGAAATTTTGTCATTGATATGGTGAGTTGAAATGTATCATAGCTTATTATCTGCCTACCTGATTCTTCACAAAACCCCACCAAACCTACTAGGTTCTTGTGCTTAACTTTCGCAAGAAGCCTCACTTCTGTTTTAAGGAAGCACTGCAGACGGATCAGTTACTCGAAGCTTGAGGAGTCTTCTTTCTTTCAAATTCCTCAAATGCTTGAAAAGTACTACATGTTTAGACTAAGCTTACCATTTCTAAACTCTTCAAGGCTCTGGTGTGAATCAGAATGCGCTTTCTTAATGGCTAGAGTGCCTTCTACCTCAAATGTTCCTTTGTAGACATTACCAAATGCCCCAGTTCCTATCAAACATTCTGTACCGAAATTCTTTGTAGCTCTTTGCAAATCTTCAAACCGGAAGCGCTTCAACGGTAGTTCCTCATCAGCTTTTAAATTTCCTAAATCAACTTCCAGAAACCGCAGTAGATCGGTTCAAGTAAACTGATCCCAAGATTGAATTTTTATCCCAGAAACTGGATTATGGAGTAAAGTAAAGCAAGAAATACATTTCCAAGTTTAAATTTATCTTCCCTTACATTGGTTGGTACATGTATATATGGCAAGAATCATTGGAGAAATCTGACTCGCATTCCTAAGCAAAAGCTCTATGAGGTGAAATCAGATATGGAAAGAACATCTATAAAACAAAACTTTGGCTGGATTTTATACTATGATTTGATTCACAAGTTTTAGGATACATATCATACAAACATGAGAAATAAAGAAGATTGTGACTGACCTTTCATTGTCCACCAGTTCCTACAAAGACGAGCGAGCCTATTCCTGAAATATAGACACAAGGAAGCAACTAGGACCAGCACAACTATGCTTACAAGTATTTCCGCCACTTGAAGATGCCCTGGACGGGAAGTATCATGAGAGACCGGAGGAGGAAATGAAGCTGTATAGTCCGTTAATGTTGCTGGTGCCTCTGGTAGCAAGTTATATATTTTCATTGTGATCTTAAACTTGAGAACATCAATTTCGTACTGTAAAACTTCCTTATTCCACCTACATATTCTCAATTATTGCATATTATCTCTTCTTTGTTGTATGTCATCCCATAGGCTCCAAGTCGCTGTTGGTGAGATAGAGACAGGAATACTGGAAAGTGTAGCATGTGGATGGAAGATTTAGCCGGCAGTCCATACACTGAAAGCACCATGTACAGCTGCTTTCAAGTAGACAAATGACTTGGTCTCTCTGTACTTGGACGGCTAATGTCTCAATACTTTCTAAGACATGTACGCATACGCTATACATGAATAGATGCCTCTGCTCGTCCTTGGAATGCAGTTTGTATTATTGAGAGTAAAATAATTCCCACAAAACCACTCTACTTGGTTGCGTAGTTGAACGTTCCAATGAAGAAAAAAGAAGCAAATAAATAAAACATGGTTACTGCAAAACATGAGAGTATTGCAACTTGAATCGTTTGCATTACAGGGCATACTTTGGATATTAAATTGGTGGTTTGGCAGAATAAACTATAATGTAATTGCCTTTAATATGAGATGATATGTCTTATGTTACGTCTTAAGCCACGTAGTACATTTGTCTACAGCCATGCGCTAATATGAAAATCTTGAGGAAACCTACGCTCCTAAGACTCTTACCTCATATTGCTTCACACCATTGTTTTGTTGCATTTCTTCTTCTAACATTGACGACCATAAGATAATGCTCTCTACAGCTACGTTGTCTTATTTTTGGGTCACCAGATGAAGAAGACTCCTGTTGTAGTATATTGACACTGTAAATAATAGAAAGATGTCGAATCCTTGAGTATTATTATAGAGTTTGTCATCTGCTAGTGGACACGATTGACCTGGTAATTAGGCACTAGTTTATGAGGTTGATGGTGATTGAGAGCAGTTCATGGGATGTCTGTTGTATTTGTTTTGGCCTATGGGCTTGATTATCAAATGCACATATTAGCTATCAACCGCACCTTCATTCTGATTGCTTTTGATAAGGATGAGTCACATTCTTAAAAAAGTTAGGCTCATACTCATTAGAAGGATTTTCTCAAGTCCAAGAGTGCATGAAATTGTTTCAGGTCAGATTTACGAGCAGTTAACTCTTTCCTGGAGCAGTTATCTTTGTCAAGCCTGAAGCAGGAAAAGATAACTTACTACTCTGTTTCAAACGCCGGAGCTTTGACAATTGTGCAGGATCTTCAGTTTTCCTTTTGTGGACCGTTTCAAAGCCGTTCAGAGAACCGGAAAACTTAAAACGCACAAGACAAAAACAGATTTCGAAGAGCACAGGTCTAAGCTAAACGTCGAGCTTTCTCCATTTTTATTCGTTGACAATTGGAACATTGGACTAATAGGCAATAGCCAGAGTACCCTCATTGACAATTCATTCCATCTTACAATATAAATCAGAACTTAAAGATAGCTACCCAAAGGGTTTCCTCATCTTAGCTTGTGCATAATCTGCTTCAACATGGTTCATTATTAGCTTTTAATTTAGGTGACTTTAACATGAAGATCTGTTACAGAGGAAAGGTGAAAAACATATCAGCAAAGTGAAGCAGCGGAACGAGTTCATTTTGTAAAGTTAGAAGTTGAGGAGTACAGGGAAACGTGGTCGCGGAACAAGAAGGAATCGAAAGAATTGAACACATGTCATGATCTTATGATAGTTAGCCAACGACTACAAAGCCATTACGTATAATGTCTGTAACAGGTTTTTCAATTGGTTAATGAATAAGTAGTTCATGATTCTTTCTCCTTTCTCTATCTCTCTTTATTCATTCTTTTTTTTTTTTGAAAAATAAGTAGTATATGCATTCACAAAAAGGTGGAAATTACAAAAGAAAGTGATAATCATTTCCGACAGTTAGAGTATGTACAAATTGGCTAACTACCAATTTACATGACTGAGCAGTAAACTTTGACTAGAAAATGATCAGTGTACCAAGCAACATCTGTTTACATGACTGAGCAGTAAACTTGTGAGAGTTATGTAACTCCCATCTAACTTCATCCTCTTGCCTCAGATCAAGTGAATAATCTGACATACAATCTACCATTGGTCTAATTCCTCTCCTTGCATGAAATGGCCAATACCAGCTGTCATTTCAAACAAATATGTGCATTTTGGTATTTTTCAAGGATTAGCTGTGTTAGAGCTATAAAATGTTGAGTCTTGTATAAAGGTCCAAGAGAATGCTAGTTGTCAAAGAAGTATGTTGTGCCTTTTCCATCTCTAATGTGATGCTTGATATGAAAATGCATAAAAGATCTAGTACGTAATATTTGTTGAAAAGTATAGGATTAAGTACTTTTTTAAGCAACAGACCAAATGCTTCCTTGTTTGATATGAAACATGTACACCCATTTCACTCAAAGACTCTCCTCATCATAATAAATCCTCCGTAGCGTTTTAGTTAACAATACCCTGCTCATTCTACTAGCTGAGTTGATACCTAATCTACCATATTTTTTGTAAAACAAATGACACTCCATTTAACCTTGGAAGTCTTCTTACCACTGAGATTTTGTCTATGTCATATGAAGTCTCTTATACTTCTGTTAATCCTTTTCAATACTCCTATAGGTATAGCTAAATGTGATAGCCAATAGATGTGTAGGTTATTGAAAATGGATATAGCTAGTTGAAACCCACCTTCATAAGACAAAAATCTATTGCTCTAGTTAGTGATTCTTTTATGAACTTTGTCTAGTCAAAGTTTGCATAAGCTTCCTTATAGAGATGTGAACACCAAAGTAATTAAAAGGTAAATGTTGTATTGAAAGCCCTGCGTTAATGATCACCCTTGAGAAGTCAACTATACTTTGCTTGGAAAGGTAAGAAGAACACTTTTAAGGGTTAAACTTTAGACTTGATACTTCTTGGAATCTCAGCAGAGAAGATTACCTCCATTGAAGTAGAGTCATTAGCACATAACATGAGTAGATCGTCAAAAAAACAAAGTTGAGTGATATTGAGCTCTAGACAATGATAATGATATCTAAAATTTGACCTTTCATCATTATACATATGTGTCAATCTTTGAATAACTTCTATAGTGAATAGGTAGGGGGAAAGAGGATCTCTCTACCTAATTCCTACATGATAAAGATGCATAGGTTCCTTATTGAAGTGAATCACAAGTTAATACACTGATATATAAGTACATAAGAAGGGGGGTTGAATTGTGACAACTTTTTCGTTAATCCCTTCTTTAAGAAAAATTGTTGATTAGAACGCAAACTTGTTCAGTTCAGAATTAATAACACTTTTGTTTGTAAATGCTTTCTCTAAGAAAACT
>JAOQMR010000213.1:9111204-9126852 GCA_027563865.1 Erythroxylum pelleterianum
TTCCGACTTCTTTACGCTTTCGTCTGCTTTTTGTATCGTCTATTTTTCTACGAATAGCTTCCGTCTGCTTTTTGTTCTAAGCTTCCGTCTGCTTTTTTTCGAATAGCTTCCGTCTGCTTTTCCTTTTAAGCTTTCGTCTATTTTTCCTTCAGATAGCTTCCGTCTGTTTTTCATTCCGTCTGCTTTTCTATGAATAGCATCCGTCTGTTTTTTATTCTAAGCTTCCGTCTGCTTTTTGCGAATGACTTCCGTCTGCTTTTTGTTCTAAGCTTCCGTCTGCTTTTTCTCGAATAGCTTCCGTCTCCTTTTTCTCGAATAGCTTCCGTCTGCTTTTTGAATGACTTTCGTCTGCTTTTCATTTTTCTTATAAGCTTTCGTCTGCTTTTTTGCTTCGTCTGCTTTTCGTCAGATAGCTTTCGTCTTCTTTTCATTTTTCTTCTTTTTGTTTGTCATCAAAATTATTAAACACGTAAAGTCAATTTTGACTTAACACCTATTTATTAACACAAAGAATGAAACTGTTGATATGCAAGAATAAATCTAGCTAATAAACTTGCTAGGATAGCCAAAAGCATGGAGAACATTGACAATGAAACCCCAATCAACTGAACATTGACAATGAAACCCCTGTGTCATATGCCTTATTGAAATCTATTTTAAAAGCACAACTTCTGATATGTTCCTTATGATTATAGTCTTTGAATAATTCTTGAGCCATCATTATATTGTCACCCATACTTCTTCCTAAAACATATGCACCCTGACTATGATAAATAATACCAGGTAGAGTATTTCTCAATCTATTAGAAAGGATCTTGTATAGCACATTGTAGTAGGTTATTGGTCTATAATCATTCAGCTTCTTTGGGTTGGGGATCTTAGGCACCAAAGTGCGAAAAGTCTTGTTAATTTAAGTAAGTAACCTGCCACTATTGAAGAACTCTTTGATTGCTTTAATAACTGGTACTAGTTACAAGTTCCATTTCTCTTGAAAGAACCTAACGTTAAAGTCATCTGGCCTAGGAGACTTATCTGCATGAAATGAAAATAGAACCTCTTTTGTTTCTTCACGTATGGCTTCTCTAATTAGTGAAAATTCTTGTTCCTGTTTGACGAACCTAACCACTTGACTTATTAGACAACTAAGAAGACTAGTAGTATGAGTAGATACTCCATTTATTGCTTAAAAATGACTTTTGACCATTCTTTTGAGTTCTTTTTTATCATTTGTCTTCATACCATTCTCATCATCAAACAAACTATCATGTTTTTGTTTTCGTTTCTGTTTCTCCTGCTTTGAATCACACTAAAAAAGTATTTGGTATTTCTATCCCCTTCTTGCAACCATTGGATTCTGCACTTCTGTTTCAATTGCTCTCAATATTCCTCAATGACCTACAAGTAACTACAGAGTTCTGATTTCTCTTTCTCTAAGAGTGAGGAATTAGTAGGATCATTGGCTCAAAGTTTCTAGGTCAAAGACAGATTCTTGAGGGCCTGTTATTTACTGAATTTCAAAGGATTTGTATTAAGCTCAACGAGCTTAATGCATTCAGCTTTAATACATTTCAACATTTGAACACATTGGAAAGTCTTAAAATCCTGCACATTTATACCAACAACATTTACAATAATTGAATCAAGTTGAGAGTGTTTGAGTAAGGAGTTGAAGAACTTGAAAGGTGATATTTATGTAATCAAGCTACCATTGATGCATAACATAATAGGAGTATGATCAGAAAATAGAGGTTCCTCAAACACTGCACAGCTTTTAGTTACTTGATTATGCCAGTTATTGTTTACTAAGCACCTGTCTAGCTTCCTTTGAACATTTGCATTACCCTTTTGGTGATTGTTTCATGCGAAGATAGGCCCTTAATATCTTAGATCAACAAGTCCAAAAGAAGAAGTTAATGAAGTCAATGCTTCAATATCAATATATGTAACTTTCCTAACTCCCAAGACTTTAGAAGAAGATAATAAACAGTTAAAATCCCCTGTCGCCATCCACAGGACTGACATGTTTAGATCAATATCCTGTAGGTCTTTCCACAAGCTAACCCTTTGAAATTCCTAATTAGTAGCATAAACCATAGTTATAGCTATAAGAATGACAAGTGACATAAAAATAAGTTCACAATGAAGTAGTTGATTTTTAGTACCAGTTGGAGAGAGCAAGGTAAGTTAGACCTATTGCGACAATAATCATTCCATTGAGATGCTTAGAGTGATTGCTCAAGCTTTTCAAATTTTTTGGAATAAAATTTATCCCATTTTGAAAAGCTTCCTCTTTGAAATAGGTTTCCATCAAACCAACAAAACAAGACTGACTAGCTTGAAGATATTCTTTTAAAGCCAGGCTATTAGCGGTTAGCTAATAGCTGATTATGTGAGATCCCACATCGGTTGGAGAGGGGAACGAAGTACGCCTTATAAGGGTACGAATACCTCTCCCTTACAGACGTGTTTTTTATGGCCTAATGGACCAGATCCCATCGGAACTCCGAGGTTAAACGTGTTAGGGTGAGGGTAGTTCTAGGATGGGTGACCTCCTGGGAAGGCGGGAAAAGCAAAACCGTGAGGGCTTGGTTGGGCCAAGGTACAAAACAGACAATATCTATAAGCGGGTGATCTGGGATGTTACAGATTATATCAGTTGATTTGACCAATGGATAATATCAACTATTTATTAAAGATGTTTCGTAAAATTAGTTATTTAGTATTAACTGTTAATGTGTAAAATGACTTATGAGGGCATGATTTAAAAAAATTATAAGGACATGAGTATTATATCAGTATTATATCTAAATTTTTTTTGAATATTTTCATAAGAATTTAGAATTTAGATATTTATTGATGGTATGAATATTTGCTAATTATATTAATGATTTTGTTGATGTTTTGGGTAAATATTCATACGGAAAGGGTGGAATTTATTTAGTTCTATGTATTTTGGGCAAGAGATGACAATCGAGCCAAATGGGAGATATTTTGGTTGCTGTTGTTTGAAGTTTTGAGCTGCAACTGCTTATCCGCAATTTTTGGACTAACTTTAGATTCTGGGCAGTAAACCGTGCCCACAGCTTAAGGTCGCGCGTGAATGAATGTCCAGTACAAAGTTGGAGACGTGACTGAGCTTTTAATTTGAATATTTTTCAGATCTGGAAGGGAAGATATTTTGGGAGTAGTAAGGGAAGTTAGGGATACTAATCTTTAGCCTATTTCTCTCTCTCTTAAAATATAACTCTCCCTATAAAAGGCGCGTGTCGGGATTGTTCGTTGATGAGGGGTTAGTTATAAGCACGTGTTTGGCTAATCTAAAATTATGGAAGGATCAAATTATTAGAAGCTTTTCAATAATCATAACCAATATATTATAGGATTTGGATTTATTCTTTGTTTCTAACCTTAGAACTTGAATAAGATTACCTTGTCAGATGTTATTAATCTGATTTCTTTTCAATTTAAATTTATTTGCTTACCATTTATTAAATTTAGTATTTTTACTCATCAGTTACAAAACCCCCTTTTATTTCCTCGTTCTTGATTCCCTAGTTGTCAATAGGATTGATTAATCTCCAGTCTCTGTGAATACGACTCTACTCGCTCTAGCTACAATTTAATTGATTTTTCAGGAGTAGATTTTATTTTTAGTGGATTCGACACCCATCAAATTTTCGCGCCATTACTTGGGACTGGTTTGATTTCTTTTATCATTTTATTACCAGGTCTGATCAGAGACAAGAAAGGGTCTGAGAATTTGGTTGCTGACCATCTCAGTCGTCTACCTATTGTTGAGAAACGTGCCCCCTACAAGATGAATTTTCCGATGAGTATTTATTCTCCGTGCACAATAAAGCTCCCTGGTATGCTGATATTGTGAATTTCTTAGTTGTTGGTACTTTCTCTGATGAGCTTACTAGGTCTGCAAAAGACAAAATAAAATGGAAAGCTAAGTATTATGTGTGGGATGATCCTTATTTGTGGAAGCATTGTTTTGACCAAGTCATTAGGTGATGTGTTTCCGAGGTAGAGATTGAGTCTGTTCTCAAGTTCTGCCATTTTTACGCATGTGGCGGCCATTTTGGCCCTAAAAGGACAGCACGTAAAGTGCTTGAATATGGACTATATTGGCCTTCATTATTTCATAATGTATATATGTTTTGCAAGTCTTGTGCTAATTGTCAATGCATTGGTAGTTTAGGACATAGAGATCAATTACCACTCACTCCTATACTCGTTTGTGAAATATTTGATGTGTGGGGTGTTGATTTTATGAGTCTTTTTCCACCATCATTTGGTTATACTTATATTCTTCTAGTTGTGGATTACGTTTCTAAATGGGTAGAAGCCAACGGTACTCGAATTGACAATGCTAAAACTGTTGTAGATTTTGATCGGACTAATATCTTTATCAGGTTCGGTGTGCCAAGAGTAATCATCAGTGATAGAAGAACTCATTTTTGCAACCGTGCCATTGACACACTCTTTCACAAATATGGCGTGACTCATCGTACTTCCACGGCCTACCATCCACAGAAAAACGGACAAGCCGAAGTGTCCAACAGAGAAATTAAGTCCATACTAGAAAAAATCGTCAATCCAAATAGCAAGGATTGGACTTTGCGTCTGGATGATGCATTGTGGGCTTATCGCACAGCATATAAGACTCCTATAGGCATGTCCCCATACCACCTTGTCTTTGGCAAGCCTTGTCATCTTCTGGTTGAATTGGAACACCGTGCTTATTGGGCTGTCAAGCAATGTAATATGCAATTGGATGAGGCTGGAGAACATAGGAAATTGCAGAGCTACAGGAGTAGGACGAAATCAAAAATGATACATATGAGAATTCCAGAATTTACAAGGAGAAAATGAAAGCCTTCCATGATCACATGATTTTCAGGAAGAACATTTTAATCGAGTAAAAAGTCTTACTTTATCATTCTCGTTTGAAATTGTTTCTTGGGAAATTGAGATCTAAATGGATTGGTCCCTTTGTTATTACTAATATCTTTCCTTATGGTGCAGTTGAAATTCAAAGTCTGGACACTCGTAAGGTTTTTAAGGTGAATGGACATCGCCTCAAACCTATCTATGAGGGCTTCCAAGCTCAAGGGGTCGAGGAATTGACCTTAGATAAGGTCCATCAAGGAAATTAGGAATGCAAGACGTCTAGCCTAGGACGCTAAACAAGGGCGTTTCTGGGAAACAACTCAAGTTTAAAGCGTGTCCACGCCTTACATATCCTTGTTATTTTACTTCTATTTTTGCTTCTGTTTTTTTTATATCTAATTTCCTGTCATCTTCTTCCCTGAGTTTACTCTAACTAATGCTTTATTCTTCGATTTCTAAGCAGGTCAAATTTTTAAATTTTTATCTTAAAAATTTTATTAAAATAATAAAAAAGAAAAATGTGTCACCCGCCTTTGACACAAACCAAATAATTAAAAAAGAAAAATATGACACAAACTAATTATTTTCTTTTTTCTTTTTTTTTTATTATTTTAATTTTAATTTTTTAATAAAATTAATAATAGCATAATTGAAATTAAAATTTATTTTATTTTTTATTAAACTTATATTAGTATAATTAAAATAAAAACTAAAAAATAAAAAATAAAAAAGACTCACAGGCGTGACTTTCACGCCAATGACTTATATTTAAATGACTAGATTGCTTAAAATTTAAATAGAAACGGCGACATTTTATTAACTAGACAGAGTTAGACATAATCAAGTTATACAAAAGATCCGATCTCTATAAAATAGCTTAATTTTACTAACACTCAATTCATCCCCTTTTTTGGATGTCATTAAAGACTAATATTATTGTATGATAGTTAATAGGTACCCCATACCTGCGACTAAGGGAAATTTCTATTGGGTGTTACCGGTGAGTTAATAAATAGGTAAAAATATCAATTTAAATTTTAATATTTTTAATAAAATTTAATTTAAATCCAAATATTTCTTAATGTTTAAAATGAATATCAACGTCTTAAAAATATTTAATTTTAACCTTAATTTAATAGTTTTATCAACGTTTCATTAAAGATTTTTATTTAAATATTTTTTATGGATTCCTTTGCTAATTATGCATGATGGGCTTGAGAATTTGTCAAACGTTATTATTTGAACCTGTACAATTCCTAACAAAGTGCCAAAACCATGTCTGTACTGTGTTGCGTTGCTCTCCGTCAAGATCACCTTCTTCGGACTAGCAGTCATCCCAACTCTCTGGCGAAGCATTATAGCCCTGGAATGATTTATTTCTGTATCTGTCTCTGACTGCGTTTTTTGGATATCTCCTATACAAACGAACCAAAAGATCAGAATTATGAAAAACAAGTCAATTGACTTGAATTAGTGCCTGGTATATTAAGGAATTTCAGGTATATGCTCATCACACAAAGATGATGAAAATGAAAATAGTCTGACTGGTATAGAAGACGAGAAAAGTAATGGGGAGTGGGAGACTATGCAATGTAACAAACCCAGACCACTAACTTGTTTTTGCTTGTTCTTCTGACTTCTTGCTTAATTCTTGGGTGTTGATTGTGGCATTGAGAGCATGGAGATGCAAATTTATATGGACCCCATAATGTGATGTCATTTTCTTTACCTCAAAAGGGAACGCATTGAGCAGTTCCTTCTCTCATTACCAGACAAATTTCAAGACCAGTTTGAAGTTCAAGTCTTTTGAAGGTCGCTACTTTGTTAACATTAGTCCGTGAAGTGGAAGTATACCATCAAGACCAAACTGAACATGTGAGCAGATCACAAGGCTATCATCCTTTTTGGGCAACGAAAGCGACTGTTGTTAAACTCCCATGATCGTTGGGTTGAAGAATTATCGATGGCATGCTATGTAACATAAACCACTAAGAACACGATAAGTTCTTGCGGAGTAAAATGACAGTTGCAGAAAATTGGGTTTGTAGTATGACACAGCTGACAGGGACTTGATTCCCCCATTGGAGTGGAGAACTGAACACACTAATTAACCTGAAGATATATTTGTACAGAACAAGAAAATATCTTCATAAATCCCAATGGCTAGTTAGGTGGAAGTAAACCAATACCGAAATGGGTTTGTTCCGGCTAGATCACCAGAAGATGGAACCCCAAGAACAAGGAAGTTTCAAATCATCAATTTGCTTTGTGAATTCTTGCCTCCTAATTAAAACTCTTTAATTGCTGGCCAATGGTTTCAGTGATGAAATTGCCTGGTCTTTAGTGGGTCCTCTCTTGTTTCTTGATGGAGTAGACCATGTTGTGCTCTGAACTGCAATAAATCTATGCTGCTCTGTCTATGCTTATTAGATGCACCTCAAGTAAAATACAGCTGGCTATGGATAAGAGTGAGAAAACAATAAGAAGACTTTGCCCCATGTCTGGACCTCTCTATATAAATATTTTGCACTTTTATCTTGGGATTTTGGCGGTTAAACTTCATCATATACTTCCTGTTTAAGCAAATAGTGGTCTCCAACGTGTTCTTATGTGCTGCAAATGTAGTCTTGAGGGCCAAGTCTGAAGGTTTTTAGGCACCTATTGATTTATACATCGTAGCGTGTGAGAGCTAATAGCAAAATCGACCATTAATTCGATATTCACATAAATGTGTAGGAACAAAATTAGATCTTTAACATAGAAGATCTGGTGCCTAATTTGGTACCCTGAGATGAGGTTGCTTGAGAACATTATTAATGTTGTCTTTTAGTGCTGCTTTTTGGAATTTTTGGTCCCTGTATTTTATAATCGTTGGAGGGGGATATAACTTTAGATGATATTACCAATGCATGATCCTGGAAATTCATATTTTATTGTTGCCCATTAAATTATTTTGAGTTCACTTAGGTGTTAAGTTTCAGATACCAATTAGCTTACTGACAAGTTACTCAATGCAGAGACCTGCTCTCATTAATAATCTAGTGCTGATATCTTTTCACCAACTTGTGAGAGAGATAGGGGTAACCTTCAGTCAAGAATAACGAAGAAGAATCTCAGTAATTATGGCTAGAGATATAGAAAACGAATCAAGTTCCTTTGACGTGGGATTCTAGAGAAGGATAAATTATGGTAAATTTACTGGGTTAGTCTGGTGAATGCCAGGGATTTCCAAAACCTGGCTGACTAGCTGCAGCTGCTGTTTTAACAGAATTTCACCATGTAAAATTTCGTCCTTACAAGAAATTAGACCAACCCATTCATGGCGCTGGTGGTTCAGTGGTGCTAAGAGTTTGCTCAAAGCTTGAGGTTAAGGATTCCGTTCCCCATTTCCTTTATCCCCACATCGCAGGCTAGACTTGGGACCAACCTGTGCTGTACTAAGCTATTCACAATCCAGTCCTTTGAAGTAGGCTATTATTAATCATCTGGTTAGAGGTAGCTTGTAAACAAAGACACGCACAAATCTGTTAAGCATTACATTCAATCTCTGTACTGATCAACAAACAATGGTTTTGGAAATAACAACACTCATGATAACCAGAGTATTTCCAGTTTCCTCTCATACTATCCAATTCTGGTTTTGGGAAGTTCAGCATGGAAATATCTAACCAAACCCCATCAGCTTCCTTTTATGGATATTTATTGCAAGGACCAGTAACGTGCTTGTCTTCGAAGAGCATAATATACAAGGTTTAATGATTTTTCAGGATACCTTAGCATGTAGATAGAGGGGGGTACGGATTTGGTGTGCCTTTCAGGTTTGTCGGTATTGTCATTGGAGGGGATGGAGCCATAAACAAGTGTGCCTAAAGACTAACATTGAATAAGTCTCAGGAAAATGTAAAACATGTCGATGTGTCTTCTTAGTAGATGATGAGAAACTCAAGCTCAAAAAGACCATCTGTACATATTCTGGAAAATATTACGTTATTCTTAAGACAAACTTTCTTTAGCTCTTCGGTTCTTTTTCCAAAGTTCTATTCTTCTTTTCTTTGCTTATTTTTTAGTGTTGAAACAAGCATCGGAGGAGTAACTAAAACTGTCAAATCTGAAAACTTTTTATACAAATCACTAATCTAGTACAAGGATCCATCCCATGATGTTGCAGACTCGAAACACCAAGACAACAGGGCAACGAATCATCTAGCAGAACAAAATTACAGAGGCCGTGAAGGCAGTGGCAAGTTAAGGAACAAAAGAACATTTCTATGTCGTGTAATTTACAGAAACATCACAGATCCCTTCTACAAAGGGGACAAGAAGCATGCCTAAGAAGCCATTTATCTATGCAAGGTAGGTGAAACATGTGATGACAATGAGGCAAGCTTCTAACAGTCTCTCCGAGCTGGAAGTCCTGTGAGAATGGAAAATGTTGCAAAATCAATCAGTAAAGACCATTTCCAGAGTACTGCATAATCTGTTCAGAAGGCACAATCCAAGGAAACAAAAACCGTGATATAGGATCAAACCTGAAGGCAAACTGAACACGAGACTCTATCTCCAGAAGTGTCTACATTGTTCTTGCTTGTGATTTTGATCTTTGGGATCTTTTCAACGGAATCTCCAGGTAATCCTTTGGAACCACCAGTATCAAAGATGTTGGGAACCTCTTCAAAGCTTGTTTCAACGGCACCCATCTAATTGAACACAATCAACTTGTAAGCAAAGAATAATGGGAATGCACATTCAACATCTAATCCAGCAATCTAATGACTCTTTGATAGAAAAATACCTGACTTTGCACAGCACTCAACATGGCCGGACCAATTCGCTCGCGTACAAGTCTTCCACTGAGAAGACTCGCAATAACATCAATCTGGCCCATAAGAAACAGTAAACATGAATTAAGCAGAGATATTAAATAAATACAAGATTCCTTGAAGAACAAATATAAGAAAAAGACAGTGCGTGTTAAACCTTCAAATTTTATGAACTTAATAGTTGTTTTCTAAAAGTAAAATCGTAAGGGTTAAGCCAAGTTTCTCACCAAATAGAGGACGCACCCAATTCCAGATTCATCTGATTGCCAAAGAACAAGAGAAGCTTCAAAGACTTCAATAGAGAAAACAGCTCCTGATATAGCACCAACTGCAGCTCCTCTAACAAACCCACTCTCAGTTTCTTGGCCTATCAAAGCTCCTGTCATGGCCCCTAACAAGGTGCCCACTGCAGAAAAGAAAAATGTTAATCTTCTCTGAAAAGGTTACCACAAAGCAAAATTATCCTCAGAATTTAAGCTCTATGCCTGTATTCTAAAGGAAACCAATAATTGTTGCAAAACGTTCTTCCTGACTATGAATGAAAAACCAAAATCCAAACAACGTTGGCTTCCAAGCAGACCATCAATGCATGAATAGAAACAAACCAACCAAGTGGCGAGTCTTTGTCGTTAAACATTTGAGATAAGACACATAAAACCCTTGTTCCTGGAACTAAACCAAAAATGAAATCATGAAACTTAAGCAAACATTAATTGTAGAGAAATCTCAAAAGCCAAACTCGATATCCGTTTTTAACCTAAGACCCACATCAAAGGACAGAAAACAGATCCGTCACTATATAACTAAGAAAACGCAAATCTCGTACAAACAATGACAAGACCAAAGAACATCCACCAACGTCGAAGGGAAGAAGAGAGGTCATGTAAATAAGAAACATAACAAACCTAAGGCAAAGAAGAAGGTGAAGATCGCAGAGAAAACGTTCCCAATGACCGCAGAAACCGCAAAGTTGCAAACTTCCTTGACCCTTTCAAGGCAATTACCACAGAAAAACAATGAAGACATGGAAAACCGAGATAGGTATGGATAGACCTCCATTGTTTCTAAAGACAGAGACTTTGTTAAGGATTATTGATGACCTACGGAGTTTTAGTTTAAACAAAGACTTTATATAGTAAAAGGAGAGGTGGAATGGAAGGCTTATTTGGTATGCTTCGTCCCTAAGAAGACGAAACAAAAAGAGACATCATCAACCAACTCGCATTTAAAGCCTTATTATAATTTTCTCCGACACAAGTTTCTCTCTATACCCGATTTCTTTGAAACACCAATTCTATTCTATCTATTCTACGCCCTCCGTCTTTCATTTTCTCTTATTTTCTACTCCCTAACAAATTCAAGAATTCCAAGTAAAGGAGGCTCATTTCCAAAGTGTTCTGGACACAAACCAACGATGTCTTGGTACTAGGTAAATGGTTTCCATAACCATAGGATAGGATGGGAAAATATGAATGCCGAATTATAGTTGAAGGAGTCTCCAAGTCTTTTTGTTATTAAGCCGAATTATAGTTGAAGGAGTCTCCAAGTCTTTTTGTTATTAAAAAAAAAAGATAATTCGCCTTGAAGTGTTTTATTAATTAATGATCCGTACAAATGTCGCATGCAATTCGTGAACACAAACAAGGGTCGGTTTGACATTCTAGTTGGCCTCTTTCTGAAGGGTAGATTAACTAGAAAACACTATATTGGTAATGGAAATAAAAATTGGGCGTTGTTAATAAAATACTTGTCTAATGACGTGTGTAGATGAAAATATCTCAAACGGTTAGGAGAAGAAAATATCTCAAACTGTCATTGCTGTCTTCGGTGTCAGATGTCCTGGAAGCACCGGCTTGCGACTTCTCTTCTTCAATATGTAAGACCAAATTAGGTCCTGACCTCTACATGTAAAATCCAATTATTTGCAATTACAAATGTACACCTCGTAGTGTTCATTGAATTGTTGAATCATAAATATAAGTAAGACCATCAAATCAACAACAACTGTTCATTTTGGCTATTGAATGTCAAACGAAAGACTTGGATTTAACAATCGCAGCCTTCAAATAGAGACGGATCACACTGGATCAAACATGGCTGCTCTGAAGCTGACTTATCCTTCTAGTCTATCTATACATATAATTAAGCTTCGGTAAGCATGTATCTTAGTTGAACTGCATGCATCCTTTGACTTCATTTAGGGGTCTGTGAGCTAGCGACATTACAAATTATGATTCCCAAACCTTGAACAAATTGGCTCCTGTTGAATCAAAATAATTGTTTCGAGCAAGATCTTTATTTGTTTATATAAAGTCCAACTCAGGGTGAAAGAGAAAGGAGAGAAGCATTCAATTAGTGAGTCTTTGTTCTCTGTCCTGTCCCCTGTTTGCAAAAGTATTGCTTTCCAACATTAATTTTCAGGGCGCTTTTAGAGCTACTTTTCTTTATACAATAATGTACAATCCTTACCTCCATTAAAGGGAAAGAAACATACAAAATTTCTGATAGGACTTGAATGTCATTCTATTTCACTAACGTATAATAGTACCTGAATGATTTAGGGTTAAGGTAGTGGCTGTGAAAATAGATTGCTTGATGCAGTTTTCCAAATCTAATCTCATGATGAGGCCACAAGGAAAGGAAGAACTTGAGTCCGGAAAACTAAAAAGGATTTTGTTCTTCAGGGTGTCCATGCTGCTCTTTTGCTTGTTTTCTTCTTCTTTTTAAAACTTTCTTTTTGGGTGGGTAAGCTAAGCAAGGACCAGGATGTGTTATTTACCCAAAAAAAGGACCAGGATGTGTGTGATGGTTAATAAAAACTGGAACAAGAATTGATATACTTGCAATCTTCAACTTACATTTTGTGCCAAAGAGAAAAAGAAGGGATAATTGGCTTCAGCGATTCTCAAAAACATCTCTAACTATAATGATGTAAACCACCGAACAATTCATCTCTTGCGCATTTGGTTGGCCTACAATCAATATTTAAACCAGACTGTGGGCAGTGGTTTGGACAAATCCACTAATTTCAAACCAGGTGCTGGTTTTTACAATATTATTTTGGGGTACTTTTACAGCTATCTATGTCCACATCTTCAGTCAAGTTAATACTAAACGAGGCTAAGTTGCCCATTCTGAAGAGTGGAGTAATGAATCCATAAAGGAATGGGATTAAAGTCTTGCAGGGCAATTCATATTGGCATTGGTTCATCCGATGCGTGTCAATGGAAATGATTAGTGAGTTATTCACTACTCTCTCTTATATTGTTCAGTGAAACTACAACAACCGAATTTGATCATTTCACCAAAAAGAGCATAACAAAGGGAAGAAGGGTTGTTAACCTTAATGATTAAATTTTAAGTTAATTTATTCGGAAGTTGATTAGAGAGAAGCATCATTACACTTCAAAAAATGGGTCACTTTAAAGGGTTCAAATCCTTTACACATAAAATGAACATCGTTTTAGAGATAGAAACGGAGTTAGAAACAGAATAATAAGCACGAAAACTTGACACACACTTTAATTATATTCTTGGAGACAGAAGAAATTAGGGCAGTTGGTTCACATAAGAAAAATGACAATAGAAATGAGAATGAATATAGTGAAAAATGATAATAGATATTATCATTATAATTATGATAGTTGTTTAAAAGAAAGGAATAATTACCATTACCATTGATATTGGTTATTTTGTAAAAAAATTAAGAAATAAAAATTTATTAAATTTTAATTAATTTATTATTTATTATTAATTAATTAATTATATTATAATTTTATGTGCAAAGGGTTCAAATCCTTTACACATAAAACGAACATCGTTTTAGAGATAGAAATGGAGTTAGAAACAGAATAACAAGCATGAAAACTTGACACGCACTTTAATTACATTCTTGGAGACAGAAATCAGGGTCGGTTGGTTCACATAAGGAAAATAGTAATATGAATGAGAATGAATATAGTGAAAAATAATAATGGATATTATCATTATAATTATGATAGTTGGTTAAAAGAAAGGAATAATTACCATTATCATTGATATTGGTTATTTTGTAAAAAAAATAAGAAATAAAAATTTATTACATTGTAATTAATTAATTAATTATATTATATTTTCATTAATTAATTAATTATATTATATTCTAATTAATTATATTGTAATTAATTAATTACGATATATTAATGAATGAATGAATTATATTTTAATTAATTATATTGTAACTAATCAATTAATTATTTTAATTAATTATAATGTGATAATTAATTAATAATAATATTTTAATTAATTATATTGTAATTAATTATATTTAATTAATTAATTACAATATTTTAATTAATTAATTAATTATATTTAATTAATTAATTACAATATTTTAATTAATTAATTAATTATATTTTAATTATTATAATGTAATTAATTAATTAATAATAATATTTTAATGAATAATATTTTAATTAATTATATTGTAATTAATTAATTAATTACAATATTTTAATTAATTATTTTAAAAAAAAAAGAGTCACTACTAAAAAATGAGTTTCATTCCTCTACTAAGGAGGCAGTTGGTTAGTATGGGAGAATGATAATAGGAATGAGAATGAATATAGTGAGGAATGAGAATGTATATTATCATTATAATTATGATAGTTGGTTAAAAGGAAGGTAATGGGTGGCAGTTCTAGCCATCTTTGTAGTTGCATTTGTTATTTCATTTCTGTCAGTGCAATCTTTGTTTTTCGTATGTAGTGTTGTTATTTACACATATTTCAAGTCCTCTGTGTGGTATGAATCCTGTGCTAGCTCGGGGTCACCATCTATGCTATGTATGCAGCTCATGTTTAGACTGAATAAGAACGTTGTTCGGGGACGGTGATGCGTGGGTGCATGCATTGTAATCGATAAACGTAAAGTTTCTGGCACATCACACTTCTTGTCCTTTAGCTTTCTCGAGCATCCTGACAAGTTTGTTGTTGTCCACAAGCAGCCGTCATTCTTTCTCCTTTTGCGACCCGTTGGTACTCCACTTACTAACCTGATGATTAAGCTTTGACAAGTCTATTAGAATTATTTCTACTTGATACATCAACCATTTACAAAAAGCTTTTTTTCATTAGAATCACATCTTACCGGACACATCAACCACTTTCACTTGCATGCCGCAACAGTAAATTCTTACTGGGCGATTAAGCTTTGACAATCGTGGTTAAAATACACTACTACTCCTAATTGGACCACGTATTGTATTGTGCGGGTTTCAACAGATTTTCTTGCTCTAATCAATCGTGTCTTTTGTTTTCATGCTGGTATTCTATGTGCATTACTGAGGCTCCTTTCGGTTGACAAATTATTTATTATTTATATCTTAGTTTTATTTCATTACTGTTTTATTTTAAAAGTATTTATTGATTTTCTTATTATTAATTATTAGTTTTATCATTATTATTAATATTATTATTAGTATTAGTATTAGTATTAGTATTAGTATTAGTATTATTATTATTGTTGTTGTTGTTGTTGTTGTTATTGTTGTTGTTGTTGTTGTTGTTGTTATTGTTGTTGTTATTGTTAGTATTATTATCAGCTTTTAAGGATTTCTTAGGATAGTACATGCAGGAAATGTGAAAGACATGAGGTAGGAGGGATGCCTTTAAATCGAGCGGATGGAATCAGTGCAAGCGTTTGGTGCGCGCAGCATGCAGGAATAAAAAAAGAGATGATTTAATAAGAATAGGCTCTTGGAACAGACAATTCAAGTTTTGACACTGAACTATCTTACGAGATATTACGCACGACAGAAACATAGTCGTATACTGTGGAATTCAAAAGAGAGATTTCTGTGCGATTATTGTTAGAGTTGTATTTGTTGTAAACAAGCTCTAAACACCTTTCTATTCTGAAAGTGATACAGATAGCCTGAGGAGGCTAAGAGTGA
>JAOQMR010000213.1:9126952-9144764 GCA_027563865.1 Erythroxylum pelleterianum
CGTTGTCAGACAAACCCTATGGGTGGAGTTCCTTAACAATTGCTTTAACTTATTCCTCTCATTTATGTAGAGTTGGAAGCTATCCCTAGACACAGTAAATCGGGATGGAAAAACAAACTTTGGTTGAACTTTCGTCAGAAAATGTCTAAAGCCTTAGTTCTCTACAAATTTGAATGGGAGTTCGTCTACTACAACCATATACGTCAAAGCCTCCCTAGCTACATTTTGGTCAAACTTCCAAGCTATCATAATATTTTGACTACCCCCTCACCCTTAACTACATTAACTTCACGTTGATTAGGATCTAAGCAGGGGCTCATTATGCAATGATTCACGTGATACTTAAGTGCACGAGTACCTATAATTTTTGAATCGGCAGCATACTCTTTACCACAATAATTGCATCTAGCTTTTCTACTTCCATCTTCAGCCAAAAATGCAGTAAAATGATGCCATACCTCGGATCTTTTTGCCATAGCCTTTTGCTTTGGTGCTCGTGGAGGCATCTCTTTTCCAGAGGCGTCTCTAGCCTCTTCATTCGGAGAGTCGACGTTGATTGGAATCATTGGATTATTTGACCCTCCTAGTTCCATCTAAAAATAGGAAAAAACAAACCCAACATTCAAGATCGAAATCCAAACATGTTTTATTTATACACTTCGAGAAATGCAACAATGAGTATCACTACGAAGAAGCAAATACAGCTATCAATAGTGGACGTTTGAGGGTCTCTCTCTCTAGGTGATCCTTCTCCTAGACTTCTTCCACTTTTTTCCCTTCTTTACTACAATGCTACTCACCGATTGGCTTCCTCAAGTGTGTTTTGGATATTTTGTTTTGTTTGTTTCTTGGTGTATTGCCTTGAAATATCAGTAGGATTATCAGGCCTTTGTCAAGCATTACAGAGGTACGTATAAATGGTTTTTAAAACAACGTAAGAAAGCTAAGGTTAAAATTCAAATGAAACCAGGCTATTTAATTGAATGTAATCTAACTTCTAAGATCTCACGTATATTCAGTGGCCCCTAAATAAATATTAACATTACCCTGTTGTGTGTATTAGCACTTAGCAGTTAGCTCGAATCTCATCCCAAATGAAGGTTTTGCATAAAGGTCTCAAGTCTCTTTAGTTACATTACAGTTTTCTTACCATTATTTATTTCCACTCCATGCTAGGTATTCATTTGACATCACTACGTTTTGAGATTTCGAAATTCATTGGTAGGTTATCTCAACAATCCACAGGCCACAAAGCAGATCATTGATAAGAAGGGTTGGGTGTATACAGGAGATCTGGGTTATTTTGATGAGAATGGACAGCTGTTTGTTGTTGATCGAATTAAAGAACTGATCAAGTATAAAGGTTTTCAGGCAAGTTTATTCCAAGAATAAACATCAGAGCAAACTGACGATATTTTAGTCATTTTGAAAAAGAAAAAACTAAAGTGCTTCACTGAATCGGGGCTGGATGGAAACTGTATTTATGATTTTGTTACCTGTTAATTCTTAATAGGTTGCACCAGCTGAGCTAGAAGGGCTGCTTGTTTCTCATCCTGAAATACTGGACTCTGTTGTCATCCCGTAAGTTCAATACGCGTGGTTTGATGACGCAACTTGTAGATTTCCAGATGCTGTCACAAGTTCATTCCAGTAATATTTTGGTGACGCAACTTGTAGATTTTCAGATGCTGAGGCTGGTGAGGTCCCAGTACTACTTCAGATCCGACCTTGGTGCTATCTTTCCTATCTTTGAAAACCCTAACGAAACAGAGAAGAACATAAGAAGTTAGGGAAAAAGTGGCGAGAGGGGAGAGAAGAGTTGGCAATTGAGGAGCTTATATACTAGAAGGGCAAGACCTAATTCGAGTAATCGGGTAACCTGAGTTTTTTGCGAAGTTACCCGTCCCAAACTGAAAATAATTTGGGTAATACCCGGCTCGACCTAATTTACCCGTATTTTTGTATTTTATTACCCGAATTAATTCGGGCAGGGCTGGGTAATCGGGCTGGCCCGAATAATGCTCACCCCTAGTTTGTAGCAGAAATGCGTATGCTTAGGTGAATATGTGACATTACCAAAAGAGATAGAGTCCGGAATCTTCTGGTGAGAAACAAACTACAGGTGGCTAGTATTGCTGACAAGTTGAGAGAGACCAAGCTTAGGTAGTTTGGGCATGTGCACAAGAGGTCCTCTGATGTTCCGATACGACGCTGTAAAAAAATAACCCTTAGTGACTACAAAAGGAGATATGTCAAAGTTGGCCCTTACCAAGGTAGTGGCTAATAATAGAAAAATCTGGCGTGATCGGATAATGGTAAGGATACCCTTTAAAGTCCTCGCGCCACGTAATTACCACGTAGGAAGTCCAACTCAGTGTCCTTTCTGCCTTTGTTAGTTGTAAGTTTTGGACAAGACTTTCGAGCCTACAACTTGGTTTTTCAGATCAGGTGTATTAGGGGAAGATCTCGCGAGGCCGTCTAAAACCGTAAGATTGTCATACCCTCAGGGTCTCTAATCGAGAGTCGGTCTTTGCAGCGTGTCAGGTACTAACTAGCAAATCTGGTTACCATCAAGTATATCCTTTGGTTATATTTCATTTTATTTATTGTAATTTTATTTACATAATTATTTAGCGTGCCAATTTTACTTATTTACTCTTTAACCTGTATCACTCTTTTATTGTCACATCTATATGTGGGTCTACCGAAAACAACTTCTTTACGATATAGGGGTAAAGTTGCATACTATCAGATCTCTCCAGACCTCACTTTATTGCAGAACTTCGGAATGGGTATGATGATGGTTAAGAGGAAGGAATGATTACCATTACCATTGATAATTGTTTTGTAATTAATTAATTACAATATTTTTAATTAATTATATTGTAACTAATTAATTAATTATATTGTAACTAATTAATTAATTATATTGTAACTAATTAATTATAATTAATCAATTAATTAATTAATAATACTATTTTAATTAATTAATTAATTACAATATTTTAATTAATTAATTATATTGCAATTAATTAATTAATAACAATATTTTAATTAATTATATTGTAATTAATTATATTTTAATTAATTAATTAATTAGTGGCAATATTTAATTAATGAATAGTTACATTTTAATTAGTTATATTTTATTAATTAATTATAATGTAAATAAATAAATAACAGTTATATTTAAATTAATATTAATATTTTAATTAATTAATTAATTACAATATTTTAATTAATGAATAATTATATTTTATTTAGTTATATTTTAATTAATATTAATATTTTAATTAATTAATTAATTACAATATTTTAATTAATGAATGAATTATATTTTAATTAATTAATTAATTATATTTTAATTAATTATAATGTAATTAATTAATTATATTATTTTAATTAATTAATTGTATTTAATTAATTAGTATTAAAAATGTTTTAAAAAAAGAGTCACTACTAAGAATGAGTTTCATTCCTCTACTAAATGGAGGGTATAGAGGATTCCCCAAAAGTGGGTTATCAAACTATTACCTCTATAATGGTAATTAACAACTAACCACTCACATTTTATTCCATACCCATTAACCCCTTCTCAAACCCATAAACCAAGCACTCCCTAAATGAAGGCTATGAAGAATTTTCCAAAAGTAAGATATAAAACTATTGCCCTTATAATGATAATCAATAACCAACCACTCACTTTTTATTCCTTACCTAGTAACTTATTCACAAATCCATTAACCAAGCCACCCCTCGTTGTTCAAAGTGGCCATTAGACTAATCAAGCAGTATAGGCATGTCAAGGAACAATAATCAGACATAAGTTAATATGCTTAAACACACGCTCACCGAGATTGGTCTCCCTGAGAATCTACTCCGCGTCATTATGAATTGTATCACGATAGTCTCCTTTCAAAATGCCTAGCAGGGCATAGTCTCAACCCCCTTTTCGACCCTCGTGGGGGGTTCGACAAGGGGGCTCGCTCTCCCCTTATCTGTTTGTGCTCTGCATGGAGAGACTCGGACGCCTTATTTCGAAGGAGGTGGGCTGTGGAAACTAGAAACCAATCTTACTCAGCCAGACGGGGCCTCCCATATCCCATCTTTTTGCAGAAGTTGTAGACCCACAGATTCACGTGATCGCACATACCTTAGAGACTTTTTGTTTAGCCTCCGGACAGAAAATTAGTACCGCCAAGACTAGGATCTTTTTCTCGAAGAACGTTTCCAGTGAGACCGCGAGGTGTCTTAGTTATGGTCTTCAGATCAGCTGCACGAATAATCTGGGTTGGTACTTAGGGGTTCCATTGATCCATGAGCGAACCTCCAGGCATACCTTCCAACACATTCTGGATGCGGCCCAGAAGAAGCTAGCGGGCTGGCGGGCGCAGATCTTGTCACTCACCGGCCACTTACTTTAGCCCAGTCGGTATTCTCCGCCCTCCCTATCTTCATGATGCAAATGGTCCGCCTTCCACATCAACTCTGTGATGACCTCGAAAAAATCATTCGTGATTTTATTTGGAGTTCTACGACCACTCAGCTGATGGGCATCAAACGAATCCGCCCAACCAATGACGCGTTACTTGCCAAACTAAGATGGGCCTTCCTGATTAATCCCACAGCCCTTTGGGCCCGAGTTCTTCGGGCTAAATATTGACTGGACACTTACCACATCCCCCAAACCATCGACCAAGCCGGGGTATCCATTGTCTGGCGAGGCTTGTCGGCATCTTGGTCGATTGTTTGCCAGGGTAGCAAATGGATTCTGGGGAATGGCTGCCGCATCTTATTCTGGCTAGATAACTAGGTGGATAGGTGGGGACTGCTTATCCACGTGGCGACTGCTGAAATACCTGAAAAATGCCAGTACACTACTGTTGCTGACTTTACTGATGTGCGGGGTACCTGGCTCTAGCACAAGTTCCAACAATATCTTCCTTCCTTTGTTTGTCTGGATCTAGTGTCTCTCTACCCAACGGTGACAAAGTTTGAGGAAGATAAGTTAGTATGGGGGCCCAACACCCATGGGAGGTTTACGGTGTCATCAACTTATGCTTTGCTGGAAGGCAGTTGTAGGGACACACAACACAAGCTGTGGGAGATTATATGGAAATGGGTAGGTCCTCTGTGACTACTGGCCAAACGAAAACTTCCGGCAAATCGCCAGTGAGTAGCTAGACATCTTGCCACGGATAGCAGTTGCCATTTTTGTGCACAGGAAGAGACTTCGTTGCACGTGGTACGGGACTGCCTGAGAGTGACAACCTTTTGGAGACATTTTCCCCGGGAGGTGGACGATAGGGTTTTTTTCCAATAGGATGAGGGATCATGGCTGGTGTCCAATCTCCTCAACCTTTCGAAAATTCAACAGGTCGAGTGGACTACTATTTACGGAGTAGTCTGTTGGTTCTTATGGAAATGGCGGAACAACAGCCTGTTTGAGCAGGAGTTTGTATGGCTAGCTGATGGTACGAGAGAGGTCATGGACTATGTTGAGTGGATTACTCGAGCCCGAATCATGGAAAATTGTGTATTCCCAACCCAGGACCTGCCTGTGGGGAGTCCAGTGGGTTGGACTAAACCTATGGAGGGTTGGGTGAAATTAAATTTGGATGGCGCAGTCAAGCCAGGGGTTACCTAGGCCTCGACTGGCTGCTTAATTCAAGATCGTCACGGATAGTGGTGCGGAGGGTTCCAACAATATCTTGGGCGGAATACACCCTTATGTGCAGAGCTCCGGGGGGTAATCTCAGGCCTCACGTTGGCCTGGGATCTGGGATATCGATGCCTAGTCATTGAAGTCGACTCTTTAGAGGTCGTTAATATTCTCTCTTCTTCTTAAGGCGTACTAACTAAGGATTCTTCTTTGATTGTAGGTATCCGTAACCTTTTACACTGTGACTAGGAGGTTTCTTTTCAGCATATCTTGCGAGAAGGGAACTAGTGTGCCGATAGTTTGGCGGCTTGTGCAGTTTTCGTAAGCCCGAGCCTACATATTCTTCAGGAACCTCCGACCGTTGTCCAGAAGCTTCTTCACCGAGACGCACAAAGAGTCTTGTACCCCCGACATATGCGCTAGCCTGTTTTGTAACCTTTCCTTTGTAATTAAAAAATAAATCAGTACTCTATATAATTGAAGTAGATGACGATTGATTAGGCAAATCCAAGTATGGAATTAGTTTTACGCGATTTACCAACATAGAAACAGAAATCGATAACACGTCAGCATACGACTAATCAAAAGAGCTACACAGACAAAATCAGTTCCTGAATGTGACTGATATTTGCAATTACATTAGAAAAAGTAATATCTACTTCTTCTGATCCATAAAGTAACCCTAGCTGCCCCAGGCTGCTGCTATTTCATTTGTGTGTCCCAATCCTTTTCATTCCAGTAACGCTTTCATCCTCAAATCCATTGCCATGGGTAAAACGAGATGTGGAGATATTTGTTATCTATTTTACCAAGTTTAATTTTAATTTTATTTCTTATTCTTCTTTTCTGGATTTGATTTCAGTGAGTGAAAATCCTTTCAAGAGCATATTCAAAACGCTTGAGAAGCCCGATGGCGGAGAATTCGGCAAGTACTATAGCTTGCCCGCTCTTAATGACCCGAGAGTTGGTAAGTCATTCAGTTTCTTTTGGGTGATTGCAGAAATGATGAATCTTATTTACTAAGTTATCTTGGACTTTCTTCTACTTTTACTCAAAGCACAATTATATAGTATTTTTCGCTTGTTAAAAGAAAAGGAGTTTTTGTATAACCTGTGCGTTGAAGATTGGGTTTCGTTTGAGTTTATACAGTAGCTTCATTCTTTTCACGTGGACAATTGTGTATGTTTCAGATAAGCTACCATATTCCATTAAGATCCTTCTGGAGTCGGCCATCCGAAACTGCGATGAGTTTCAGGTCAAGAGTAAGGATGTTGAGAAGATCATTGATTGGGAGAATACTTCTCCTAAGCAAGTGGAAATCCCATTCAAGCCTGCCAGGGTGCTTCTTCAGGTGAACAAGTTCATTTTGGTCCTCACATTTTTTGTGAATTGAAGAAGTTTTCATTTTCACTATTATTATCAGTAAATTGGAGACTAATGTTGTTTCTGTTGTTGTCAGGATTTCACTGGTGTGCCTGCCGTTGTGGATCTTGCGTGCATGCGAGACGCAATGAATAATCTTGGAGGTGATTCAAATAAAATTAATCCATTGGTGAGTTTGTTATTCTTCCCGTTTTTTTGACCTGGTTACTTTGCCAACACTATTTCACATGCATTATTATTCAGTAAAGAAAAGGAATGTTTGGATTTGTGTCATTACGAGCTTAGGTATGTATATTTGTGTTTGTTTTTAATGTGTGAATTTTTGCATGTCTAGGTTCCTGTTGATCTTGTCATCGATCACTCTGTTCAAGTTGATGTGGCAAGGACAGAAAATGCTGTGCAAGCAAACATGGAATTTGAGTTTCAAAGAAACAAAGAAAGATTTGCTTTCTTGAAATGGGGTTCCAATGCATTCCATAACATGCTTGTTGTTCCTCCTGGGTCTGGTATAGTCCACCAGGTGAGGAAAACTTCTCCATTATACAGTCAAGCATGGTTTGTACCATGCACTTGACCTTTTTTCCGATGGGAACTCAAAAGTGCATCTTGTTTCACTTATCAGTTTTTGAGACTATAAAACTTGCTGAATTGCCGAACTAGTTAATTGTACATGATTGTTCGTACTTGATAATATGATATCCAGGTCAATTTGGAGTACCTTGGAAGAGTTGTATTCAACACAGATGGAATGCTCTACCCTGACAGTGTTGTTGGAACAGATTCTCATACAACTATGATTGATGGCTTAGGTGTTGCTGGCTGGGGAGTTGGTGGGATAGAAGCTGAAGCTGCAATGCTTGGCCAGGCAAGATCTTCACTTTCATTTGATTGCTCTATGTATAGGAATGAGTTCCTTGGTGAGTTAAAGACGCAGAATTCACTTCACGATTCTCTGAATCTGGCCTACCTTCAATAAATTGATCAATGACTGTAGAGATAATAGTTGAATAATTTTTCATGCTGATCTTTAATTCCGACTTCTTCGTTCTTGTCAATAATGGTCTGAATTGAATTTCAATTTTGTTGCAGCCCATGAGCATGGTTCTCCCTGGTGTTGTTGGGTTTAAGTTGTCAGGGAAACTGAGAAATGGTGTTACGGCCACTGATTTGGTTTTGACTGTAACTCAAATGCTGAGGAAGCATGGGGTTGTTGGCAAGTTTGTGGAGTTCTATGGTAAGTATGGATATCATCATGCTCAGTCATTTTCTGATTTTGATCACTTGTTACTGCATCTTTGTCATATTTTAAGCTTGGTACCTTCTCTTTTATATAGGTGAAGGCATGAGTGAATTGTCATTAGCAGATCGTGCCACCATTGCCAACATGTCTCCCGAGTATGGTGCTACCATGGGTTTCTTTCCTGTGGATCATGTCACCCTCCAATACTTGAAATTGACGGGCAGAAGTGATGAAACTGTAAGTGATTAATGAAGTTCTTTTAGACCACATGCATCCATTTTGTTTACTAACCTGAATCATACTAATGCAGGTTTCCATGATTGAATCCTATTTAAGGGCTAACAAAATGTTTGTGGATTATAGTGAGGTACTACGCTTGTGAAATTTAACAGTTTTAGCTTTCTTGTTCAGTGCACTTGATGATATTATTTCTTACTGCAAAATCTCTATCCAACTGCAGCCTCAGATTGAGAGACACTACTCATCAAATCTACAACTTAACCTTGAGGATGTGGAACCTTGTGTCTCGGGACCTAAACGGTAAAACTGTATACATATATGTCTTAGTGAAATGGTTATTTTCTTTGTCTATAGTGCATGCTTTTATTGTTGGATATATTTCAGGCCACATGATAGAGTTCCATTGAAAGAGATGAAAGCTGATTGGCATTCATGTTTAGACAGTAAGGTTGGCTTTAAGGTGAGTATTAAAAGGAATACCGTCAGTGTGTGGGTTACTAAGAAGACTTTCCATAAGTTTGTGATTGTACCAAATAGATATTGCAATACGCCCTACACTTATGACATGGCTGCATGATTCTGTGATTTATGTTGTTAGTGTACTTGCCTTTACATACTACTTTTAATGAGTTTCTACTTGCAAAAATTGATGTACCAAATAGATATTGCAATACGCTCTACACTTCTGATATGGCTGCATGATTCTGTGATTTATGTTGTTAGCGTGCTTGCCTCCACATACTGCTTTTAATGAATTTTTAAAAATTGCCTCCAATGATGTCAAACCCATGTAGTTAATGGATTTATATTCTACTAGAGAATGTAGCGATTACAAAGATATTCATGTTTATCTAGTCTAGGAAATGGACTATCTTGGGTTTGCTAGGTCATGGAGCTCAGGAAAGGAATAACCAACCTAAATTTAGATGGAAAAGTTGAGTTGGGAGATATGAATTCTATAAATTTTGTCGTATTGAGAAGTCTGATTGTGCCCATCTGCCATGTTATGACCATCTGCATGACTCGTAATTGTATCTTCATGTACTCAAGCCCCAATGCAGCAACTCTCTCGTCTCTCATTTTTCTCTCTTGCATGGGATTCAGGGTTTTGCTGTGCCAAAAGAATCTCAAGCCAGGGTCGCAGAGTTCAATTTCCATGGGACTCCAGCACGACTGAGGCATGGTGATGTTGTTATAGCTGCTATCACTAGTTGCACAAATACCTCAAACCCCAGTGTGATGCTCGGAGCTGCTGTGGTTGCCAAGAAAGCTTGTGAGCTGGGATTAGAGGTTATTTTCCCTTCTTTATACCTTCAAAGTATGATTAGAGTGGCTCCTCGATATGAACTACAGTTTCAATATTAAAACAAACTATGATTCCTTGATGTGCAAAGTTATGATTCTTTGATTAGAATAAGAGTACTATCTCTCAAGAACTCTAGGTATAGGAGCTGATAGAATCGATACTGCCCTGTGGATTAAACTATTGTGAAGTTTTTTCTTCTTAATATAGAATATCTTACATGTCAAGTATGTGATACAATCTGTAATATATTTTTCTTTCTTTTTGTTGTACAATGAGGTGGCCATATTTAAACTTCATTCTACTTTTATCAGGTGAAACCATGGGTTAAAACCAGTCTGGCTCCTGGTTCTGGGGTTGTGACCAAATACTTGCAGAAGAGGTACTGCTTCTTAGGTCCCACAAATCAGAATATTGCACATATTGAAAACGATTTCTAAGATTTGTACTGTTGCAGTGGCTTGCAGAAGTATTTGAACCAGTTGGGGTTTCACATTGTTGGTTATGGATGTACCACTTGCATTGGAAATTCAGGAGATATTGATGAAGCAGTGGCATCAGCTATTACTGAAAATGGTTATTGTTTTCTTCTCTGCATTTGATAGTTATTACAAAGTTTCCTTAAAGAGTCTGATAGCAGTAAACCACTGCTTACTTACTCTAGAAGAAAAAACGAAGTCTATCCAAGCAAATGAGAAGAGTTTAAAAACGAAGTCTATGCAAGAAGAGTTTAAAAACGAAGTCTATCCAAGCAGTTGAGAAGAGTTTCCTATTGTTTCGGAAGTTTTCCACTATCTATTCTAGTTTGTAGGCATTTGTTATGTCATTTATTCTAGTTAGGTACTGCACGTTTTATTCCCCTGTTTTCATTCCTTTATTTTAGTCTAATTAGTTAGGGTATATCTCTTATAAATACCCATAGGAATTAGTTATTGAGGAGATCAGAATTTAATTAAGCATTTGCATTTGGGTTTAGTCCCCTTACGGACTCACTTAGTGGAGAAATTCAGTGTTAAGATCCTTCCTATGGGTATTTATAAGAGAGATACCCTAACTAATTAGACTAAAATAGAGGAATGAAAACAGGGGAATAAAACGTGCAGTAACTAACTAGAATAAATGACATAACAAATGCCTACAAACTAGGATAGATAGTGGAAAACTTCTGAAACAATAGGAAACTCTTCTCATCTGCTTGGATAGACTTCGTTTTAAAACTCTTCTCATTTGCTTGGATAGACTTCGTTTTTTCTTCTAGAATAAGTAAGCAGTGGTTTACTGCTATCAGAGTCTCAATCTCACTCCTCTCCCACTCCATGCATTTGATTATTATGTTTACTGGTGTTGTTTAGATGGGGTTTGGGAGGTGGTGGGTGGGGTTTCTCGTAGAGTAAAAGAGAAAAACAAAAAAGAGAAATCTTCTGGAAGTACTTTCAAATTAATATTGTTGAATTTGCACCCTCTTCCAGATCTAGTTGCTGCAGCTGTGTTGTCTGGAAATAGGAACTTTGAGGGTCGTGTGCATCCTTTAACGAGAGCTAATTACCTTGCTTCACCTCCACTTGTTGTTGCTTATGCACTTACTGGAACGGTACTAAAGCTATACTTTTCAAACACATACCTGTGGCTGGAGAATTTTGTATTCACAATTTAAGTAAGACTACTGTGTGACATACATGTAAACAATTTTGCAGGTAGATATTGATTTTGATACAGAACCAATAGGGGTTGGAAAAGATGGACAGAAGATATTTTTCAGAGATATTTGGCCATCAAATGATGAAGTTGCTGAGGTGACCATTTTAACCTCCTTTAATTTTGTAACTTATTTTTGATGAGCCATTCTGACCACTAAATGAGCTCTTAATTTTGAATGATCTACAGGCTGTACAATCAAGTGTTCTGCCTGATATGTTTAAGGCTACATATGAAGCAATCACTAAAGGAAATCCTATGTGGAACCAATTGTCTGTACCATCTGGCACTTTATATTCATGGGACCCACAATCAACTTACATCCATGAGCCTCCATATTTCAAAAGTATGAGCATGTCACCGCCCGGCCCACATAGTGTTAGGGATGCTTACTGTTTGTTAAACTTTGGGGACAGTATTACGACCGACCACATTTCACCAGCTGGTAGCATTCATAAAGACAGTCCTGCAGCCAGATATCTAATCGAACATGGGGTGGATAGAAGAGACTTTAATTCTTATGGAAGTCGCCGTGGTAATGATGAGGTGATGGCTAGGGGCACTTTTGCAAACATTCGCCTCGTCAACAAACTATTGGGAGGAGAAGTTGGGCCTAAAACAATACATGTACCTAGCGGAGAGAAACTGTCTGTTTTTGATGTTGCCATGGTAATTTCTTCTAATTGCATCTTTGCTCTTTCCTATTTGTCAAGGACCATTCTTTTTTTAAATAAATATCATTGCAAATAATAGTTTGGCCTACTGTTAGGTCACAAGTCACAACTAAAGTGCCTTACAAGGTCTCGGATTCATTGTCATTGAAACTAAGCTGACCATTAGATTTCAGGAGACTTCATTTTCAAGTTAATCACGTATGGGGTCAGCTTGGCCTTTGGAGAATATTTTCAAGACTCCTTTTTTCAATTTTACATGCGAGTCCTTTTGTTGATTTCATTTAGGTAGAAAAGATTTCATATTTTATTTTCTATTGCTCACTTTGACAGAGGTACAAAAGTGAAGGGCATGATACAGTTATTTTGGCTGGTGCTGAGTATGGGAGTGGAAGTTCTCGTGACTGGGCTGCCAAGGGTCCAATGCTACTGGTATTTCTTTGCTCTCAAGTTAATTCCTCTAATTCCGGAAGAAGTTTTAACCGTTATACTAATTAAATTCCTATTGGTCCAGGGTGTGAAGGCGGTGATAGCAAAGAGCTTTGAGCGGATTCATCGCAGTAACTTGGTGGGAATGGGTATTATTCCATTATGTTTTAAACCTGGACAGGACGCTGAGACACTGGGCTTAACTGGTCATGAACGTTATACCATCAATCTTCCAGGCAGTGTGAGTGAAATTAGACCTGGTCAAGATGTCACTGTGGTGACGGACAATGATAAGTCATTTACTTGTACCTTGCGTTTTGATACAGAGGTAATATGGTAACTCTAAATGGCATTCTGTTCATTAGTTTCTTATATATTTATAGTGTCCTTAACTTTGGTAATTTTGATGTAGGTTGAGCTGGCATATTTTGATCACGGAGGCATTCTACAATATGTAATCAGGAATTTGATTCATGCTAAACATTGAATCGATCTACAGTTAAATTGATGTGCATGGCTGCTGCTGCCAACCAATCATAAAATAAATATGGGCAACATGTATTAAGGGTTGAAGATTTGGTTCCCCAATGGATACTTGTTTCAGGAATAAGTCAGAACTGACTGCTGGAAAGTTACGATTGTAGAATTGAGGACATTAACTCTTTAGCAGGTCGCGTTTCGTATCCAGTTTCAATTGGATTTGAAAACCTTAATTTATTCAACTTTGGTGTCATGTACTCCTTTAGCCACTATACGAGTTGATATGAAAACAAATTGGTTTTTTAAGTTGTCAAATTGTGTTTAAATCAAAGTACGGGCTTTTTTTGTTGTGGTAAGGCAGGTCCTGGAGTTATGATTTATGTTTAGAGACGATATCACATTGGCACTGGCTTGCAGAACAACGATATCACCCAATTTATAGGAAGGTAAATGTCTGAAGATTGTTTATTGATAGGCTACAGGTCCGTCCCTCCGTTGGGGGGAGCCTTCTAGTCCAAGGAAGGCAATATCATCCGTCTCCAGTCCGCCTTAACCTTCAAGTTAGTAGGTATAAAGATAAATTTGACGCAAGTTTCTTCCCGTTTTTGATCAGATGATTTGCTTCCTCAACCAATGTACGTTGCTACTTCCAGGATTTATCCGCCAGTTATAACGTCATTAATGGTTGAATTGACTCGACACCAAGTTAGTCTTCAAGAGATGGAGAAGGCAATTACCAAGAAGCTGACAGAGTCAAATGCACAGCTTACCGCTGATTTTAATGCAAAACTGGAGCTGCTGTCCTCAAATCTCCAGAAGATGCTTTTCGAGACCATCTAAAAGAGTCTCGAGGGAAACTCAATTGTTGAGCCCAAAGTACGTAATCATTCTGAAATTGAATCGGAAAAAGCTTCTAGGAATGGGGCTAACAATGGGTCTGAGGATGGTGACAAACCTGTGAACACTGGGTCTGCCATGATCGGTAAACCTGTAGGTAATGGGTCTAGTTCCTTGGCTACTAGATTATCGAAAGTGGATTCCCACGTTTTGATGGGAGGATGGTGTGAGAATGGATGTATAAATGTGATTATGTGAACACTTTTTCGCTGTCGACAATAGCCCCCCAAAATGCAAAGTTAGATTAGCTTCTATTCATTTAGAAGGGCAGGCATTGCAATGGCACAACTCCTAGTTGGCCAAAATACATTACCGAAGTAACGGCCAGGTTTGGTGTTTTACATGATGATGATCCCATGTTAGAGTTGGTGAGTTTGGAGCGTACTGGGTCAGTAGATGAGTGTTTGAATTCATTTGAGGCGTTATTATCTAGGGTGCACCTTCCTAAGGAGCACGCCCTGAGTATTTTCCTCTCAGGACTGAATCATGCTACTGAGGTGCATGTAAGAATGTTTAACCCTATAACCTTGCAACAAGCTGCCAAGTTAGCCAAGCTACAAGCTACATGATGCCTCCTTTCAACCAAATCCTTTTAAACCAACCTCTAAGCCCTAGTCTTCGCAAATCAGTTCCTGCCCAAACTACTACAAGAACAACCCACCTTCAAAGTTACTAATTCCCAAACCATCACCCAAACATTAGCCCTAAAATTCCACAAAAGCCATTGATTGAAAAGAGCCCCCAGAAGTTTGTCTCCAGCTGAAGTAGAAGGAAAAAACAAAGCCAAGGGCCTCTGTTTCATATTTTATTAACCGTATACCCTGGTCACCACCTCAAACACAGGAAAGCCTAATTGTTTATTATGGAGAAAGAATAAGAGTGAAGTTAATGAACCATAACTTGCGAATGACGATGAGAGTGCTGCATCAATGGATATGTCTCACATATCAGTTCATGCTACGGATTGTATTATCACCTTCCAAACAATGAGAGTTACTGGGGTACTCAACCAAAAACCTGTTTTAACATTTTGGTTAACAATGAAAATACTCGTAATTTCTTGGATGACCAAGTTGGACTAGGAGAGAGGATTAAAGAGACATATACCTTGCTGTTTCTGTAGCTGATGGCGCCAAATTGATTTCCAAGGTAGAATGTAAAGGGCTATAGTGGTATCTGTTGTGAAAATTGACCGGATTAGAGCAGGTTCGCAGCTAAATAGGACTGAAGAAATAGTAATGAACACAGATTCTACGTGGAAAACCTCCAAATTGGAGTAAAAGCCACAGGCAAGGATAAAAGACTTTTACTATTGGAAAAACTGGAGAATTACAAGGAGAAACTAGACCCACAAAAATATACAAAATATTTTTGCCTCTCTATTTTTCTCTTTCTCTCACCTCACTTCTCTTTATTTTTTCTGCTCCCTCTGTTTTCTTCATCTCTCTTCATGCTACTCCTGCCTTTTTATAGGCAGGAGAAGGCAACCATCCTTTTGGAATATTAGGCACCAAATAAATCGGTGCCTAACTTGCCCACCAAGGTTGACAGCCACCTTTGTTGACATAGTCACCATTATTGACAATTCTCCCATTTGAAGATTTGATTGAGAGTCAATCAGATCTTCACACTATTCTTTCTACCTTGCCGCTTCATGTTGCTTACGTCTCTGTCAGGCCACACGAGGATCGACACCACATAAACTTGTCACCATTGATTGCTTTGGTCATAAAATCTGCCAGGTTATCCATTGTATGAATTTTTTGTATGTCCACCGTTCCTTTTTCCACTTTCTCACGAACGAAGTGATTCTGAACTCGAATGTATTTTGTCTTTGAATGAAATGCTGGATTCTTGGCAAGATGCAATGCACTCTGACTGTCACAATACAAAGTAATATTATCTTGCTTATTCCCAAGTTCTTCCAACAACATCTTCAACCACACTGCTTCTTTACTTGCTTGTGTAGCTGCTACATATTCTGCTTCTGTTGTTGACGTAGCCACAACTGACTGCAGTTTTGAAACCCAACTCACAACTCCTTTAGCTAGTGTAAACACATATCCTGTAGTGGATTTACTTTTATCAAGATCACCTGCATAATCAACATCAACATATCTTTTAACAGTAAAATATGATCCTCCATAACATAATGCAATATTTGAGGTTCCTTTGATATATCTAAGAATCCCCTTAACAGTATTCCAACGCTCTCAACCAGGATTCGCCATGTATCTACTAACTACTCACACTGCATGTGCAATGTTTGGTCTTGTACAAATCATAGCGAACATTAAGCTTCCCACTGCTGATGCATACGGTACCCGAGACATCTCCATCCTCTTTTCTTCATTACTAGGACTTATACTTGAGGATAACTTGAAATTAACAGGAAGAGGGGTATAAATTGACTTACAATCTTGCATGTTGAATCGCCACAAGATCTTCTTTAAATAATTTTTCTGAGAAAGCCAAATCTTCCTATTATTTCTGTCTCGGTGAAGTTGCATCCCTAGAATCTTGTTTGTTGGTCCCAAGTCTTTCATTTCAAATTCTCTAGCCAACTGTGCCTTCAATTCTTTGATATGATCATTATTGGGGCCTGCTACCAACATGTCATCTACATACAACAGTAAGACTATAAAATCATCTTTCTCAAACCTCTTGAAGTACGCACAAGGGTCTGCATTCAGTTTGCTGTATCCAAGGCTCGTGATAAAGGAATCAAATCTCTTATACCAACACCTCGGCGTCTGCTTTAAATCATATAGAAATTTGTTCAACCTGCAAACCAAGTTCTCTTTCTTTTTTTTTCCAAAACCTTCTAGTTGGAGCATATAAATTTATTCTTCAAGATTTCCATGAAGAAATGCAGTTTTCACATCTAACTGCTCAAGATGCAAGTCAAATATAGCACACATTTCCAGAACTACTCGAACTGTAGTGAGTTGAACCACAGGAGAAAATATTTCGTTAAAATCAATACCTTCTTTCTGAGCATATCCTTTTACCACCAATCTAGCACGATATCACTCTACTTGATCATCACCACTCCGCTTGATCTTGTAAACTCATTTGTTACCAATAGGCTTTCTTCCTTGCGGTAGTGATACCAGCTCCCATGTCTTATTCTTATGTAGAGCTTCAATTTTTTCCTGCATTGCTATCATCCACTAAGATGCATCTGAACTAATCATTGCTTCCTGAAGAGTTGATGACTCTCCATCCTCAGTTAAAAGACAGTATGCAATATTGCTCTCCATAATATAATCTGAGTGCCAGCTTGGTGCTCTTCTCATGCGAGTTGGTCTCTGAGGATCTGGAACATCATATTCAAATGGTATTTGCTCCTCGTGCTCTGGTGCAGCTTCAGAAGAATTATTTTGATCAACTTCTCTATCCACTTATACTGTTGTAGTTTCTGGATTCTCTTGTACAGTGCCAACATTTTCTGCTTGCTCTTGATTCTTATCTTCCATGAAGATAACATCCCTGTTGATAACAATCTTGTGGGTAGTGGGATCCCACAGACGATACCCCTTCACACCTTCAGCATACCCTAAGAAAATACATCTTCTAGATTTTGGATTCAACTTTGTAGTTTCTTGGGCATTAAACATCACATAGGCAGGACTTCTAAATATATGGAAGTTGGAATAATCCACTGGTTTACCAATCCACATTTCCATCGGTGTCTTCAACTCAATTGTAGTCGATGGAGCTCGATTTACCACCTAACAGGCAGTATTGACTGCTTCTGCCCAGAATTTCTTATCTAAGCTTGCAGTTCTCATCATCGCTCTTGTTCTTTC
>JAOQMR010000213.1:9186105-9212785 GCA_027563865.1 Erythroxylum pelleterianum
GAGATTGTCATTTTCGTCCTTTCCAATTCAGTTGCAAGTTAAAACACAAAATTGAAAGTGTATGAAGAGCATGAGCAGAAATGCAAATAAATGAAAGAAAAACTCACCAAAAAGTTATGATAAATAAAAGCGCGAGGCTCCCACGATATCACCTCAACCCACTGCTCCCTTCTTCCTTCATCTTCCTCACTCCTACACAAAAATCCCCAAACAGTAAAATCCCTAACCCACAAAGAATATACATTTATCACACATCAATCCAAACCCAATAAAACAATAAAAATAAAAATGAACCTGTCAAGTTTATTATGAATGATGGTGCTGAGATCATTGGCTTTACGGGAATCGTCGGAATTACTAGGAATTGAGAAGATTCCAAGGGCGAGAAGAATGAGGATGACGAAGGTGAACATGATGAGCATGCCCATTATCAACGTTGAAGAGGACGATTTTCGAGGTGGAAGACGAGAGTATCTCGGTTTGGCCATTGTTGGTTCCTTGGAAACCCTGAATTGGAGAATTGAATCGATATCGAGAAGCTTTAAATCCAACAAAAAGATCTAAAACAGTAGCTGACAATGAGCTTATTAAATGAAAGCGAAGCTTTGTGGCCTCCAAGTGCTTGACACGATTTTTTTCCCCTTTTTTTTTGTTATTTGGACATTTTAAATAATCTCCTTTTATCTCTCCCTCTATTTTCAAAAAAAGAAAATGGTCATTTGAATAGTGTCTTGAATCCTTTTAATTACAAAATAATATTAAATTAATGGATCAGCTCATTATTAAATTGCAATCACCCATGTTCATAACAGGGTCCGTAGCATAAGTTTATAGTCAACTATTATGAGGATCAGCTGGCAAACTCATCACCAGTTCCATTCCATTATTTCTTTTCTTGGTTCATGGGGAGGAAGTTGATAATTAATTATGTAATTAGTGTATAATAAATATCCTCTGATCTGGTCAACTAATAATATAGACTCGGTATCATGTGCATGTCCTCCATGTTGGTTTAATATGATAAGCTTTGCAATGCCGCCAGAAAGATGCATAAGTACCATTTAAGACTCGGTAAGCCTGGAGTTAGGGAGCAGATCACCTGTGCCCCTTACTCTGTACCCCCTGTAGCCTGTACCACAAATCATCCCAACCATCTATTTGATTAGTTTAAATGATTAGGATGCTTTGTGGCATAGGGGGCACAGGGTAGAGGGTACAGGTGATCTGAAACCCTAGAGTTAGGCAGAGCTTGAATATGAGCCTGCCTGCCTGGAAAGTTCATAAAATACTTGTCTGACTTTACTTGATAAACATCACTAGTTGACCCAGTTTGGTTCATCTTAACCTCAGTGGACTGGAAATGCTGTAGAATGACAAGGGTGCTAGTAGAATTTGGCACAAGACAACAGTTCAGGCATGTAGTTAAGCAGGTGTTGCAGTTTGGCCCAAATGATGTGTATGTATGTGTGTATATATATGTATGTATGTATATATAAAAGAAGAAATTTGTCTATTTCACATTCCAATTACGCTTCATTATATCGGTAGGAACAAGGGCATGTCTATTTTCAAGTAGAAAGAATAAAAAAATGTTCCACATGAAAGCAAAACAGAAGTTACAGTTACATCATCTCCACACGTATTAAAACCGACATCAAGAGAGGCCTGTTTAAGATGCTCAAGTAAACACACATAATTTTTAACATCTGAAGTACACTGATGTGGAACTCTATAATACATGACAAGAGTTATGGCATTTGAACCAATTTAAGCCATATTACGCAATACAGTGAATGGAAGCAATTCCAATGGGGTCTAAAACACGCCTAGACATATAGGAGATATGGTGAGGGCTTGAAGGTGATACAGTTGGGAATGTAATTTGATGCTCTTCTTTTGGGAGGTTCCATAGACTCAACAGCTGGTTGGTTCAAGTATGCATACTTGCTCTTTGTCCACCTGCACATATCAGCAAAAAAAAAAACATTGATCAAGTACTGCACGAGACTTTGTTCTAACTTCCTACATTTCTCAGCATATATAATTGCAATATTGCATAAAAAAGGAGCATGCTAGTTTCTTTCTCTTGAATATTTCTTATCCTGAGAAGAATATTTCTTTTCTTCCTTCGATATCGAGTAAAACATCAAATAGCATAGGATGTGAATAAATTTAACTTACCAGTCTTTTATTCCTACGCGAACTTCATCTTTGTTGTTAAGTTCTGATTTGTTGATGATGGCAGTGCTGTTGCTTTCCTTGATGCCGCCTTCATCATTCTTTAAAGACTCCTCAAATTGCATGTATTCATCCTCCTATACCGCAAAAGATAATCAATCATGTTAATGTAATCATATATCCGAAAATGACCAGTAACTTAATTCGTTTTCCATAACTGCAAGTTTCTGTCTTTAGTAACAAAAAGGAAGATAAGTTGCAAAATTTTCGAAAGTTGAAAGTCAAATTGAGCCCCATTTAACTTGAATTGATATGTAGAGCACCCAAGTTTCAGCTTCAAAAACTCCCTCAAGTCTAGCATGTATTTCTGGGACAAAGAACAGAAGCTGCTTTTCTCATGTGTAGAACAGAGAAACCAGGTAAAAAGTTTGTCTTATCTGATTCTCATATAAATATGACTGGGGAATGGTGAAAACACGGGATGTTTCACCCTGGTCCTAGGATGACCGACATCATCTGCTAAGCAATTCTTTGATTTCCTTGCTCAAAAATATTTATCCACACTTAGAAAGTCATGGTCATCATTGAATGTTCTTTCTTTGTCAGTTTTGTCATCAGTTCAAATATGCAGCTGGCTGTCTTACTTTAATATTGCTTAGATTATACCACTCTCTTCTCCTTGACAAAAACAAAACTGCCAAGTGCCAAGGCCATATTTGCAAAGAAAAAAAAGGGCCTTAAATAGTGAAAGTCTATTGCAGCAAGTCTTCAATTGTCAGTATGATCAAGCTCAAAACAAGTGAATTCTGCTAAGAACGGGTCTAGCAGATCAGCTTTACCAAATCGATGCTAACAAATTGTTTATCTTAAAAATTTCAACTAAACTGAAAGATATACTCCCTTACTGTGAGTTTGCGGGCCCTGATACGAGCTGCAGCCTTGATAGCTGCAAGAAGGTGATCCTCTTCTTCAATGCATTTTTGCCTCCAAAACTTGGCAATCTCCTGATTTGTAACACTATGAGTGACATTTTTCCGCACCCAGAATCTAGGAAGTGGCAGCGGGGGCGGTGGAGGAACAGGTCGTTTTGTCTTGGTGCTGCTGTCGTTGCTTTCCAGTTTTGTTTGTTTCATGTTTAGAGTAGTTCAATTGTCAAACAGCTCGATACTAACAGTCTCAAACTATAAGGAATGAAAGCAAAGCAAAACTATAAATAGGGAACCCTCACAACAAACCATCAAGAGCTGCTAATCCAACCTAACATTCAACTACTGGTAGATTGGCGTTACATGCACAGTCTTTCTATATTTCTTTGAAGTCCCGTTGATAGCGTTTAAAAATTGTCAGCTCTGTGGAAAGATCGTGCAAATAAACACCAAGAAAAGTTGACCGGTTGTTGCAAGTCAGAGTTACAAAAACTGGCAAGTAAGGCATGATCGGATGATGGAGAACTAGGACTTAATAACAAAACAAACTCAAAAAACTTTTGACAAAGAAATGAACAGAACTCTAGTGTCCTGACTCCTGCAATCCTATCTACCCGTCCAATGTCAAGGAAGATTTATTTAAGTGAGAAGGATATATTCCAGAAGCAGGACGAAGAAACAAGAAAATAATATAAAATGATTTACAATAGAAAACGAGCTGCTTTTGAATTCTGAACAATCATAATCCATTGATATCTTTTGACATAATCCGGTTTAGACCCAAGAGAGGTTATGTTTGAGATCGGAACCTTGCATATACAACAGCAGCAATCTTTGATGACAAATGGGAAAGAGGCTTGTTCTAGTGGCTTAAAATGTACATAAAATTCAGTGTGTACATACTGAACAGGACGATCATTCAAATTCCTCACAAATATACAACCCCAAGATTATTCTTTCCAACATTTATATATTGAACAGCAACAGAATTCACATTCTATACAACCCCTTTTCTGAGATTCTATCTCTAAAAAACCCTCAACACAGATACAACCCCTACGCCAGATTCAACAAATTACTAAAACACCAGAACAAATAAACCAAAAACCATCAAGTATCTGACGTGATTCGAAGAGCTTTAGTCTTGAAGCGGTATCTAGGAGCCCGAGGAATGACCTGGCTAGGACCCATATGAAACTGACCAGGACCGTCGGTGAGAGGAGGCCCATCGTCGTACACATAACCAACAAGACGCCCACAACTTTGGCAGAAGATCTTGGTCCTCTTTCTTTGTATGCCCCAATAGTCAAGGGTCTCAAAGAAAGGTCTGATCTTGTCTTCCTTTTGGAACCTGAACTTGTTCGTGTCGATCATGGCAAAAGACAGAGTCCCTTTGTTGCCTGCCTCGAAGTAGAAGTCTGGTGGGTAAAGATGGGCGGTGCTGAGATTAAGGTTGGTGTCACAATGGATGCATGCGTAGATGGAACCCATTTTGCTTAGATTCTCATCGGGGGAAAATCACGTCGGATATTTATGTTATGCATCGATGCCTGGATGGCATTGAGCAGAATATTCAACGGTTAAAAACCGTGTCGTTTAGAAGGTTCTTTTGGTTTTTCAATTTCGTTTTTCCTGGTATAATATTAGAAGGTTCCTTTAGACGTAATGGATAATGCAACAGTAAGTGCGTATCGGACCATAATGTTGATGAAGAAAAATGGAGACTATTTCTCGAATGGAACAAAAATCCAATCCTTATACGTAATATACTGGTCCTCGTAAACATAAAAAATAAATATTAATGAAGAAATCTTAAGAATAGGTTACTTTTTTATAAGTTGGATATATATATATAATATTAAATATAATAATTTAATTTTCTAAAGTGACAAATAAAATAATTATAGTTTTACTTAAAAAATTTTAAACTTATTTCAATATTAGCATAATACTCCTGTTTTTATATCAATTTTAAATTTTATTTAAATTTATAACTACTACATTTTTAAAAAATAAAATTATTTTTTTGGTATATCAGTAAAGAATTAATAAATAAAACCAAAAATGTACAAAATAAGGTCAAACCCAGGAGCCAAGAAGCACAAAATAAAAAATAAGATCAAAGTAACTAGCCACACTCCTAACCAATGATTACTTGAGGCACTGAACTACTCAAAAGGCTACAAACCAAACTCATAACAATGAGGAAAAAATAAGGCACACTAGTTAACACTTAATACACAATGATCTCCTTAGGATGGAAGTAGTGGAAAGTCGTCTGAAGTCGCCTGAACTTGGATGGGATTTGTGAAGCTGAGGGAAATCGAGCGTTGAAACCGTATGGAAGAAATTGTATTGACTCGTGAATGCTTCCACGGATAATTAGGGACCCGACCTCCAAGGGAAGGCAGGGCAAGCTAGAACAGTTCGAAGAATCCTTAAAGCAGTAACCTGAAAAAGACTTAGCAAATACCCTGTAAATGAAAATGAATAGTAAAATTACCTCCTCTCGGTATTTAGGCTGAGAAGTTCCCTAACGTGGGAGATTACTCCCGAGAGCACACTCTCCTCAGTCAAGGCTTCATTCTTGAAGGTTCTTGCATTACGTTCAGTCCATAGGTGGTAAATCGTTGTGGAGAGCAGAAGAGGGAAGAGATAGGTGACAGAAGCTTTAGATCTGGATGTTAAGAACCAGGAAAGAATAGTAGAAAGGGTAGGGAGATGGAAGGTGGGCAAATTAAAATGGGAAAGGCTGTGGTCCAAGATACTTTTGGAGAAGGGGCATGCAAAAAATAAGTGGTCTAAGGATTCATTTGCAGAAAGACACAGAGAATAATGGTTAGGAGTGTAGAGGAAAGTAAGCTTATCCCGAGTAGGGAGCTTCTGCAGGAAAGCAAGCCATAAAGCAAAAGAGCAACGAGGTTTACTATATTTAGACCAGACCAGTTTGTACCAAGGAACGGCCGATAAGGAAGGACGCAAGAATTTGTAGGCTGACACGTTGGTATAACACTTGGTAGGGCTAGCTAACCATTCCAAACAGTCGGGTAAGGAACTGTTAGGGGAATAAGAGGGAGGAACCAGACGATGAAGGAGGTCCAAGGATCCCACAGTCCAGCTCCAGGTACCATTACAGAGGACTTCTGAAACACGTGCTGCAAGAGGGAGCTCTGATCCATTAATCTCCCTAGGGGTTGACAGGGACTGCAGAATACCACTCGGGTGCCAAGGATCCTGCCAGAAGAGGGTAAACATACCATCCCTAATCCGAAATCTAAATTGAGAACACAACTTATCCCAAACTGTTAGAATCTTTCTCCAATTCCAAGAACTATTATAGGAAGGTTGGGCACTCCAAAAATTATGCCTACGCAAAATTATTATATGAACCAATTTCACCCAAAAAGCTTCCTTATCTGTAAACAACAACCAAATCCGTTTGCCTAACAAAACTTGATTCCAAGTAGTCAAGTGTTTAACTCCAAGGCCTCCTTCCTTTTTAGGACGACAAATATCACTCCACTTAACCCTTGCCTGAGAATGAGAATCTACCTTACCTGCCCACAAAAAATTCCTAAGCTTTGCCTCAATGTCCTTAAGAATAGAAGAAGGAAGAATGAGATGAGAGGACCAGTAGACATGGAAGGAAGAGAGTACAGAGATAACCAATTGAAGTCGACCCGCATAAGAAAGATTCTTATGCGTCCAACTATTGATCTTGTTTTCTATTCTGTCAATAAGAGGGGCACAATCCCTCCTAGAAAGACGACCAGTAATGAGAGGAACTCCAAGGTACCTAAATGGGAGAGAGCCTTGCTGAAGACTCGACACTAGGTGCATCCTACAGCTCAAATGACTAGTATCAGGGGATAAATAAAACTGACTTTTGGAAGGATTCATTTCCATGCCTGAATACATAGAGAAGGTGTGCAAAGCATCAAGCAAAAGTTGAGCTGAAATCAAATCCCCATGATTGAACATTAAAAGATCATCCGCAAAAAGAAGATGATTGAGCTTAAGGCCCTAACACTGCCAATGATATTGGAACTGAGGAGAGTTGTCTGTAATTAGTCTAAAATGCCTAGTGAACACTTCCATACAGATAATGAAAAGGAAGGGAGAAAGTGGATCCCCCTGACGTAATCCAGATAGACCCTTGAAGAATTGGGAAGGAGAACCATTGACCAAAATGGAATAGGAAGGGGTTGAGATACATTCTCTAACCCAACCAATGATATTTTAAATTTTATTTTATTTAGTATATATTATAAATAATTTTTATATTAGGGTAAAATATTTTCTTATCTTATATCTTTTTATTTAATAAATATTAAGAACTAGAAAACTAATAAATTTATTTAATAAATATATCTTAAGAAACCTATAAATAATATAAGTAGATATATATTTTAATATAGAATAACTATATCCACATATTTTTATTAAATAAATATTTTTATTAGCATAATACTCGTGCTTTTATATCAATTTTAAATTTCTTTAAATTTATAAATATTATATTTTTATAAAAAAATTTATAGATACGATGTTTTTAATTTTTAATTTATTTAGTATATATTAAAATTAATTTAAAATATGTAACTCTAATTGCTTTAGAATATTGATGTCTACCTAAAGTTTAGACATTATAACTTAATTTTTAATTCTTTCTTGATTACTTTTCTTATTACTTTTAGTTGTTTTCATCATATCAAGCTGGACAACTATCATCCAGTCCGAAGTCCCGCAGTGAAGCGAAGTCTGGGGAGGTATGATAGTATGCAACCTTACCCTTACAAAATAAAGAGGCTGTTTCCTATAAATCCACATGCAAACGCGACAGAAAAATCATGATGCTGAGAGATAAAATTAAGTAAATAGAAATACAATACAAGACAACAACAACAACAACAATAATAATAATAATAGTGAAAATATTAATAAAAGGAAGATAAAGTTAATAAATAAATAGGAGATAAAAACAACAATAAAGATAATATTGCTAATATAATAGAGAAAATAATAATAAAAATACTAGTACCCGCCTCTCTCTTGTTTTGCCTTGTATAAAAAGCTGCGTAAGATTCTAAAGTGGGTGACTAACGGGACTCAAAAGAAACAGTAAACCACCTCATCAATAGATTGCAACTTTTTACTCACCATGTTAATAGCGAATAAAATTTTTTGCTGCTAATTTTTGAGTTGAATACTTTAAATACATATATTGATGAAAATAAATAAATTAGAAGGTAAAAGTACACTTAAATATTTCAATAATATTTATAAGCATAAGATGTTAACTTATAACGTTAACTTAACTTATAACGTTAAATAAACTTGCCTAACGTTAACTTATAACGTCAAAAATTATCAACGTTAAAATTATTTATTACTACCTCTATCTGCAGCCTACGTAACATGCAATCTTGGAATTTGCGATCTTGGAGTACTTACTACCTGCAATCTTGGAACTTGCCTAATGTTTACGCTTCGAAACATCACCAATGTTAAATCAATTTTGAGTGAATTAATTATATGCTGTGGGAGTCAAAAGCCAAAATATGGGGTTAGGGGGCCCCTTCTTATCATGGGGCCCCTGCCTAGGGCCGACATTGATAATAACCAGGAACAATTTAAGGTAATACATAAATATAATATGAATTTTATAATTATAATCTCATCATAATTTTATTTGCAATGTATATTTATCTCATGGATTTGTTCATATATATGTCTAGATATGTATAAAATAAAGAATGCCTTTAAATAATTGTTACTTAACTGTAACTAATCGATTGACTAATAACCAATTTAGATATGGATAGATAGGCTATTTGGAGTGTTTTTTATTAAATAAAAATGAAAATTTCGGTGCATTGCATTGAATTAGACAATAAGATAAGGAATACAAATGTGATGTGCCATTTGAATCATATCTCCCTGGATTTTTGCAACAGTTAACAACTAATGGAGGACTAGTTTGCCAGAGAGTTCATTAAAGATCTGAAATGTCTTCTCAATCTAACAGAACCTTAATGGCATGGAACCAGGAAATGGTCTTACTCATAGGGCCATCTTAATGGACTTACGCCCTTCTTCTATATTATAAATTAATTAGTGGCCGGCAATGGAAGGCTTCTAAGAGGCGTATATTGACAAGGCTCTCCAACCTTTTGCCTTTATCCTTTAGTTTGAAAGAGCAACATAATTGCATTCCATTCGTTCCTGAAGATCCATTATATCTGTCCCGTGCACTACAAGAAAAGTAAGAATTAGCAACGGAAAATTACCGACGAAACAGAAAAAGTAGCAAATTAACGACGGAATTATGATTTCCGTCGGTACAATCTACGTGAACAAATTCATTTAGCGACGGAAAATAAAGTGTAACAAATTCGCGACGGAAAATCTATTTCCGTAGCTAAAATCGACGTGATAAAATTTATTTAGCGACGGAAAATAAAGCGTAGCAAATTAGCGACGGAACATCTATTTCCGTTGCTAAAATCGACGTGAAAAATTTTTGATTTAGCGACGGTTCTAATTTTCCGTCGCAAAAAATGGAGGGAATTAATATTAGCAACGGAATTTAGGAACGGTAAATAAAGCGTAGCAAATTAGCGATGGAAAATCAATTTCCGTAGCTAAAATCAACGTAAAAAATTTCGTTTACCGACGGGTCTATTTTCCGTCACTAAAAATAGGGAGGCAGGAAAAAAATTTAATGCGGGAATTAAAGGCAGTAAAATAAAATTTAAAAGTTCCGACGGAAATTTCCGTCGCTATTTATGTCGCTAATTTGCGTTTAAATACCCGACAGCCCTTCCCCCCCTCCCTCCTCCTAGTTCATCTTCTTCTCCCATCTGGTAAGTTCCTCTTCTTCCTTGTTTTCTTTTTCCTCTTGTTTCTTTATTACTCTTTCTTGGTTAGGTTTTTTATTGTCATATATAGTATTGATTTATGTGTTGAATTCTTTTTGTTGTTAAGGAAGAAACAAGTATTGTTGAAGAAAGCCAATAAGATCCAGTATATGGAAGCTTTCTGAATACTCTACTTAATCCTGGTGAGTTTGCATCTTCAATCTTTCTTTCAGCTTTGCTCATCTTTGTGTTCGTTTGTAGGCATTTCTTTGATATGGAATTTTACTTCTTGTATATTTCTTGTAACTATAGAAGCATTAAGCAAACAGTGAACGGACTAGAGGAGGCTTCCTATTTTGTAGAGGCTCCGAGAGAGAGATGTTGTTGAAAAGATTGTTGGTTGTGCTCAAAGAGGTTGAGAAAATTGTGACTACTTCTGCTGAAGATAAAAGAAAGAGTCTTGAAGAACACCTCATCAACGATGATGGGGACTTTTTTTTAATTAATTTTATTTAACGACGGAATTTTATTTCCGTCGGTAAAATGAATGATAGTTATCGACGGAAAATAAAATTCTATCGGTAAAATGATCGATATGTACTATCGGTATACTTACCGACAGCTATTTTAACGACGTCGTTGGCTGTCGGTAATTTTCCGTCGCTATTTTACATTACCGTCGGAATTTCCATCGCTAAACGCCCTATTTCTTTTAATGATATTCCATATCTAGCTTGTAATCCAAGACTTGCATTGATCCCAGGTTCTCTAGCAAAAAACTTGATAAGCCAACCTCCGAGCCCCATTGTGACCACTTCCGCTAGAGGATTCACAAGTCCCATAGTCTCGCTTGTTCCCAGAGAGGTTCGAAGACAGGCAAGGAGTGGAAGTTTTCACGTCAGAGAGCCACATCTCCGAGAATATCCTGCCTAGGCCAAATCAAGTGCAAGCAGAATAAGCAAAATGTGATGACAAAACCACAGGAAACAACGTTGTTTTTCCTGTCCTAAACCGATAATAAAGATGTTCAATGACAAGCAACAGCGAAAAGGAAGGTTTGATGATATCCATCGTGACAGACAATATACTGCTGTAAAGGTTGTCCCATCTTTAGGGCAATTGAAGCGGTTCCCAAGTACACGTGGTGGCTTACAAAACTCTTAACTGGAAGGCTCCGGCTGAGGTGGATGAAGAGGCATGAGACAGAAAAATTTGCTGTCTAAATGATGACGAAGATGGTGAAAATGTTGTTATATCTTCTACCACTCGTAGTAGCCGATGGAGACATGGCGGCAGAGCCAAGAAAACTTATGCAGGAACCGCAAATTCCTAGGTCGATTCAACGGTGCACGATTGATATATTGTCAACATCTATGCACAATTGATCATTTACTCTGGGTCTAATCTAATAATTCGTGTGCTCATTGTGTTTCCTTTATTGCCACGTTTCCGATAAGGCAATCAGTACGTGGCTCGAGTAGGTGTGCCTACACACGCCGAAGGGCAAATGAAATTTCAGAAGTTAACATCGGGGTAAGTAAGCAAACGACAGGTAGTTGGGAAGTGCCTCATGCTATAAGAGTTGCAAGAATTGGGGATAATAATGAATGAATCTGATCCAATACAAGTTTTTCTTTTCAATTTTCGAGATTTACGTATATTTGAAAATTTTAAATTCTTAATTAAACTTTGAATTAAATAATTTTAATTTAAGTTAATTAAACTATTTGAAATTAAGATGAATTTTAAATTCAAATTCGATTTAAAGTTTAAAAAAATTCTAAACTCAAATTTGATTTGAATTACAATAAAATAAATTTATTTTAATTTGAGGACTTCCAAAAAACCTAATATGAGTTCTAAAAATCAAATCATTCACTTCTTTTCATTGTTTAATTCAGACTTTGGATTGATTTTGAAGTTTGGAATTCATTCCCATCCGATACGTAGACCATGTGAGGGCAATTCTTAGATTGATGCCTTGTTTGTGGGAGAGTGGGCATGAAGGAGGATTGGTATCTAAACTAAAGGGCTTTCTGCTTTTGAGTTTTGAGTTTGGACACCTTCCCATTTAAGTTGATTTCTTTTAGGAAATGGAAGCTTTCAATATTTACTTTTTAAGAATGCATATGTACGCCTCATTTGCTTTCTTCTTATGGTATAGTTTCCCAATTTAGATTATTGAAAAATCATATCAATTGTCTTCTTACTTAACCTTGAATAGATGCTATTTACAGTCTAGTGGATATTACTTATAATTGGGACATTGAGAAAGTTTTCAGTTTTCACCTTTAAACCTTCTGGTTCTGGGTTCAGATTTAAACAACCGACAGCGTGAAGTGTGAACCGGACAGATAAAGCTGAGAATGACAGAAGCTGAAAACGGATACTGGTTAGTGGATTATGGCAACAGTACAAAATTGTAACTTGCACCAACACACGGTTACTAGTACCCCTCCTAATTATTACAGTTTCTTCTACTAACAACGGCCATTATTGGCAGAAAACTGACCCATCTTAGCTACAAAATATCAACATTTCATACTGACATGCTGCCCCCATCGTGTCATCAGTCTTGTCCTATCAACCCAACCGCCTACCCCGCCACTCAGAACTTGTAAAGATCAAAATTTTGTCTATTCAATTTTCAGTTCCAGCAAATCCCGCCTCGCCTCACAATTTTGCTTAAACTGGGTTTGTTTCAATTCAATTTCAGATTCAAGGGTGTTATAGAATAATGTCTAATTGTAATCCCATCAAATCCCACCTACATGCACACCAACTTTAACTCTCTATGACAAGCAAAGCAATCTCGAGATCCGCTCTTTCGTTCGCCTTGTCCCAAATCCTGTCACATTCCTTCCTTGCTTCCGATTTCCTTCTCCCTGTGTGTTTTTCTCCACAATTCTCTCCTTTTCCTCTGTAAATTTTCCTACTCTTTCTTTCAGTCGCACTCACTGTACCATCCAAAACCCAGTAGCCAGAACTCAATTGCTCTCCTTCTCTTCTCTTGAGCAATCAGTTACACGGTTTCTACGGTGACAAAGAAAGAAAAAAAAGAACCAATCTTTTAATGGCTGATGCTTCTAATGGCCAGAAGGTTATCTACCTTCACGGTGACATGGAGTTGGTTATCATTGAAGCTCGAAACTTGCCCAATATGGACATTGTCTCCAACCGTCTCCGCCGTTGTTTGACTGTATGCAACGCCTGCAGAACTCCCTCCGCCTCTGAAGGTGACCGTGAGGGAGACCACGGCCGTGATACTGACCAAAGAATCCACACCCACCGTCATGTCATCACCAGTGATCCTTATGTAACCGTAGTCGTCCCTCAGGCTACCATAGCAAGGACGCGTGTCTTAAAAAACGCACGAAACCCCAAGTGGAATCAGCGCTTCTGCGTACCTCTCGCACATCCAGTGATCGATTTGGAGTTTCATGTGAAGGATAACGATCTCTTTGGAGCTGAGCTTATGGGGATAACCAAAATCTCCGCTGAAAAAATTGCTTCCGGCGAGTTAATTCACAGTTGGTTTCCTATTATCGGGTCCTCCGGGAAACCGCCGAAGCCGGACACTGCACTTCATTTGCAGATTAAGTTCACGCCGGTGGACAAAAACCCGCTTTACAGACATGGTGTCGCAGGTGACCCCGACCAATTTGGAGTGAGGAACACTTACTTCCCTTTGAGGAAAGGAAGCACCTTGACGTTGTATCAAGATGCTCATGTGCGAGACCATGACTTGCCGGAGATTGAACTTGATCATGGAAAAGTGTACAAACAACATAACTGCTGGGAGGATATTTGCTATGCAATATCAGAAGCTCACCACATGATTTACATTGTGGGTTGGTCGGTATTTCATAAAATTAAGTTGATCAGAGAGCCAACTCGGCCATTGCCGCGTGGTGGGGATTTGACTCTTGGGGAGCTGCTTAAGTATAAGTCTGAGGAAGGAGTTCGAGTTCTGTTGCTGGTTTGGGATGATAAGACATCCCACGATAAATTTGGTTTCTCGACGGTGAGAATTCTAATCATCCTTGCAAACTTGATTCTTTTTTCGTGTTGCTTTTACTTATTTTATGCTTGTTAGTTTGTCTGTTGTTTTGAAGAATAATAAAAGAACCAAATAAAGCCTTTACTGATGGAGTGGTTGGGAGAGACTTGAGAAAAGGTTCTGACAAATTAGATACACTTATAGTGTGTGCTGGACAAAGTACAACGTCAAAAACTCAAAGGAAATGGAATTGAAGAGAGAATCAAAGTTAAGAACTGTACAACAGTTCCTGCTCTCGTTTTCGCTGTTTTTACAAGTGGAATCGGATTACAGTTGGATTGTATAACTAGGGGAAGAAGGGTCACCTAGTATATATTTGAATTTCTTGGTGACTATTTTCACTTTTCAGCCATGTTAGTGATAAACACTGGTCTAATTTTGAATTGTCATATATGTAGGCAGGAATGATGCAGACGCATGATGAAGAAACCCGAAAGTTTTTCAAACATTCATCTGTTATGTGTGTATTAGCTCCTCGCTATGCCAGCAGTAAGCTTAGCTACATTAAACAACAGGCAAGTTCTTTCCATTGTTCTACTTTTTTGTTGCCTTGTTCATAGCTTTCCCAAAGTTGTATACTAATTCACGGCATAGTGTGCATATTGATTAGGTTGATTCTTGTGATGCCTACAAGGATTTTGATTTTAATTTCCTTCGGCCATAAAAGTTCTCTTTATTTTTTACTGCTGACTGAATAACTTTCTTTCATTTTCTTACATTTGAGAGTAAGATTTAGTTAATTGAACAAGTTGATATTACTCACATGTTTCCGTTCAGGTTGTTGGAACCCTTTTTACACATCACCAAAAATTTGTTCTTGTGGACACGCAATCATTTGGCAATGATCGGAAGATAACTGCATTTTTGGGAGGCTTGGACCTTTGTGATGGCCGATATGATACCCCTGAGCATCGATTGTTTCATGATCTAGACACTATATTCAAGGATGATTTTCATAATCCTACATTTACTGTAAGTCATTTATCTGCCAAACTATTCATCTTACTTATGGGAGTCTCTTCGAAAACTATGTTTTCCTGAGATCAGCTACACTTCAAACTCTTCTGTGGCATTTTTCTTAATGTATAGTTGTAATCTAACCTTTTGTTGTGTGTCTCGACTTTTAAGTTGTTAAAAAAACATGTCCCCTCCTTTTAAGTTATTTTGAAAACCATCTTAGTGTAGAAACTAGTTTTTTTAATTTATTTATCTAGGATACTAAATTCTTTGCGGTTCTTATCCATTTAGCCCACGAACTGTAACACCTTGCTACATCTTTACATGTTTTGATCATCTGGATTTTGCTTGTAAAGGCTGGAACAATAGCACCAAGGCAACCATGGCACGACTTGCACTGCAGAATTGATGGACCTGCCGCATATGATGTTCTAATAAACTTTGAACAGCGTTGGAGAAAAGCAACAAGATGGAAGGAATTTGGACTACGTTTTCGTCAGACTTCTCATTGGCATGATGATGCATTATTAAAGATCGAACGGATTTCATGGATACTAAGTCCTCACTTCACTGCAAAGGATGGCACTATAATAGTTCCAAAAGACGATCCATCTTTATATGTGTCAAGTGAAGATGATCCTGAAAGCTGGCATGTTCAGGTTGTATAAAGCTTTAAAATTGAAGAGAAAATTTTATCCCCTCATTGTTGATTTACTTTTGAATTTTGTACTCTGTTGTAGATTTTCCGGTCTATTGACTCGGGTTCGCTGAAAGGATTTCCAAAAAATGATGACAAGTGTCAAGCTCAGGTTTATGTACAACTTTACAAGCTTCTTTTTTTCTTTTCATTATCAGTGGAATCTAGTCTATTGAAGAAAGATCTCTTTTGCAGAATCTCACTGTTTCAAAAAATGTAGTGGTGGATAAAAGCATTCAAACTGCATACATCCAGGCAATCAGATCTGCCCAGCATTTCATATATATTGAGAATCAGTATTTTCTTGGATCATCATTTGCATGGCCATCATACAAAAATGCAGGTCAGAGTTTCAACTTTAACTGCTCGAAGTGCTTTTTATCCACTAATTGTTTGTTCTATCGCAGTTGAGATCTAAATGCTCACACCTAAAAGGATCTGTATGAATGCCATCAATACACCTTGGAAATTAGGTAGCAAAAAGGCATTAACATTTTTGAGTTATACTTGCCGTACTATGAGCAGGAGCTGATAATCTAATACCTATGGAGTTGGCATTAAAGATTTCCAATAAAATTCGAGCAAATGAAAGATTTGCAGTGTATGTTGTGATACCAATGTGGCCAGAGGGAGATCCAAAGTCCATTGTCATGCAAGAAATTCTATTTTGGCAGGTAAACATTCTCAAATTATATTGCTGCAAACAATGTTTTACAGATGCAAACAAATGAATGGCTGATGAGTTACTTTTGAAGCTGATGAATTTATATCAATTTTAGGTTTTTCTTTTGTTGTGGCTTGTTAACATTGGCTTCACAGTGTTAGAGAAAGAATGAATCTGGAACAACTTTGATTCTGCTTTCAATTAGCATGTGCTGAAAGCATATCTTCAATATATATTGGTTAAAAAAAAGTTGAGGAGCTTCATAAGTGAAAATGTGTCCCGCCACCTCTGCTGTTATTATTAAGAATGCTGGAATGAATGCACTTTACAAATGGATGAGGCATCTGTAGGTTAGTTTTTTTCATTTTAGTGTATAATAGGATTGAGAATAATGACTCAATTTTATTTTGCATCTTGAAGCAGCTACCTAAGAGTTAGCCAATTGTCACAAATGAATAGGCCCATATTTTTTAGACTATTAATTTTATGTTATACATCTTGTTGTGAGAAACTTGGAGTAGTTTTGTCATTATATTTTTTAGGATATCCATTGTAAGTCAAACAATATGCTAAATTTGGATTCTTGACATTTACAAATTGCTTTTTCACAGAGCCAAACAATGCAAATGATGTATGAAATTGTGGCCAGTGCGCTTAAGTCAATGCAATTAGCAGATTCACATCCCCAAGATTACCTCAATTTCTATTGCCTCGGAAAACGAGAAAAAAATCCTATTGGATTGTCAAACACTAACGGTGATACGGTATTTCTTTTGTTCTCTTTGGTCTATGCTAGTTTTCTTATTTACAGTCATTACATAATCTTTACATCTCCATGGTGTGTGGCCTCATTAACTAGTGCCTTAGCTCATCTACTTGTTCTAAAAAGAGTGGTGTAGTATTGAGATGTGATGTTATCTGTTATTTATGCCCTATTCTTCTTTTTCTTTTCTTTATCTTATTGTTTCTCTTTTCCAATATTTCGAGGTGTTTGATCATCATCTTGAAGGAACTAATGTTTGGAAGGTTTTTGTTTCCATTTTCCTTTAGTTTATATCCTTTCTTTGTTGTTAAGTGCTTATTGAAAGGCTCTATAGTATGTGTGATTGTGTGCAGCCTTTGCATATTCTTAGATCAATCCTGCTAAAATTGCTAATAATAGGGTATCATAAAGTTGTTACCTCATTCGTGTCTCATCTAGAATCATAAGAACCATGCTAAACATAAGTGCATCCAGTGGCCCAAATTGTCTTATTATTTAACCTTTCAGTCAGTTTATATTGGATATACCTTAACTTGGAAACCTGGCCCTATGGTTTTAGACTTTGCAAGTTATGAGTTATATCTAGGCATGTATCCTCATGGCATCTTCATCTCAAATTCTTGCATAGAGGCTCATTGAAAGAAGCTACATCAGGTGTTCTACATGAACTTGTTGGCCTTATGTCAAGTCTACTTGTTGGACTTATGATGGAGTCATTAGGTGACAAATACTTTGAAACCAAGTATATGTGAAAATCACATTGTTGGAGTGGGGACCTAGTAATGTTGACTTGGGGATTGTACTACTTGGGGAGCAAATTTTTTAACTATAAATAAGAGTTAGATTCTTCATTCTATTTATCCAACATAGGACAATAACTCTTTTATCTTCATTCTTTTTATCCAACTTTAAGACAATAACTCTTTTATCTTGTATCAAAATTTTCTTCCAGCTATAACATCTCTTGTCTTTGGCTATAGATTTGCCTCTTAGATTTAGGAGGCTTTTTCACATAAAATATTGTATTAATTATTTGTACTTGACCCAAATAATCAAAGGATTTACCTTATCAAAAGAAGTTGTATATACCTATAATGAGGAAGAAACCAAAAGATACGAATGAGTATGAGCTATTAAACTGACAAGCACTTGGTGTGATTTGGTTGACGTTGGCAAGGAATGTTGCTTTTAGCATTGCGAACTAGAAAACAATGATGCTTTTGATGAAAACTTTATCAAACATGTACAAGAAGCCGTCTGCCTTAAACAAGATACATTCGATGCATCGCTATTCAATTTGAAGATGGTTGAGGGTGCGTATGTGATCAATCACATCAATGAGTTGAACGTGATCACTACTTAATTGAGCTTAATCAAAATTGAGTTTGATGATGAGGTAAAAATATTTAATTTTATTGTCTTCCTTGCCTGAAAGTTGGGGGATAAGCCATAAGTAGCCTTCCAAAAAAGAAAAAACTTCAAAAGAAATGAGATTTGATTCTTAGTGAAGATGCTTGTAGAAGGGAGACGAGTGAGGCTTCAAGTGATACCTTGAGTACAAAAGGTAGGGCTTGAAGCTGTCAATGGGTTAATAACCATGGAAAGTTGAAGTTTAGAGGCAGATGCAAATCAAGACCGACAATGTTCTTATTTGTTGGAATTGCAAGGGAAAGGGACATAAAAACCAGAATTGAAAGGCTTCAAGAAAGAAAAAGAGTCAAACTAAGGAAAAGGAAAAGGCAATGAATGCAGCATTAGAATAAGAAGATGCTTTAGTCTTGAGCATCGAGGGTCTACTTGAATCTTAGACTCTAGATTCAGCTGCCTCTTTCACTCTATTCCTTATAAAGAATTTAGGCATAACTTTGTGACAGGTATTCTGGCAAGGTTTATTTGGCTGATGATGGGTCATTGAGATCATACGTAAAGGTTTAAAGGTTTATTCAATAGGTCAGTTGGATAGTATTGGCTATAAAACAATATTTGGGAATGGTTCATGAAAGAAGAAAAGGTTATAGTTGTGGCATAGGATAACAACATGGGAACATTCTATGTAACCAATGGGAAAATAGAAGTTATGGTTAGTGAAGGGGCAAAATTTGACCCAAGTTATGAACATACGAGCGAGAAGGGAATGAAATTCTTAGCCTTAAAGGCATTGATAACCAATCTAAAATCAGTAGATGTTGGCTTTTGCAAGGATTTTGTGCTCGAAAAGAAAAATAAGTTAGTTGCTTAAGGATTAAACAAGAACCCTAAAATAAGAAGTTATTGCTACATATTGAAGTTAGGGAACTAGCGCTGGGGCATTCTCTTAGAGGCTCGAAATATTACGTCACCTTTATTGATGATTCTGCCAGAAAGTTATGGTTTATTTTCTTAAAAATAAATCTCTTATGTTTGTTACTTAAAAGGTGGAAAGCTAAGGTTGAAAATCAAGTGTCTATGATTTGACAATAGTGGCTAGTATGACAGTGAGGACTTCATAACATTTAGTGCGGAACATAGAATTTAGATACTGAAAAAGATTCCACATGGGCCACAACATAGTAGTGTCATAAAGAGGATGAATCAGAATCTTAATGAGCGTGTAGGAGTTGCCCGAGTAACACAACAACTTATCTAATCAATAGAACTCCCATAGTTCCTCTTAATTTCAAGTTGCCAGTAGAAGAGTTGAAGGGAGAAAAGGTAATCATTTGATCCTAAAGTTTTGAAAGTCTCGTATGTGCATGTCGATGCAAAAAGAGAGAGAAACTTGATGCAAAGGCTAAAAAATATTTCTTTATTGGGTATTGTTCAAACTATTTCAATTGTTGGTTATAGATGAACTAAACCAAAGGATAATCAGATTAAATGATGTGACCTTTCAATGAAGATATGATGTAGAAAGATCAATTTAGATGTGCATTGGAAAAACAAGCATCAAAAATTGAGTTGGGATAGATTTCCAAAAAATGTCAAAGCTACTAAATTAGAATTGCAAACACCCATGGAAGTAGTTTTAAGGAGATCGAATTATGACTAGTGAATCGGTATTTCCCTTCTTGTATTATTTACTTTTGACCAATGAAAGTGAGCTAGAATATTTTGTTGAGGCCATGCAAGATAGACATTCGATGAAGTGAGAGCAAACGATGCAAGAAAAGACTTGAGAAGAACCAAACTTGGGTATTGATCAAGTTACCACAGGTAAAAGAGCGATTGAAGACAAATAGGTGTACAAAATAAAAGATGAACTTGTTGGTAGTAATTAAAATAAAGCAAGAATATTGGTAAAGGATTTGCTACAAAAGGTAAGGTATTGACTACATAAAGATTTTCCCATCGGTGATGAAGTTGAATACCATTTGAATGGTTCTAAGCATTGTTGCTTAGAGTTGTTAGATGTGAAACAACATTATTTCATGGCGATTTAGAGGAGGATATCTACATGGTACAACTTGGCTGATTCAAAGTTTCTAGTAGAGATACTCTAGTGTGCAAGCGGAAGAAAAGCCTGTAAAGTTTGAAACAGACACCAAGAAATGGTATAAGAAATTCATCCCCTTTATATGTAGTCAGGGTTTCACTAAATGTGGCATGGAGTATTGTTGCTACATCAAGTTTTTTGTGGATGTTATGTTAGTAGCAAGGCTTTGGCATCAAGGAGATCAACGTACTAAAGAATCAATTGTCAAAGGAGTTTGAGATGAAGGACTTGGAACCTGTAAGTCAAATTCTTGAATGTCTCATATGTGCATGTCGATTTAAAAGGAGAGACAAACTTGATGCAAAGGCTAAAAAAATGTTTCTTTATTGGGTATTGTTCAAACTATTTCAGTTATTGGTTATGGATGAACTAAACCAAAGGATAATCAGATTAAATGATGTGACCTTTCAATGAAGATATGACGTAGAAAGATCAATTGAGATGTGCATTGGAAAAACAAGCATAAAAAATTGAGTTGGGATAGATTTCCAAAAAATGTCAAAGCTACTAAATCAGAAATGCAAACACCCATGGAAGTAGTTTTAAGGAGATCGAATTATGACTAGTGAATCGGTATTTCCCTTCTTGTATTATTTACTTTTGACCGATGACAGTGAGCTAGAATATTTTGTTGAGGCCATGCAAGATAGACATTCAATGAAGTGAGAGCAAACGATGCAAGAAAAGACTTAAGAAGAACCAAACTTGGGTATTGATCAAGTTACCATAGGTAAAAGAGCGATTGAAGACAAATAGGTGTACAAAATAAAAGATGAACTTGTTGGTAGTAATTAGAATAAGGCAAGACTATTGGTAAAGGATTTGCTACAAAAGGTAAGGTATTGACTACATAAAGATTTTCCCATCGGTGATGAAGTTGAATACCATTTGAATGGTTCTAAGTATTGTTGCTTAGAGTTGTTAGATGTGAAACAACATTATTTCATGGTGATTTAGAGGAGGATATCTTCAAAGTTTCTAGTAGAGATAATCTAGTATGCAAGCTGAAGAAAAGCCTGTGCAGTTTGAAACAGACACCAAGAAATGGTATAAGAAATTCAGCCCCTTTATATGTAGTCAGGGTTTCACTAAATGTGGCATGGGGTATTGTTGCTACATCAAGTTTTTTGTGGATATTATGTTAGTAGCAAGGCTTTGGTATCAAGGAGATCAACATACTAAAGAAGCAATTGTCAAAGGAGTTTGAGGTGTAGGACTTGGAAACTGTAAGTCAAATTCTTGGCATGTAAATTGCTCAAGACTTGGCAACATTAACTTCAAAATTGTCATAAAAAAAGTATATTCAGAAAGTTCTTGAGAGGTTTAACGTCCAAGATGCTAAGCCGTAAAGGACATTTTTGGAAAGTCACTTAAGCTCTCTAGGCGCAATCATTTAGGATTGACAAAGAAAGTGAATACATGGCCAAGGTGCCGTATGCCTCAAAATGCATGCTATGGTTTGTGCTTGACATGCTATTGTTCATACTGGGATAGTTGTGAGCTGCTTCATGGCAAACCCTGGCGTAGAACATTGAGAAGCAATAAAGTGGCTATTGAGATATTTGAAAGGTACATCGGGTATGTCACTATGTTTTAGAAAATGTAATATGATTTTAGAAAATTTTGTAGGTGCAGATCTTGGTGGGTGATATTGACAATCAGAAGAGCAGTTTTAGATATGTGTTTAAACTCTCTGGTACTGCAATCTGTTGGGTGTTAAGATTTCAAAATTGTGTAGCCCTTTTAACCGTAGAAGTAGAATATGTTGCAATATTGGAAACCGGAAAGGAGATGGTATGGTTGCAGATTCTAAAGGAGATTGGCAAATGACAAGATAATAGTGTCTTGTTTAGTGACAATAAAATTGTCAATGTGTCCAGCAGTGTTGCACTCGTGAATAGAGCACATTCAGTTTAAGTATTATTATATTTGAGAGGTGATTAAAGATAGGACGTTGTCATTGAGAAAGATTTTGGTTGCGAGAAATTCAGTCGACATGTTGACAAAGGGAGTCACTACAGGAAAATTGAGATGGTTGATGACCTTGGTTGGGCTCTTGGACTGAAGCTTGGAAGGATTTGTGAAGTTAGAGATGTGAGGAAGCTGTAAGTGGACAAAGTTTGATGCCGGGTTTCGATGAGTTTGTTAGGCTTATGTGGAGACTAATGAAGTGGCAAACACTTGGGAGACTTGTACTTGAAGATCACATTACTTGGATTTATGTTGACTTGTGAGTGTACTACTTGGAAAGCAAATTTTGTCATAGTATCAATAAAGTTAAGGTCTGCATTCTTTTATCCCATAAAAGACACTTCCTCTTTCATTTTGTATTAAAAGAATTTCGGATAATAAAATCTCTAGTCTTTTGCTCCCGAATTTTGGATGTTTTTCCAGTGAAATCGTGTGTTGTTTATCTTTTTCCAGTCCACAATTTTTAACAGAGCTTACTTCGATTTCTCCTGTATATAATGTCCATCGTGTGGGTTAAGTTTGAAGATGACTTCTGGCCAGTGGCTAACACAATCTTTGAATTGTTGTTGAATCACAAACACAACTTTTTATATCAGGTCTCGGATGCCCAAAAGTTCGAACGTTTTATGATTTATGTCCATGCAAAGGGAATGATAGTAGATGATGAGTATGTTATAGTTGGATCTGCCAATATTAACCAGAGATCCATGGCTGGTACAAAGGACACAGAGATAGCGATGGGTGGCTATCAACCCCATCACACTTGGGCTGCAAGGAAGAAACATCCACGCAATCAGGTTGGTGGCAAACTTTATTGGTGTTCTCCTGCTGTGTTGAGGGGGTATTTGGCTTACCTTTTTTGTCACACAGGTGTACGGATATAGAATGTCGCTGTGGGCTGAGCATCTTGGTAAAAAACACGGAACATTTGCAGATCCCGAGAGTTTGGAATGCGTGAAGGCAGTGAATATGATTGCTGAAGAGAACTGGAAGAAATTCAAAGATACAAGTTTCCAAGAACTGGAGGGCCATCTTCTCAAGTATCCAGTGGCCGTAGCTGCTGATGGGAAGATAGACCCCCTTCCTGGAAGTGAGACTTTCCCCGATGTTGGTGGTAAAGTAATTGGAGCTCATTCCGTCAAACTTCCTGATACTTTGACGACGTAATCCTATCCATTCTTGGACGATGTATAGTATAAAACTGATCAATGCAATACAATACAATGCTGTTTCTTGTGTATTCCACAAATTTGTAGTAGCTGTTTCCTGATTCTTTTGTTATTTTTGCTTTGCTAAGAGTGCTTGTAAAATTGTCAGGAATTTGCAAACATAACAAGGATTGACTTGATTCTGAGTGCTGCTGTTTCAGTTTCAGCCCGAATGCTTGTCATGTCAGACAAACGCATTTGTTTGTTTGATCTTTATGAATCTTGGACCGACATGACAATGAAGTATATCACCATTCTTCGCATACTGATTCCAACAAAGAGCAGTCTCTAATGCCAAATACGACATTCGAACTCTAAGCATTATATTATTTGGTTGGTGAGAATATCATTAACTAGTTAGGACACTAATACTTTGATGTTCTCTCTTAGCCTTTGTTTAGATGCTTAGTTACACAAGGGAATGGAAAGGAAAGGAAATCTTACATTTCTCTCCCTTTTCCACCAATTTGGGAAATTGCAAAATAAGAAGCAAAATGGCCCAAATTTTCCTTCCATTTCTCTCAATTCTCTCCTTTATTTTTGTCCAAACAATGGAAAGGAAGAGAAATACAATTTCTTTTCATTTCTCTTCTCTTGCTTTCCCTCCATCCAAACAAAGGCTTCGGCTGGTACGTTTAATTTTGTAAAAATTAAATCAAATTAGTAAAGGAAGAGATTTAGTGCCTGATTGGTTTAACTTTTGGAGACTCCAAAAGTATTTTTTTTACTGCAAAAGTTATTTTAAAAAAAAATGGGTGTTTAGCTGCAAACTTTAAAAGCACTTTTATTATAAAAATAGCTTTTTTCAAAAGCTAAAATACAGTTCTTTCTTAAAAAATTTTCAAAAGCTAAAATACAGTTCTTTCTTAAAAATTCCAAATTTTAGCTTTTTCGTGGAGCTATTTTTAATGTTATTTCCATCACATACGTAAACAACCTTCTGTTCTCCTCCAGGGTCACGTAAGGAAAACCAGCAGCCGACTCTTCTACTCTTCTGATTTGTTTCTTCTGCACATCAATCCCTCTCATCTTCAGGTTGGTTCTTCTTTTTTGTATTTTTATTTTCCCTTAAAACTTAATTATCTGGGTTGAAGGCAGACGTCGAACGTCTGCCTTAAAAACGCAGACCTTACTCGACATCTGCGTCAACGAGCGTCGTTGACGCAGACCTTCACGCAAACGTCGAAGGTGTTTGTCTGCGTTAGTCAATGTGTTTGTAAATTAAGTATGAAGAGATCTGTTGAAACAAAGAAACTAAAGTTTTCCCGATAAACCATTCGTTTATATAAATATATATATGCTCTTACTTGCTTTCGAAGAGAAACTACTTGTGCATTCGCAGAAGATATGGTCCAAATTATTTACCAATAATCCTTACAAAAGTATAAATTCATTCAGTGTTACATAGAATAAGGATGTATAAATAGAAATCCAGGAAGTAATAAGGATGTTTCGTTTAGGCTTGGCTAGTTTAGCATAAGATAACTCACATTTTAGTTTATGCCGAATGTACAAACTTTAAGAGTCTATTGATAATTTACAAAGACTACAAAGCTTTTGTTGATATCTTGTGTTGTGAGGCTGACTTAAATTTGTTTAAATTTTTTTTGCAGAATTACTTGTGAGGCTGAAAGAAGCGGAAGAAGCTTTTGTTGTTGTTGAGGTAAGCTCAATATTTTGTTTGTGTTCTTAATTTTCTGAAATTGAGCATATGTTCAGTCTCACAGTTGTTTCGTTTGTAGGTATGAGAACAGTTGTTGTGATCTATTGCTATATGAGAACTCTTACATGTTTATATTACTGAAGTTCTGTAAATGCTACGATCATTTTGTACGTGTATAAACTTCCATAGTCATTTTGGTTATACTTTTATATTTCCTTATACTTGTTAAATTCATTGTTATATACAGTGGGATTTTGTTGTTGATAGAAAATGTCAATACCAAGCCAAGATATTCAAGGTGGGGATAAATTGAAAAAAATGAGTAAAGCGGAGTGGAATGATAGAACTCTTGAAATTTTAATCAAAATTTTTGTGGAAGAGACATTAGCTGGAAATCGACCAAATGGTCACTTTAACAAGATTGGATGGAAAAATATAGGTTCAAAGTTTGCTCATGAAACTAAGAAGAACTATGAATACAAACAATTTAAGAATAAATGGGATGGATTGATGAAAGATTGGCAGCTTTGGACAAATTTAGTAGGTAAGGAAACTGGACTAGGATGGGATCCTACTAATAAAACTATTGATGCAAGTGACGAATGGTGGGAAAAAAAATTGAAGGTAAGCATTTAAGATTTAGATTTATATTGTTCTACTGTTACTTGATAGTTTAATAACTTAAACGATATTATTGTAGGAAAATCCTAAGGCTGCCAAATTTCGAACTAAAGGTTTGAAACATATTGAACAGCTGAATATTTTATTTAAAGATGTTGCAGCTACAGGAGAAGAAGCTTGGGCACCTTCTTCAGGTTTTGTACCAAATGATGCTGATGTGGCTTGTAGAGAAAGCCTAGTTGATATTGATCTTGACGATGACCTTTCTGAAGGTTTTGCTGTCAATCCAGAAATTGAAAATATTCATAATGAGATTGGTTCATCAACTCCAACTCTAGGAACCTCTACAAAAGGAAAGGGGAAAAAAAGAAAGAAAAATGATTCTAAAACCGAAAAGTTAAATCAAATTTTGGATCGCATATGTGATGCAATATATGGTAGAACTTCAATGAACTCTATTAAAAGAGATGAACCTGGTTATAGCATTGCTGAGGCGCTAAAAATCTTACGCAGTATAAATGAAATAGAAAAGGGAAGTGAACTGTTTATGTTAGCTACCAAATTATTTTTGAAGAAGGAAAATAGAGAGATGTTTATTGAGCTTAAGGAAGTTGAGCTTCAAATCGAATGGCTTAAGACA
>JAOQMR010000213.1:9224828-9248145 GCA_027563865.1 Erythroxylum pelleterianum
GAGTATGCCTTAAAAGGACAGACCAAACACTGAGAGCAGTTAAAACTATTAACCAGTAAATGAAATGGATTTATGGGGTTGGGTTCAGATCTTCTGTGAGGTTGAGAGGGAGATTGAAGAAGTGAAGCGCGAAGCAAAATATAAAAGAGGAGGAAGCATCGACTCGGCTTAGACGACCGTGAAGCTGAGACGCAGTTGAAGTGGAAGCTGGTTTAAATCTAAGGAAAACGTCGACGTTTTATTTTGGCACAGAATAGGTACAGGCTTTGCGGGACAGAGGATCTGAAGCCGCTCTCTCCCTTTTCAATTCCCTAATCTTCATCGGAAATGGCAGCCTTTAAAGGAACCTCCTCAAACTCTAAATCAGATCCTTCATCCTCTTATCTAATTTTTGTTTTGTAGAGTTTAAAGCCTTAGCAGTGCTAATTTTTAAACACTCTGAAATGTTAAATTCTAATTTATATTTTAATAAAAATATTTAAGGAAAACTTACGCTTTTTGTTTAAAAGTTTTAAAAGATTAATCCCTTAATTAAAATTTTAAAAGTTAAACACTTTTTTAAAAAAAAAAGCTTTCAAAAGATTGTTTAGTATGTTATCCCTATATTTTAATACAAATATTTAAGTTAAAAGAAACTAACTCTAAACGCTGCGTTTCATTTTGAAGGTTAACTAATGTAGCGCCGTGCCCTTTTTAAGGTAAAGCGACCCTAGATAGCATTCGTCTCCATCTCTTGAAAAAACCCTCTCGCTCTCAATTCTTGTTTTCCAGATCCCTAAGTCCTTTTTTGGTCGAAAATGGTGAGCTTTCTGTATCTTGTTCTTAGTTTTTTTTTTTTACACTTTTGATTTTTTGATCGAAGATCTATCTAATAAACCCGTTTCGATTGTGGTTCAGGCGGATTCTCCTGTCCAAAGGTGAAACCTAAATTCTATTCTTTTACGCTTGCCCGTTTGATTGAATTTTTTTAAAAAATAATTGTCGACCCGACTTTGGGCTCTTCGAGCGCGAAGTAAAACTAGCTTTTTTTTCTTTTTATTTTGGTGATGTTGTCTTTTCTGTGAACGCTTTTCGATCTGCTATTTCTTCTCACCTGCGAGTGTTCTTGGTTAATAAAGCTATTGGCATGTAAACAGTGTTCCTTGGTGATGGATCCTTTGAAAATTTTGAATTTTATGTCTGTTTACTTTGGAGAGACAACAGGGGATAAAGTTTAATGTAGTTTCTAGGTTTTTGTTGCCTGCCTGTAAAACTCTGTTCTGAGATTCTCCCTTTTTTTTATGACTTTCACTATTTGTCGGTATACATTACAGTGTCTTAGCGGATAAAATCTTTTTCTACATTGGTTGGAAGAATTGTTCTCCTCGAAATTAATGTTACCACCTGTTAAAACACCAAATTTAGGGCATATCTATGTCAAAATACTTGTGTATTAGATTAGTCTTAAAAAGTTCGTTGTCCCCCTTAGTGTACATGTGTGGTATGCCTTAGCGTGGTTTGCTATTCTATCTTCACGGTTCTGGATTGTAAATTTGAGATTGTGAGGAAAAGTGGTAAGAATGATTTGGAGACTTATCTGCCAGAAATTTCTTCTGTACGAGCTCGATAAAAGTTTTGCATTATGTTCAAATTTGCTGTCCATTTAATGTATGTGTAATGGATATATCAGGAATTCACGGTCACCTTCTCCTTGGAGAGAACAGTCTAGATCCCGATCCCGCAGCCGTGGCAGGTCCAGATCTAGATCATGGTCCAGACCAAGGCATAGATCACGGTCCCGCAGCCGTGGCAGGTATTACAGATCATGCTTTCATTTCTATGTGTTTTTTTTTGGGTTCCATTGGAACTTCTGATTATTGGACTTGATGTTTAATTGGCCTATTTCTATGGATGGTCGATCATTTTGCTGATTTCAGGTCCAGAAGCCGTGATAGGTTAGTATTCAGCTTATGTTTCTTTGTAGCCTGGTGATTAAATTTCTTAAGATTGTTTGCCGTAATTCTGTGTTTGTCTGTGCCTCACATTGATTTATATGCCTTCACCTGTTGTTGATTTCTAATTACCTTCATACCTTTTGGATAATACTTTGCAGGGAAGAAGCTTTGAATCCTGGAAATACACTTTATGTAACTGGCCTGTCTACGAGAGTTACAGAAAGAGAACTTGAAGAACATTTCTCTAAGGAGGGAAAGGTCATTGTTCCTCTGAGGAGTTGATATGCAGTATTTTTTCATTAAGAGCTTTTAATCTTCTTCTGTTTCTACTTATGATTTGCATCATTTAACTTTGTCATAAAAGTAGTGGCTGACTTTAAATCTTTTAGGTTGCTTCTTGTTTTCTTGTTGTGGAGCCCCGGACAAGGATTTCCCGTGGTTTTGCTTTTATTACAATGGACAATGTTGAAGATGCCAACCGTTGTGTTAAGTACCTTAATCAGTCCGTTCTGGAGGGTCGATATATAACTGTCGAGAAGGTAATGTTATTGCATCAGATTGGTGCAATAAGTTAACCTCTTTAGTTTAGATCTTTGTTCTTAACTTGAAGGTTTTCTGGCTATATTCAGACACATTGCGTCAGCTATGTTGGCAGCAATCAAAGATGATCAGTTCATCCATGTCAACTTAAACAGCTTGATCAATGGCCAGCTTAAACAGCTTTTCAAATGCTTGTGATCAACTAAACATAGCAACCATATTGTTCAACAACTATACATCCTCAGCATTCAATTTCAACTCTCAACTAATCAACGGACATTATCAACAACTTTCTAATCAGGCTTTATGGTATTTCAAAACTGGCACTTGTTAAATAAAAACTAGTCACTTGTGGCCAATTTTTTCCTTCCTTTTTGGTATCTTCGTTTGCCTTTGCATTTCAAAGTTTAGTTGATCTTTCTCGTGACAGTGTATTTGGTTTGTTGAATATACTCATAGATGCTTCACTTGCTTATAAAAATGTGGCTTCTTCATCAACCATACAATCAGCATATTTCATGTAAGCTAAAAAAATTGTGGTGATTTATAGTGTTTGAGGTGATCTGTTTGTCTTTCAGTCAAGGAGGAAACGGGCAAGGACCCCAACGCCAGGACATTATCTTGGGCTTAAAAGTACTCGGGACTATGGTGAGTCTTTTGAACATATCAGTAATCCTTGAGGAAGGAGGAGTTACTCTATTCTTAAGTACCCTGACTAGAAGTTGTGCTATTTTATGTTTAATTTCTGAAGGCCATCGTGGTGATCGGGGTAGATATCGAGGTGGATATGAGCGTGATGATTATCGGAGGTCTCCCAAGCGCTCTCCTTATCGTGGGGGTCGTGATTATTCTCCAAGGCACTCTCCCTATGGTGGTGGCAGATCAAGGAGGGGCAGATCCAGGTCGCCCTATTCACCTTACCGCTCTAGGTGATGTTATCTATTAATTAGGTCATGGTGGTGTAGTTGGATTCAATGGCAGCGCTTGTTTCCATCCGTCAGGATTTCCGTTATTATGTATGCTTCTTATTACGAGATCAACTTGTGAAGTGGACTTGAACTAAGTTTTTGCATGCTTTAAGGTTGTTTGAGCCCGGAGACGAGACTATTCTTTAAGAAATGTTGGCCATGTTAGAGACTAGACTTACCATAAACCTTGAATTGTTCCTTAATACTGATTTGCGGACGAGGACGAACTTTCTTAAGAAAACAATAATGTTCTCACGAGCAGATGGTAACATCAATGATACTTTCGGGTTTGGAGGATGCAGTCGTTTGGTGGTGGGGAAATTTGAAGTCAAAAAAGAAGAAATTATCAATAAATATGTTTAATTTAATTAGTTCAGTAGAAATTTAAAATTTGATACAAATTAATTTTATTATTAATTTTTTAACCCTATATGTTTTTCGATAAGTTTTTAATCTTAATATCGACTCTCTTATATGCAATGTAGAAATCTTGACTTGATTAAACCATAGTATTAGCTAATACAGGGCAATCAACCTTCAAAACATTTGACTATATACAGGTCATAGGCTGAATCCCTCTGGTTAGAAGCTGTCAATGGATAATTACGTTCTTACCCTTGGTTCTTATTTAAGAGAAGAAAAATTATTAGAATATTATAAAGTTATTATTTAAATATTATTAAGATATTATGAAGATATTGATTTTTATGAGAATAGTATCATTAAAATTATATATTCCGTTTTTATATTATTTTTAATAATTATTTTATTGTTTTATTACTATTTTTATTCCTATTATAAAAATTATTCATAATTATTTGAAAACTAATAATTTTATAAATCATTAAAAGGTATTTTGATTAATTATTTATAAAATATATAATATTTTAATTAATTAATTACAAAATAAATCATATAAAAATAAATATTAGTAAAAAAATTATCATTAACATTTCTAATATTAACATAATTATTAAATTTATTTAATTCCTTATTAAACATGTATCATAAATAATTATGTTTTTATTTCAAATCTGATTCTCATTTTTTAATTCTGATTCGTTATTACTAAGGAGACCTTGTAAAATAAGCAGTTAAGTAAATGCGAGTAAGGAACTTTATTATATGTATTATTCTAAATTTATTTATTAATACTATTAAGTGGATAACAATTCATTTCATTTAATATTCTATAATACTCTATTTTGTATAAACCATGTTACCTCAAATAAGTATCTGTATAATAAAAAAATTACAATTTGATGATATTTTATTTTGAATGGATCTTACAGGGAGGGATGACAATGAGCCAAGCTAGGTCTCGGCCTCGACCAATCGGGCCTGAAGCAGTCTGACTGAAGTTCGAACCTGCTTGAAAAAGTTTTTTTAAAATAAAAAATGCAAAGTAACATCGTTTTGCTAAAAAGGAAATTATTTTTCTTATAAGGGTCGGGTCTTAAGGTGATCAAATCTGTGTAGCCCGAGCCCAAGTATGACCCAAGACTTTATTTTCCAGAAAATCTGAGCCCAAGGTTGGGCCTAACTAGTGACTTCTAATCAGCCAGGCCTAATTGTCATTTCTACTCATAGTGCTATAAGTTGTCACCAAGGATTAAAAAATCGGATCAGACAAGTCGGTTCGACCAAAACAAATACGAACTGTCCTGATTTTTGGTCTAATTTGTATTTATAACCTCCTACGAGAAAAAACTGGTTGGTTGACTGATTTTCTTGAACAATGAAGAACCAATTTTTTTAAAAAATAAATAACACAAGAAAGAGAAAATAAATGTTATTATTATTGGTTTCTATGGAGAAACAGCTCGTATATTAATTAAACAATTCACAAGCTTCCTCTCTCTTAAGATGAGATATACTTCTTTCTCCAATTCTTTATTAGCTTTAAAAGTCTTTTCATACATTTTTGACATTTTAATGAATTTATTGTTTATTTTTCTTTTTAAGTCTCTCACACAATCTAAATAATAAATTACATTTATCAAATTTTATATTCTTTTTTATCTCTTTTTATTTTAATTAAAATTTTTGTTTAAACTTATTATTTTTAAAAACGAATTACCATTTTATCCTTAAAAAATTAAATTTGTTTAATCTTAATTTAGGTTCTTTATTTATCTCTTTATACTTTAATTGAAAATTTTTAAATTATTATTGTTAAAAACTAATTATTATTTTATCATGAATTTGTTTAATAAATTGAATTATTAATTAGTATATAAGTAATTTAGCTTAAGATAAGATAAGAATGTATTGAAAAATAATATTTAAACTAGAAAGAAGTATGTTTAAATGAAAGCATGATTAAAATCAACATTAGCGTAAAAAACAGACAAAGGCAAGGGAGGTAAAGAAAACTAACCCAAGCCAACAGGCTTATCCCGTACACCCGGAACCTAATAGCCTTTCCCCCCTCAACAATAACAGAAGCCGAACAATCTGAATTTAAAATAGAGACTAAACAAGAAGGACGATCAGTCTAGTGACGTGAGTTTGCATGTAATAAGGCTACCTTGACTAAAGCATGAGCCGCCTTATTGGCAAACCTACGCGTCCATTGAAATGACAAGTGAAAGAAATGTCGCTTGAATGATAAACAATCAAGGGTCAAAATTCCAATCTCAGACCGATTTGGCGAAGGAGCTAATATTGATTGGACAACTGCCAAACAATCCGACTCCACAATGACCTTGGCAAGCTGTTGGTCTTTTAGCCAAGAAAGAGCTTCCCTTATAGACATAATTTCGGCAAGAACTGGGTCAAACAGGGCAGGGAAAAAACCTGAAATAGGCGTCACAAACCTATCTCGTACGTCCTTAAGAACTACAGCAAAGTCTTCCGTCTGAACATTCTCTGGAGAAACAACGAACTCGCTGTCTTCTTTCTCCCGAATAGAGAGCCTTTGCAACCCTAAATCCATGAAGCTAAAACGAAAATCTAAGAGAGACCAACGTAGAAATAATACCTAGACCTCACCTTACACATGAACGACAAAACTAACACTTGCACTCATAGAGAGTGAGAGAGACGCAAAACCTAGTTAGAATACTTTCTATTGACTTTCTTTAAGAATACTTCAACTTTTAAAAGTCTTTAAATAAATGAGATATAGAAATATAATTTTGATTTTTATTATCATTTTAAATTTTACGTTAGATTCAATCTTAATTTAAATTATTAAATTTATTATATATTAATAGGCATTATTAGTGTATTTTTATTTCATATTATATTTTTATTTTTTCTTATAATTTATAATCCTTATTTATTATACACTGATTTTATAACAGTTTAATACTAATTAAGTTTTTAAATCTTTTCTTTGATCGGTTCAATGCTTGGTTTGAGCGCACGGTTTAATACTACAATATTCTAATATCGTATAACGAATGCAATTATTTCAACAAGTCAATAAATCCATCTTCCAAAAAAAAAGAAAAAAACCTTTCAAATCTCGCTAAAAATGTAAAGAAGATAAACAACCAAATCTTTTAGGATGTATTTTTGGATACAAATATGGTTAAACTTTTTTCTCTCAAAGTTCAGGATTGATAAAGTAGTGTTTGGTGATGATATGTTATCCAGGACGAGATTAGTTGATCTTAGAAAATTTACCACTGCAAAATACACAGATTTGAATTACATTTAAAAAATTTTGTTATTACAATATATATTTACCCTATTAGACATGTAACTAAAAAAAAAATAGAATTCTACCTTAAGATTCTTTTTTTGTCATACATATATTTTTTATTATCTATAGAAGGAATCAATAGCAAAGTTAAAATTTTAGAAAAACATGTTTTTAATTTTTTGAAGGAAATTTATTAAGAAACTTTAATATGTAACAAAATAGATAAATAATTATTGTATTTTATTAAAATTTCTTAAATAGTTATTGCAATAATTTAGTATATACCATTTGCATAATTTTCAAACATTATGTCCTTAAAAATGTCATAGTCACATGTATCATTTATTTGTTAGGTGAACAAATCTTTATTTTTTTTGTTTTTCAATATATTATTAGCTATTAAACAAGAATATTTAAAAATGTACTTAATTTTTATTTAATTTAAAAATAAAGTTTATTAAAATATGACACTTATTATATGGTGAGACGATTTTAATTTAATTATAGATATATAGATAATATGAGGAATTGTTGTAATTGCAGCAACCTTGTCCACGTACATCACAAAGCAGTTCTCTCTTCAATTTTAATTTTTTGTGGCCATGTTTATAGTGATCCCTTATTCTAGCTTTACTAAATATTTTCACTTAGGGTATGTATAAGGTTGGAAAATTGAAGTGGGATATGATCCCACTGGCAATGAAAACTTTTTGCTGAATTTTTCAAAAGTAAGATCATTTTAAATTCTATAAAATAATTAATACACAAAATATAATAAAACATTAATTATAATCTATATCTTATTGTGAAGTTTGATTATTTCCTTGTCGTTTAATTCAAACCATTTTTTAAACTGACTAACTCAATTATCATAGCTGCGTTTGTGAACTCTACAACAATTATAAAGATGGTTAATCAAAAAGTGCTAGCTCTCTTAAGTTTATTTATAATAAGATTTGAAATTTTATTAATTTAATTGAAATAAAATTCTAATTTTAGTTAAAATTTAATTATAATTCTAACTAATTATAATTAAATATCAACTAGGTCAAATAGGATCTAGTATCTCATATTAGTCTTTATTTATTAAATATCTTATAATTCGAAAATTTTTCAAACTTTATAATCAAGTCTAACTTGATTAAATACTTTTTTCTTTCTTTATCCAGGTCTTTGTTAGTGACCCATTATGTTCTTAAATATGATAACAATGCATATAAATTAGAATCCTAAATCATATTTAGTTTTAGATAAATTAAACTCCTTTAATTCATTTTTAACTCTCCAATTAAGCAATTCATATCTATAGACCAAGATTGGTAACTAGCAATGTGTCGTAACTATCAAAATATTTAGGAATCAAAACTGTTTTAATTGACCTTTTTAAGCATGATTTTGTCATATAATTTAATCATTTCATCATAAAATATTTTGATTAGACATATAGAATAGAATTAATGTCTACTCTATTTGAGTCAAATCATATTAGTTCTCTATCATTACAATTCTTATTCAAGGAATGTCGAAGTGGCGAATAGTTCCCGACAGTAATAATTCTTACTGTTGGGAGGAATGTGACAAATTGTCCCAACCCAGGGAATTACCAATGCAGGAAACATTGTTGCTTCATACACTCAGACTCGTTTTCCTTCTATGACCGATCTTCTACTTCAAGGTGTTTAGTATGATTATTATGTCTCTATCCTTATTCTGTACATCTCATTTCCTTAGTTGAAGTTATCATACATAATAATAATTTGATGGTCTATACTTCATGTTGCTCTAAGCTTCCTGTATTCTCAAAGAAGAAATGTGTGTCAATAGAGGCCAGAGCGATGACACAACGACATATAAATGATTTGGCAAATCGGTTATTGTGAAAGATTCGTCAATTCCTCATACAGGGTCTGGACAATCACGTATGCATTCATCTCCAGTTTTGCTTTGTTTAAAGGTTTTCTAATAGAACGGAATCAAATGTTAATAAATGTTCTTGACAGTTTTAGGTGAAACTGTTCCCCCTTTTAGTAGTTCATATGGACAATTCATCTTCCACACCAAGAGCAACGACACTTTAACTGTTTCCTCGGTAAGTATGGCTATAGCCAACACGTTATTAAAAGAAGGTGTTCCACGGCCTTCACCTGGTGGAAGAAGTTTGACTGTTTCCAAAGCTTCGTTTGAACATGCCAGGACCCTTCTAGGAAATCTTAACATCGGGGACTCATTTACTTTTACCGACTCCCATGTCACATGGAATCAAACAAAATAATTATATCATGCATTACATTATTAGACGAAGCTTAAAAGTTGTTTGTTGTTGTATCTGTATGAATTTGTTAAACAAATGCATAATTATATAATTGTTGAAGTCGATTTGTTGTTGTTTACTTGTTTGTTGACCTTCAATGTCATTGCCTTATATATAAATATATTGTGTAAAATATTGCTTAAAAATTGTTATATTTATACAGAATTCGATCAACATTGAATTTAAGGTTACAATATGGGACCAAAGAGACAACGTGAGGTTATGCGGCCGAGATTTAAAGGGATGTTCAGCGGACAGGTGTGTTAAGGTGGATCGTCACAGTCTGCAATTCGCACTGACTCACCTCTTCCTCCTACACATCCTCCAGTTCCAGATGAACCATCACCTCCTGCTCCTCATGCAACACCATCTCCTTCTCCAACTCATATATCATCCAATACTTCTTTAGGGAATGGAGGAGAGGCCCGCCAGCCTGGATCTGTGGGAGATGATGGGAGAAAGTATATCACTGTTATCAATGACCAGTAAGTGCGATAACATTAATCACTATTTGCTGTTGATTAAGCCTTAGGTTTTTCGGTTCATTTGTAGACTACAATTACTTCTTGTTTTAGGTTCGTTTCGTCTGGAATGAGTTTCAGACATATGACTTCCACTTTTAAGGAAAGGATTGAACCCGAGGGATATACGTGGAAGAATATATCTGAAGCTACGAAACAATTTTACTTTCAGGAGTTCGAGGTACAATAAATATTTATTTCCTTTTTATATTTATATATATAGTCTAATGACATATATAGTTTTACATTAACTAATATAGTTTTTTTTAATTCTTCAATCAGAAAGAATTTTTCTGGGACTCTTCTTTGGACGCGAGCATATGTAAAATATGGGAGAGGCGAGCTCGTACACGTTATCGCGACTTCATTAACGCGATACACAAGGCTGGTGCACGACCCCATTTTATTTCGGAGGAAACTTGGAGTCGTTGGCTGGAGTATTGGGCATCACCTGCGGCAATGTCCATATCAGGACATAACTTGGCCAACAGAAGTGGAGGCCCAGGTCGAGAGAGTCTTCCCGTACATACGGGAGGATCAATAACCCACCAGGAGCATGCATATAGACTTGTAAGTATCTGCACTTTACACTTATTTTGTAAATATTTTGCTTTGTTGTATTATAGAAAATGATAATGGTATAAATGTCTGGTGCCACTTATGACTGTGTTGAGTTATTTTCTTTGTTCAATAGGAGGCAAATATCATACAATTTGACGAACCTCTGCCGAAGTTTAAACGATTTATAGTTCACATCTAACAGTTTAGTTTATTCATGTAGGAAAAGTCATTGGGCATCAAGCCTACACCTATTCAGTTATTTCTGCACACTCACACGAAGAAGCACGACGGTGTAACATTCGTCAACAACCGCTGTCGAGAGCTGAATGTCTGTCAACTTAATGCATTTTATATATTTCTTAATAATGATCCCTTCCTTCCTATTAATGTAAACTTGACATACCTTATAGGACCAATTACAACAAACCATTCAGCGACAGTCTCAGGAGGAACAACCTGTAGATGAGACTCAGACGTATCTTGAAGCTGTGGGTGGTAGGGATCGTCGTGGCAGGATATTCGGCCTAGATTCTTATGGGAACACATGTTATTCCCAATCTTTTATGTCCAGTACAGCAGTGTCCACTAGGCCAGCGAACAACAACGAAGTCATCGAGCTTCGGGTCACAGTGCAAACATTAATGGAGAAGATAGCTCATTTGGAAGAGAGGCGGACAGAGCGGGAGGAACAACGGATGAGAGAGCAGGATTAACGGATGAGAGAGCAGATGAAGCTTATGGCAAAGATGAGAGAAGAGATGGAGCAGATGGCTCAGCTGAGACAGTCGTTGGAACAGTTGAAGGGAAGTTCTACAGAGGACCACCCGCGATCACCACATCCTTAGATAGTCGAAGTCATTATGTTTCAATTACAAACATAAGAATTTATGTACACTTTAATGTGTTCATTACCAATTTGAAACAATTTACATTCTTTTAACTCTATACTTATCATCTAATTTTCTGATTACATAAATATATACAAATATACAAATTAAGTTAGTATGCACAAGTAAGTGAACTCTAGAAAATATGGTCTTATCAAAAGATTATGAAATGGTTGTAGTTTAATTAAACATATCATCGATGGATTATCCAAAACTGTCAGTAAATGGAATATTTTACCGACGAAACTTATCATACCGTCGGTATCAAAAACTGAATTACAATTGTCGACGTTTGTATTTCCGTCGGTACCTTTAACAACTTACTATTGTCATCGACCTAGATGTACCGACGATTGTTCCGTCCGTAAAGTATACCACGGAAGTAATCCATCGGTGATATCTACAATCCACCGACGAAAACTTTAATCAATGTCCATCGGTACATAATAACAACGGATTACTTTCCATTGATTGGCCGTTGATAATACACCGACGGAAGTTTTTTGTCGGTAAATAATAGCGACAGCCTTTTTAACGACGGTTTCGTCTGTCGTCGCATTCCGTCGGTATATATAATTTTCGATGGAAATATCGAGTTTTCCGACGGAATATTCCGTCGGTAAACGTGATTTTTCTTGTAGTGATATGCTAGCATTAGCTACGCTATGCACTTATGGGTTTAACATTGATAAATTCTTATAAGTATATAATTAAGTCATAATCAGTGCTTCTCATAATAAATCACTTATAATCATTGCAAAGAATTCTATTCAACATAAAGAACAAATTGTATCAAAATCAAGGTTCATACTATTAAAGAAGTTGAAAGGAGAATGAAGTAAAACTTGAATATTATTCTTTAGACAAGTAGATGGTTGATATAGTGCTAAAACTTTATACTAAGACTTTATTTTGATAAGAGTGGAAAGAAACATAAGTTTAAACATATTCATAGACTATACATTTACTTTTAGAGAGAAACATAAGTATACGCGTCTATATTCTAAAGTGAGTATTTATATTTACTTCTAAAACAATACGGATACGTCCATGTTAAAAGCATAAGGATGTACTTGTTACGTTGTTAAAATCATTTTCTTTAAGTACACAAGTTTTAGAGACACTTCATGTCCTTACGTTTCAACATCTTAGCTTCTTGGGGATAACTTATGATTTGACCACCATCTGGGTTCGTAAGGAATCCACCCTCCCGATTCCTCCCCTTTTGGGTGGTGAAAGGACTTTATGGAACCCATCGACTCTTCTTTGAAGGATCTACATATATATATTTGGTATAAGAATGGGCCGAGGCCAAAGAAAAAACTACAAATGAGTGACTCGGGGGAGAGAAACCCCCACTTGGTCAGTTAAAAGTAAATGCGAAAGACCAGCAAGAGGGTCTGGAAACCAGTGCACCCCCAAAGGTAGATCATAGCTATAGTTGGCTAGCCAATCAGCACAACGGTTACCCTTCCGGTATACATGATGCACTCTCACGTCCCAATTCCTGGATAGAAACTCTCTAATAGCACGATGTAACGCATTGAAAGGATCTACATATTTGAAGGATGATAATACGAACAAAGAAACGATCATAATGGTTGGAATTGAAAAGAAATGAAAACCATTTGTTTCCTTCTTTTTTGTTACAACCATTTGTTTCTATACGATGCATTGACACATGGTTATAATGTAACTCCTTTTGATAAGGAGTAAAATCATAACAAGGTCAGGAATATAATGATAAGAGACAAATTAAAGGTCCCTAATATTAATAAAAAAGTTAAGATTGACAAGATTTAGATAATTATGACATATTAGAAGGAGATACCCTGACACTTTAGTGAGATGATGCGAGAAGATTGTACTTAGAGATTGTAAGAGAAAAAATGAAGGAATAAGAAGAACACGAAGGAAGTGATCAGGAATAATATGACTTTGTTGGAACTTACCAAAGACATCACCCTCAATAAAAATATTTTAGCGTTCTAAAATACGAATAAAAGATATCATATAGAAAGGTCTTTCTTGTTCTAATATATCTTTTAAATATTTTTTCAAGTCTTATGTCTTGTATTTAGCTTAAACATTTAATATGTAGTACTTTCTTCTTAGTTATTTAGTCCAAATATATTCTTATAATGAATTATTTGATTTATTTATTCATTTGTCTTCTTTCTTGTTTGTGTATTTATTTAAAATTTATCTTTATTTTACCTAGTTATATATTTATTTTATTACTTATTTTATATTTTTATTTATACATATTTATTTATTTATATTTTATTATTATTATCTTTTATGTTTATTATTATTACTATTTTAATTAGTATTATTTTTATTTTAATATGTCATCATCATCACACTCAGTCCGAATTTTCGCAATAAAGTGGGGTCTGGGGAGGTCTGATAGTACGCAGCCTTACCCCTATATAGTAGAGAAGTTGTTTTCAGTAGACCCATATGCAGATGTGATAATAGAAGAGTGATGCAAGTTAAAGATTAATAAAGTAAAACTGGCACGCTAAATAATTTTGTAAATAAAATTACAATAAATACATAAATAAATAATAAAATATAACTCGACTTTTAAAAATATAATATATTGTAAAACTAAAATATAACGAAATATATCATCTTTTTATCTATAGAAAAGCACCAATACCCAGATAATAAGAGAGTAATAAAGTTTCAAATAATTCGACTTTGACTCAATATGTAGAAACACAAAACGTCTAAAACCATAATACCATTAAGTATAAAAGTTCAATCTTGACATAAACCTAACAATATCAGATGCAAAGAGATCAACATAATCAAACTTAGAAAGCATTAAACACTAAATCAAACAAAGAAGTTAATATCAAAAGAAAAAAAAACCATACAAAACAGAAATTTCAAAAAACCAACAAAACCTAAAAAACACCAAAACAGAAAAGATTGAACAATCAAGAATCATATTCGAAATTATATAGAAAACAGTCTTTTTACTAGTTAAGATTAAGGTCACGTTCTCTCGGGTTTCTTGATACCTAATCTATAAGTGAACTATCAGTAAATTGTTGATGTTGTTGATGACCACGTTGCTTTCAGTTCAAAACCAATGATAAGGGGTTGATGATAACTGGTAAAAGTGTCTTTATCTTTCTTCTATGACCAAAACAAAACCAAATCGCATATGGAGAATTTAGTAACTCCCGCAAGTGTGTTTACTATTTTATAATCATAGCTCTTACTGTAAGTCCTAAAAAAAAATAATTACTTCAAATTTTCACTAGCATAGATGATTTTTGCTATTAAATAGAACAGATGTCTACATCACATATCTCTAAATAATAACAAAGGATTTCTTGCATTGTCATTGAGCTGTTCAAATTCACTCCCAAATAAACTTGACTAATTCTCGTGTCTATTTCAATTACTCTCCGAACTTCTGGAACTAAGGAAGTTAACAAAACACACAGCAGTTATCATAATTTTCAGAGACAGTATAGGTTTTCTTACACGATTCTTCTATTGATGCGACACAATCCAAATTTCCGGGACATGACATGACATGACGTGACATGATATCTTTTTTTCAACTGCCTCCTCTCTCTCTCTCACAACTTAGCTTAGCTTCACCTACCATTTATCCGTCTCCCTGTACTTAACTAACCATTGCCCAACAATGCTAGGAACCCGATTCCAAATTCCTGCTGTTTATGGTGGTTGCTGGGCTTTTACGGATCATAAAGATGCGACCTTTGGTTTGGGTATAACCTCAGGTTCGCGGACTGTTTCTTCTTTCCCTTCGTTGTCCGTGAGATTGGGTTCATGGTTCCGTCGTGGTCCTCCCAACTTCATCGTCATTTCTTGCAAATCGTCTCATGGGAGCTCATCAGGTGACCGTCCGACCAATGCCTACGATGACCACGATCAGGACTATTTTCAAGCTTCTCTCCTCATTTCAGGTGTTTGTCTCTCTCTCTCTCTCTCTATCTCGCTCGCTCGCTCTCAAATCTCGTGTTGAACAATTGACAATGGTTTTGTAATGGTTTTCGTTATTAGGGGTAAGGGACTTTTGGATTTGACATAATCTAGACCCGAGAATAATTGAAGTTTGTCACTTCATTTAGTCTCCTGTTATTGCTGTTTGAAAAGTTTACTCTAGGAATTACCCATCTTATTTTATTGAATAATGCATCTCATCTTTTGTTTTGTTTTTTTGTTTTTTTGTTTTTAATCTATGAAAGAGCTTTGATCTGCATGGAAAGAATATAATTGCCGGTTACAGTGAAGGGTTTAGACTTTCTGATGTGAAGGACACTATGATGTTAACGTAAGACTAAAATGAAGATTCTTTTATTGCTGAACTAATTTCTTTTGTCATTTTATCAGAAACTGTAGCCCATTATCGGATGCGAAGGCAAGGATTTGCAGAAGATTTGAGATGGCAAACATCTGGTAGAATGTTTCCACACACTGTACATGCCAAGGAACCTAGACCAGAGCTGGGCATAATAGGACATGACTTTCTTCGTAGGTTCCAAAGTCCCACCATGTTCCTTAAAGTTTCTTGTGATGGTGACTTCTTGTTACCAATTCTTGTTGGTATGTTTAACTTAACTATGCCACTGTCTCTCATTTTCTTTGTTTCTTTCCATTTTCTGGTTTATCATAGATTGGTACGATTCTATTTTCTGGCCACCCCGCAACAGCCAACTTCAGTTTTTTTATTCCTTATGCAGGGGAATTTTCTCTTGAGAAACTTATAGATGCGGAGAGGGGAGATGATAATGGGGTAAAACACTTTCTCATTACCAGTACATCTGTTGCTTATATAATTTATCACTACTAATTTAAGATGTTTGTGACATTATTATAGGATTGGCCGGATCAGTACCTGCTGGTGAAAAATATAGTGGAAACACTTGGATATGAAGTATGTAGCTACTTTATTGTGCTTCTATGACTTCTTTATATATTACCTGGGCTTATGGTGTTGGATTTTGTGATGTATGCTTGTACCTGGCTGATACTTGGCCAAATTTTTAGAACTCAGATAACTTCCAAGTGTTCAACATCTGGAAACTTTCTACTATTATAATTCAAATTCAGTTTTATTGTGCACTAGAGTAAGGTATCTTGGAGTATTCAGTTTTACTAAGTTGCTGCTTGTTTTCCGCATTTTTTTTCAGATGAAAATGATAAGAATTTCCTATTTGGTTTCAGATAACAATGATGAGAATTACCAAAAGAGTGATCAACACTTACTCTGCAAGATTATACTTTAGCCGGGTGAGCAGAAAGTCAAGACCCATGCTAGTTCAAAAGTTTTGTGGAATTTTACTAAATGTAAACTAATCTCATTTACAGCCAGGAGACAGTGATATTCTTAGTGTGGATGCAAGACCCTCGGATGCTATAAATGTTGCAAATAGATGCAAGGTAATTATTATCACTTAGTTACACTTAGTACAAATGCTGCTAATTTTTTTTTCTTTTCTAAAAGTTCAAATGATAATTTGTGCTTTATTTCTGCCTTATAAATTGTGACAGACCTTCATGCCAAAAACTATGCAGTTGAGATTATCAATCATGTCTTTGCATTGCTTCACAAAAGAATTCTGGGGTTTCAAGATTCCTATAACTTGAATACTATTCCAGTCTATTGCTCATTAAAAGGTTGATAATAAATAAATCAGCTTGTTAGATGGGTTTTTCTCTACTTTAGCAGGCCTACTTCTTCCTCTCCATGTCATCTTTATAGTTGTATCTTAAGGATCTTTTCTCTTTGTTATCGAAATATTCACTGGTTTCAAGATGCATACATCTCTTGAGTAATAGTTAATTTTGGTTGATTACGTTTTCATGCAGGCTCCAATTTATATTAACAAACAAATTGTAATCTCGGATGCTATCAGAATTGGTTATGGGATGGGAAGAGCACGTGGTTCAAAACCTGCTTATGATGTATTGCTTGATAGGTATTAGCATGCTTGCTTGTTTCAATTCCCATTATGGGCTCTATCTGTTTCCTTGTGACCATGGCATGGGTTCATTTCTCTCCAGTGCTGCTGGCGGCCCAGATTTGCTAGCTCAGGAAATTGACCTTGTGCGGAATATGAACTTAGCTGTTCAAGAGGAAAGATACAGTGATGCAGGTAATTTAGTAGAACATTATAAATCTGTTTCTTCTTTTTTATTTTTTCTCTTAAGCAATAATCAAAGTATACATATTTGCACTTCCTTTTTGGTCGCATTTGTTACCTTGAATGGTAGATCATTGTGTGATTTTCAATATGGGCAGCTATGTGGAGAAATAAAATAATTGAACTTCGCAAGTCCAGACATGACCACTAATGATTTTTGAGGTTAGTTAACTTGGAATGTTTGGTGATGATTTTGTAACTACTGCTTGTACACATAATTTTATTCCTTTTGCAGGATCGGATTTAATAACAGCTCCTGGTGTAGAGTTTATGGCTCTTCTGTGTATAGCATCTTTATCCTTCGTCCAAAGGTAATTTAATGTAAAATGTAATAGGATGAATTTACTTAAAAAAGAATTCCTTGAGGCCTTGTGATGCTTTGGCGTAGGACTTTGATCAGCATTTTCAAGAAGCTTATGCATGATCGAATAATTTCAAAGAAATAGTATGTATAGCTTAAATATAGAAATGACGTATCTATTGTGTATATTATGATTAACTCTCTTTGAAAGGGAAATTAACAATTGTGAGGATTTACCTGTGTTGTGGCTGCAATGATATGTAATTCATGAAAGATTCCAAAGTATATAAATGATGTTTTCCAGGAAAGACTGTTGCAAGTTCTATAATTTTTTTATTGCTGTGAAATTCTCGTATCTTTCTATCCACCAAAGCGTTTGAGCTATGATGTATATAAACTATTTATCCCTTCTTCCCCTGCTGCCCGTTTTCCTATCTGTTCACTCTGTCTGGACTAAAGATGGATGTGAAGAATTACGACTTGCTTCAACATGATGTTTGCTGCTGCTTATTCTTCTTGAAAAGGCATGTCGCAATTACAGAAGAGAAGCTTGCACGATAACGTTTTTAGTGGATGTTGTAGCTTAAAGTTCTCCAAATATGAACTTGAAGTTAATGAATGACAATGTATCATGAAAAGTTGTTCTGTTGTATTTTAAGATGCCTTAGTGTATTGTCGTGGCATTGGGTATATCCTTCCATCTGATAGGAAATAAATGAGTTCACTACAGTTCTGCTAGTGTGTTCATACCTGATTTGAAATTTATACTGAGTTTTGTTTATAATACCAACCACCTGATTATCCTAAACCTCATCCTCAACGCAAACAAAAGACTAAAACTCAGAATAAAAGGATAAGATTTGAGCAGTGTCCACTTAGCACCTCTAACCTCTAACCTGAAACTCTTGAATTTAAGCCCGAACGACTAAGCTACAAAAATGGTTGCTCATTGATACAATGCGTGGCATTGTTTTTGCTTGTCATGGGAGATCTGAGCTAGGGGCTTAGCCAATTTGAACAATTGGGCATCCAGTGATTTTGTACAGTAACAATGCTTCTCTTACTTGGAAATCATGACAAATTAAATTTCCTCTCTTAACATCAAATTTGCTGCATGGAAACAGCAATTGTACAATGAAAATTGGACAATGGCACCCTGATGAGTATTACTACAACCGCCTGTGATCCTGACAGGGTGTAGAAGCTCTCAGCTTTATTGGTGGCGACCAACTACAATTCTTTTCGGACTAAGTATGAAACTTAATGTCGTCGACACAAAGAAGGAAAACGCTTAGGCACCCGCAAGCTACGAGGTTTTGGCATCCTTTCACCATCACCCCATAGCGCATAGGCTTCTTCCCCGTGCACGGCGTCATCACCAACATCGAGGTCTTCATCGTCCATCCTAAGATCAACAACGTGGCTGATTAGGATACAGATTAAGCTTGTCACAACCACGTTCCAGGCAGTGATAAAAGCTGCCCCAATTAGCTGAAACGCCATTTGCTTAAGGCCATCGTTCTGTCGTCCACTGGACAAGCTGTAAATTAAACCTGTCCCATATGTTGAATTTGGATACATTAGGCGTAGTAATGAGGGTTTGGCCAATAGGCCGGATAGAAATCCTCCTAACACTCCGGCCACCGCGTGCGTGTGGAACACTGCTAATGTGTCGTCTATTCTTTGGAAGAGAGCTGACCTCTTGTGCAGTACCATCATGGTGTACCACGTCACCATCCCAGACATGGCTCCCATCAATATTGCAGCCCATGCCTCCACTACACCTGTCATGTATATATATGAGGAGTGCATGCCATCTGAACTAAGACTAGTAACAGGAATTTGTCACTTACTGCTAATGTTCTGTTATCTTTTTTATTTTAGATTATTGCTATAGAGTTCTTTAGTTTTTGCTCCGGTTCTATTTGGATTTTCATAGCCGCGCGGTATTCTCCGATCCTGGTTTCCAGTTCTTTATGGACTGTTTTGTTAATTTGAATAAGTGCACTATATCGTTGTTACTATATGTGGATCAAACCATTATCCTACGGAGTCCTAATTTCTCAACAGCCTATCTGATACTCTCCAAAGTTGCAGTCCGACAAAAAACGGATTCTTTTGTATTCCTACAGGAAACTAGAAAATGTATCTTTCCTTACGATGAACAGGAATTGATAAAAGAAAAAGATGTCACCTGCACCTGGAGTGATACAGACAAGGCCGGTGATCATTCCCTGAATGGCACCGATGACGGAGCTTTTCTTGTACACTATCATGTCTAGCGAAACCCAACCCAGGAGACTGGTGGCAGTGCAGAGATGTGTGTTGAGAATCGCTTGTGATGCGACCAAAGCTGAAGCAAATGGAGATCCTCCATTGAACCCTGTCCAACCCAACCACAAAAACCCTGCTCCTCCTATCATGTGAATTATGTTGTTTGGTGGAAAATTCTGCCTATCATTTGATTGCCTGGGTCCTACCTAAGTACAGTATCACACAATCACCCACCATCCATTAACCTTGAGAAATCATTAGATAAATTACTGCTATTACCAGAACTTGCAAAGGACAGTCAAATATGTCAAATTACCCAGTAAGCAGCAGTGAAACCAGCTACACCAGAAGAAAGATGGATCACATAGCCACCTGCATAATCAATAATGTGTTCTTCAAGAAAGCCGTTTCCCCAGATAGTAAATGCCCCAATAGAGTAGCTGAAGGTGAGCCATAAAGGAACAAAGAGCATCCAAGCATAGAAGTTCATTCTTCCAAGCACTGACCCTGCGACCAACACGACAGTAATGGCAGCAAAAGCGAATTGGTAGAACACATAGTCAGCCATCGGCACATGACCAGTCCTAGATGGAGCTAAGAGAAACCTTTGGGACAAGGCAACATTTGGCTTCCCTACGATGGGACCAATCTTGGCACCAAAGGACATGTGATGAGCCCATAATACCCAGCAAATGAGAGCTGCTGCGAAGGCATAAAGAGCCATGAAGGCAGAGTTGACAGCCCATTTCTTCTTCACCATGCTTCCATAGAGAGTCACAAGACCTGGAACGCTTTGTAGACACACCAGAGTGGTTGCTGTGAGTTGCCATGCATTGTCTCCTTTGTTGAGCCATCCTGGAGAGGCTTCGTCTGGCGCTAGCCCTGATGGCAGAATGAACACTACTTCTGGACTGCTATAGTTCATGGGGCAACAGAAAGAGGAAAGAAAGAAAGCAGAGAACTCGGGGCCGAAGACGGAATTCCTATTAAGCTGAGAACGTGGAAAATATTGTGCTAGCTTGATAGGACCTGAAATATAAAAGATAGCTTGATGCTGAGCGGGTGAGGTGAGCATAGGAATAATCTCCACATTGTTGTTATCGTACAAAAGCAGGATCTTGTGAGTCGACTAGCTGTACAGGCCACGGTTGGATTGAAGATTCATTCGAGAATGACTAATTTAACTGATACGTGAGAATATTGTCTGCCCTTTACCCTTCAGAATCAGACTACTCGCAATCTTCTATAAAAAATTGAAAAAAAAAGTGCAAGTTACTAAAATTCCAGTTTTATAATTCCTATGTGGTCTGATACATACCCAGTTGGACTCTAATGAATCGATTCAAGTTACTTTATACAGAATATACATGGTTATCTAGCTATGTTTAGCTTCTTTGAAAGCAACTTATTGAATATATAATGAAAATTTTAAGCAAACTTTGCTTCATATCAACAAACTCGATCGGTATATTATACTAGTTTAAGGGAATTTAGTTGGTTCTATATAACTACGAATTTTTCTATTGGATAACCCTTCGATTCTCTTCGTAATTGACGAAGATGAACTGAACAAATATTCGGAAACGTCAGAACGTTGATATTACTAATAGCCATTCTGAATTGTGGATTATACTATAATTAATTATAGGTTATTACAATAATTGTTACACACTTAAGACAAGAGGCTAATGATATTATTGGCATACGACCAAACAAGAACATTCTTTGATTGATAGTGCAAGATGGAGGAGAAAAAATATAAATTACTTGCCAAAAGACTGAGAATCGCATAGTATAAGGAAGTTCTCTTAGTAATAAGGATGCTAACGATATAAATAATAAGTTTATATGAATATAAGAACATTGTTGGACTAAGTGTGGCTCTAACTCATAATTTTGCTAGTACCAGAATATGTTACTATTAGGGAGCGTTTGGTTTGAGGGTTTGAGAACGAAAGAATGGAACAATTATAAAAAACAGTATTTACTTGGGGTTTTCAATTCCAGGGGAATGGATTTATCCTATTAAATTTGGAATTTACTAAACCCACCAAGGAGGGTGGGTATCGAGTTTTTATTTCAATCCAAGTTTTTATCACGTTTATTTTTTACTTTTTTATCCTCAGCCTTTGCCCTATCATCCTCTTTACTTCTTTATCGTCTCTCAATTCCTTACGATCTCCTATCCTGCCTTATCTCATCTCATCAACGAAGGAATTTTTTGTTCTGCGCCAACAGGTATATCTTCTGAAATCCCTCGTTTCAATTTGATGTTAAATGAACTAGATAGAACCTAGTTTCATCTCATTGTAAATGAGACTTTTGCTTCTTTTTTTTTTCTTATATATTCTCGTTTTATGATTTAATCAAGAGAATAACCAATCTGTTATATGGTTTAATGATGTGAAAGTGCATATGATTATAGATAGAACACTACAAGAAAAATATAGTTTAGCGACGGAAATTACCGACGGACTTTGTACATATTCCGTCGGTAAGCTTAATTAGCGATGAAATTTACCGACGGATAACGGCGTCGGAGAAACGGCTGTCGGTAAATTTACCGACGGAAACAAATTTCCGTCGGTAAATTTACCGACGGTTATTCTGTTCGGTCAGTAAATTTTTCTGCCAGAAAATTACCAACGGAAACAAATTTCGTCGATAAATCGTCGGTACTTACCAACGGAAAAAATTTCCGTTAGTAACTTTGCTGAAAACTATTTTTTAAAATTTACATGCAAAGTGTTTAGTTTCTGTAGGACCTCGGCCTCTCAGGCCTCGCGTCCTCACGGCCTCGGCCTACCGGGCCTCCCGCCCACCCTCTTGTAGATATTGGCCGCTTTGGGCCTCGGCCTCTAGAGCATCGCACCCTCACAGTTTGTTTTTTCACATGACTTCCCAGGAGGTCACCCATCCTAGTACTGCTCTGACCCTAGCACGTTTAACTTCGGAATTCTGATTGGATCCGGTGCATTAGGGCATGGGAAACGCGTCTACAAGTTTTTCGTTTCCACACCCTTATAAGGCATGCTTCGTTCTCCTCTTAACGGCCGTTATTCTTATTTTTTCAAAGTTTTTTTAATTAGTTATTTTATTTACTTTAATTTTTAAAAGTTTTTAATTATATATTTTATTTACTTTAACTTTCATAATTATTGTGAATTTTAATTT
>JAOQMR010000213.1:9248245-9260613 GCA_027563865.1 Erythroxylum pelleterianum
TTTTAATATTTTGAAATTTTATTTTAATATTTTGAAACTATATTTTAAATTTACTTATATATTTTTTCAGTATAATTACCGACGGAAAAGTTTTCCGTCCCTAAATTATAATTACCGACGGAAAATTTTAATATTTTGATAAGTTGTCGTCCCTAAATAGCGACGAAAAAATTTCCGTCCCTAAATTTGGTGGGATGTTTTCCTTCCGTTTATAGCGACGGAAATTATAACCGTCGCTAAATGACTTTTTTTTATGTCGATTTTAGCTACGGAAATAGGAGTTCCGTCGCTAATTTACTACGGTTTATTTTCCGTCGCTAATTTTTCGTCGCCAATTTTTCTTTTTCTTGTAGTGGAACGAGAATCATAAAACCAATCTGCTCCTTTTTTTCCCTTATAATTGTTTTGTGATTTAATTTGATTTTTCGTATATGGTTTTAACTCCTTAAAAAAAAAGGAAAAACACATAGCGAATCGTTTTCTACGTTGGTGTTTGTTTAGTTGTTTTGTAAAGCTCTTAATGGCTTTCAAGAACAACGAAACAAAAGCACTTTTTTTTTACAGTTTTTAACCTTTGTATAAAAATACAAGCCCTTCATCTTTATCCAACGTCTGTTTCTTCATAAAAGTCACGCCTTTTTTGTTTTGATAAAGTCTTAACCTTTGGATAAAGAGAGGAATTACTTTTATTCGGTTTTACAATTTAACAATTATATAAAGACGTTCTTGAATTTATTTGGTGTTATTGTTTAACATCTATAAAACATAAACATTTTTTAAAGCTTTACATGCATTGTGTGCTTTTGGATTCAGATTAAAAAAAATTCTAGTTTCTAAAATTCTAGGAAGAGGCAGATAAATAGATATTATTGCCCATTATGAATAATTAAAATTGAATGTATACAATAATGTTGTGATTAACTAGGAATATATCCATGTTCATATGCATACAATATTATTGCTCATTCTGTGAGCACTCATATTCGTTAACGTAACAGCTGCCTTTAATTTCAATATAGAACATTATGGCACGTACCCCTATCATAAGTAGACGATGCAAATTAATTCAAAATGCTCGGATTATAACAACATTGGTTAATGTATTCAATCTAGTTTTTGTTACTTGGTTTCAAATGTTATTGATGCATTTGCACATTACAAGACCCCCATTGAAAACCAAAGAAGAAATCAAACATGAGAGAATGAAATAGATGTTTAAGCTCACAAAACAATCTAATACTATTTGTATTAGTGAGCTCCGAATGGATAGACGTACATTTGGTATATTGTGTGAGATGGTAAGAGATATTGGAGGGTTAAAGAACACTAAGAACTCTTCATTAGAGAAAATAGTTGCTTTGTTATTATATGTGTTGGCTCACCACAAAAAGAATAGGACAATTGGCTTACTGTTTCATCGAAGCGGGGAAACTATCAGCTGACACTTTAAATATGATATGGAAATATAGTTGCAATTGTATTGTTGGCATTATACAGCTTTGTTGACAAATGATCATATAGCTCATCTAATGCTCAAAAATTGCGATAAAATTCCTTGCCAAAATTGATTAATTTTTTTTTACAAATATATGGAGATAACCCCAATAAACATAGGAAGGGCAAATTGTTTTCATTTTTATTGAGAGTAAAAATAGTATTGTATTATCTTTCATGTCCATTAATGCAACAAACCAAACAACAGTATTGGTATTAATACAGAAACCCAAGTTACAAACCAAACTTCATTTTTTTTTTAATTTTTCATACCCATCCTCATCCCCTTCTACTATTATACCCATATCCATAGCCAACCCCTTGCTCAAACCAAACGCCTAGATAGTATTTTATCCTTGGTGATATTAGTAAGTAAATATGAGAAAAGATTAAGATTAATAGAAGGGTAAAGTGAGCAAAGGAGCTAATTTAGTCAATTGAGCAATTAATGGATAAAGAAAAGGAGAAAAGTGAAGCTTATATATAATTCAAAGAATCAAGAATAAAGAGGAATCAACTACACCAAAAACTTAAATTAAATTACTGTATCCTTTTGCTAACCTTATCATAGTCATTTCAGTGAATTAGAGGCTTACTAATTACGTAATAATTTATATGTGGGGTATGATTCGTAAATCCTTTCATAATTAAGAGGCAATTTATTTTTATTTTTAAAGAAAGCGTCTTATCTTTAAAAAACATTTGGGTAACTTTTGAAATATTATTAAATCAAGTTTTCGTCAAATGAATGCATTTTAATCTTTAAAATAACATGAGAAGTTTTGAAAACTTATTTTAGGAAGTTTGGTAAACCAATATAGTAATTTAGATAACCCACGTTAGAATTTTGGATAGAATGGTCAACTAGTGTGGCAATGTAATTGACAATTGTCTTTTAAAAATATGTAGCTTGAGCTTTTGACCACATTCATCAATAAATGTACTAAAATAATCAACCAATATGTAGAATGGTCAATCAATGCTATTGTTACTAGCCATTATAATGGTTAGTTTTGTTGTTATTGGTTATTTTGGGTTATTTGAGTATAAATAGACCATACATGGGTTGTGGGGGAGAAGGTTAGGCATACAAGAGAGTTGTTAAGAGCCTTGATCGCAGTTTTTCGATATGTATAGTTTTAATGAGTTATAGTTGGTCTAATTATACTTCCTCTAATAGCTCTGTTTTTCTTTAACTTAGCTCCTTATGCCCCCTTTTGCTACTTCCATCTAGATTTGTCCTAAGTTCCAGTTCACAACTAGGCTTTTTGTGCATCTAATGTGTCCTTATTAGCCACAAGTGTTTCTTTAATCTACAACAATGTGTTGTGACAAAAACTCTACAAGTCATGATTTGAATTCTGAAAGAGTCTTTCATTCTCTTTCCCTCTATGTTATATAAACACTACGTCCAATGCCATTTTAAATAGGTTATGATAACTTATGTTAAGTTGATGTAGCTGTGAGGTTTATAGCAATTTGCTTCCCAATCATTATCCACATAATAGTATGATTACATAGAGATTAAATTTCATCTATACAACCATTATATAGTTGTACTTGAATAATATAAGCTCTTAAATTTAAGTTGTAGCATAAGATAGTTTTTCTTTGTAGTTGCATTTTAATTTTTCATTTCAATTTATTTTTATGAAGGTACCTATGCTGTCTTTGATTCTTAAATTGATTATCTCATTAGTCAAATTCTTTTAATTCGTTGATCTGGGAGCAACATGAAGCAGGTTTTCAAATTTGGGATACTTATGTGACTCCTCTCCCTTAAAATCACCTCCTAACTCCTCAAATCATCCCTCTAATCCCTCATATTTCTTTTCCCTACTATAAATCACACCCTAATTCACTTAAATTCAGGCCCTATTTTATAAACCATGATTTCAAAATCCATTAAAGTTACTTGTATTAAGTTTAATTCTAAGTTGAAAATGGTCAGATTACTTTAGTAATCTGATTTAAGAGGGTGTATTTTGGCATAAGCTAAGTGTTTTTTGTTCAAATTAAAGGGGTATGGATTGCTTCTTCTTATTGAAATAGATCATATGTTTTCAATTTACTTGGGTTTAATTTTTAATAAAAGTAAATTAAAGGAGATCATCAGGTCTATGCTTCAATCAATGACAAGTGGGATTGTGGCAGCTTGGGTGGTAATTGTTGTTATAGATGTTGGCTAACTACATCAAGGGATTTCAAATGAGCTTTCTTGGGCATTCACACCAATTTATTATTGGCTTCTAAGTGATTTACAGTTTCCTATTTGTTTTATTGAGTTTTAAATTCACTACATTTCAAAGAAGTCTTGTTTTGTTATTTATCGTAGCGATTAGTTGCTTTCCTTTTTAGTTTTCATCTTCATTTCATTTCTATTTTTAGTGCTTTTTATGATTTATTTTACTTTTTTTCTTGTTCCAACTCCACATTTGTCATGTGCTTTCTCTTTTGTTTAATATTTTACTTTTTTTCTTCAATATTGTTAATTAGAGGTTTGTTGTTAATGGTTTTTTTGAACAAAAAGTAAAAAAATTTCAAAATTTGGGCAGTGTGACTATTTTTATCAATTACAGTTATGGTTTGTGTGCGATTAATTGTGGCTTATATATTGATTGGGATTTTTTGCTTCTTCCTAGTTAGTATATTTACCTCGTTGATTGCTTTGTATTTAATATTGATTTTAATATTCTTTATCATTGTTTATTGCTTTTTTTCACTATTTTTATTTATTTCCTAGGGTTGTTATTATTGTTGCCATTTATTTTCTAGGGTTGTTATTAGTATGACTTATTTGATTTCTAATTTTGATAACTTTAGTAGTTCCTTTTTTGTGGCTTACTACTAGTTTATCCTTTTTATTTAGCTTTTTTTAAAGCTCCAATCCTTGTTACTTTTCTCAAGTAGTCTTAGCATTATTTAGGGCCTTATTGTGTTTGTCATTTATAGCTTGTGATGGGTGTTAGGGAAGGAGTGGCTGCTTTGACTTCTTATGATAGTGTTAAGATTAGTCCTTCAGTAAGTTTTGGGGCTAAGAGGATAGTAGATGTTGATAGTTTACGGATAAGTTCCTAAAACATCAAGACTCTTATCGAGAAGTTATTGGAATTATTAGAGAATTTAGATCAATATAAGATCCATATAATATGTAGTTAGGAGGTAATATAGAAAGGGGCTAAAGCAGAAAAGATTAATAGGGCATTTAGGGTGTTTAAGGAAATGGAATGGTGTAGGTATCTTAGTTATCAAGGAACTCAAACATCATTTGGTGGGAGTAAAGAGAAATAATGGTAGATTTGTCCTTAAAGATTGTGGCAAAAGATGTTGTTTTCAATGTGGTGTGTGCTTATGCACCCAAAATAGGGTTAGAGAATAACTTAAACGTCAATTCTGGAAAGAGTTAAATGAGGTGATTAAGCAGATTCCCCCTAATGAGAAACTTATTTTAGGATGAGACTTTAAAGGAACCTCATATGGGTATTTTTGTGCCCATGGGGTTTCTAGTACGGAGATAAAAATAATAATGGGCTGCACATTATAATAGTGTTTGATTTGGTAGTAGCCAACTCATTCTTTAACAAAAAAGAAGCACCTGGTAAATTTTAATTGTAGAATTGCAAAGACTAAGATTGATGAAGTGATCATATCAGTTGTAAATGCTGTAAGGTGTTACCTAATGCATGCTTATTAACTTAATATAGATTATTGGCACCAGATCTTATAATTATGCATTGGAGAAAAAAGAGAAGTTTTTGGAGGTGTATTGGATTTAGATGGTCGAATTTAAAAGGAGACATTGTAGAACAACTTAGTAACAGATTATTGTGTAAGGAAACATGGAAACTAGAAAGTGATGTTAGCCGAATGTGGGATGGAGTAGTAGCACTTTTAAAAGTGCAAATAAGGAGAATCTTAGGAGTTTTTAAAGGGCTTGGGGGTAGAAAAAAGGAGTTTTGGAGGTAGAGTAAAGATGTCCAAGACAAGGTAAATATCAAGAAGGTTATTTATAAAGCTCTATTGGATAGTAACGTAGATGAAGACAGGGTAACACTTAGAGAGAGTTATAAGCTGGCAAATAAAGAGGCAAAGAAGATAGTTTTAAAAGCCAAAAGTAGAGCCTACGAGAACATATATCAACAATTAGAAACTAAGGATGGAGAAAAAGATATTTTTCAAGTTAGCAAAAGTGAGGGAATGGAAAATGAAGGACAAGGAGGATGAAGCAAGATGAGTGTTCATAGATGAAAATAACATCAAGAGAAGATAGTAGAGCTACTTCTATAGGCATTTTAATGAAGGTGAATATAACAACATTTCTTTAGGTTATCTTAGCACTTCTGAGCAATACTATAGCTGCATTTATTATAGATGTACTATGAGAGAAGAAATTAAAGGAGCTTTGAGGGAGGAGTGGAAGAATAGTAGGACCTTATGAGTTACTGATAGAGGTATGGAAAAGTCTATGTGAAAAGGGTCTTACTTGGTTAACTAAGCTTTTTAATTTGATCCTTAATTTGGCCAAAATACTAGATGATGGAGACTTAGCACACTTATACCTCTCTATAAGAATAAAGAAGTCATATAAAATTGTAATAATTATAGAGGCATCAAACTACTCAGTTACACCATAAGCATGTGGGAAAAGTTAATTGAGAAAAGAGTGAGAAAGGATGCACCTGTCTTAGAGAATCAATTTGGTTTTATACCAGGAAGGTCCACAACAAAAGCAATACATCTCCTTTCATGATTAAAGGAATATTATAGGGACAAATATAGGGACCTACACATAGTTTACATTAATTCAAAAAAGGCTTATGACAGTGTCTTAGGGAAGTTATGTAGAGGTGTTTATAAGCTAAGGGAGTTCTGATTGCCAATATACGAATTATTAAGGATATGTATGAAGGTGTTAAGAGTAGAATAAGGATGATAGAAGGAGATACAGAACATTTTCTATCTACATCAGGTTTCACTAAGGATGCTCGTTAAGCCCTTTTTTGTTTACAGTAGTTATAGTGATCTTACCAAGAATATCCAAGGGGATATTCCTTAGTATATATTGTTTGTTGATGATATTATTTTAGTGAATGAAAAAAAGAGGATGTTAATGTTAATCTACAACTTTGGAGAGATACACTAGGGTCAAAGGGCTTTAAACTGAGTAAGACTAATATTGAGTACTTAGAATGTAACTTTTCAAGTCGTAGGGTTCCATTTAATGTGAAGATAAAAAATTAGTACAAAAGTTATACCATAGAAAGTTTTTTGAAGTGCCTTGGTTCCATCATCCAAAGTAGTGGCAAGATAAATGACGACATAATTCACCATATCAAATTAGAGTAGCTTAAATGGAAGGAAATTCAGAAGTTTGATATGACAAGAGGATACAACTAAAGATAAAAGCTAAATTATACCATTTATCAATTAGTTCGACTATGCTTTATGGAGCATAGTGTTGGCCCATCAAATATATGCATAGTCATAAGTTAATAACGGTGAAGACAAGGATGCTTCGTTGAATATGCAACCTTATAAGAAAATAAACTATCAAAAATGCATTGGTAGAAGACAAGTTAAGGGTGGCTAACATTGATAGGAAATTAAGAAAGACAAGGCTTAGGTAGTTCAGATATGTTAAGAGGAGACATCTTGATGCCCTAGTGAGAAGATGCGAAAAGAATGTATTTAGGGCCTATAATATAAAAAAAAGGAAGACCCAAAAAGAATCGGAGGGAAGTGATCAAGAACAATATGACCCTATTAAACCTTACCAAGGACTTAGGCCTCAATTAAAAACTTTGGTGAACTAAAATATAAGTATAGGACCCTACATAGAGAGGTCCTTCTCTTTTCATAAGCCTTTTGAGCATTTTTTTGTTTATTATTGTGTCTTTTATTTAGCCTAAATACTTTTGTTTGTAGCACTCACTCCTTTAATTATAACACTTATTTATTTATTATTTTATTTTTAATTTCTTATTTGTTTAATTTACTTATTTGTTTATTTATTTACTCTTTTTTATTTTTATTTATTTATTTATTTTGTTATTTTATTTCATTAGATTTTATTTTCATTTATGCAATTATTTGTCTATATATTTGGCTATTGTTTTTTTCCAACTATTTTCCAATACTTTGTTACATTATGGGTTTATCTAAAATAGCCTATCTAGAGGTAAAGTTGCATATTTTTTGATCTCTCTAGATTTGCATCTCAACGTGATTCCTACAAGAACGTTGTTAATATTGTTATTTCTCTATAAACTTTTAACTTTATATAATATGCTTAAGTGATTTCTGATGGCAAGCCATAGGAAACATGAGACCTTATGAGGGTTTGGTTTGAACTACACAAACATATTCTAGGGCACTTTTAAATGAAGACTCCTAAAAAGATGATTGTGGGATTTATTGGTGAAGATACATGAAGAGTGTCTTTGCTAAGTGATCTTGTCAACCTGATACTGATTAGGATGGTATCTTGGAAGATTGTCTTTGATAATGAAGAAACCTCTAAGTTTGACCTACCATTCATAAACTCTTTAAATTAGCCTTAGGATGGAGCATAAATCTTAGGTTGAAGGTTTTACAGAAATAAATGGGTGGGTGGGCTAACTCACTATAATAATCAAACTATAGCTAAGTATTTTCACTATTTCTATTTTTGTATTTATATTCCCATCAAAGCTTTTCACTAAGCTTAATAATTTGTGCATGGTCTATAAAGTATTAGATTTTAGCCTAATTTTACAAAGACTTCTATTTTCTAGATAATGTATGTGTATCTATTACACCCATAATGTCTCCTTATCTATAAGAATCCTTTAAATTTGTTTAGCTAGTAAAACCTTATTAATAGTTTGGATAAGTGTGATTTGAAGACCCTTTTCTTATTTGGTAGCCATATATCAGCCCATTTAACCTTGACTTGAGGTTTATTGTAAGTATCCCCTCACCATAAAAAGTTTCACATCATCCTTTCCAATGTTTTGGCAAGATTCTTTGGTAGCACCATGTGATATGACCATAATAGACATGCATTTTGTAAAGTGTGGAGTTTATAAGTTGCAATGTGTAAGTAAAAGACATACTTTTATTGTACCAATGACCAATTCTCTTTTAGAAAGAATCAAATAGATCTTGATAGTCCTTAAACGAGGGTCTTTTAGTTTTAATTAGCACACCTAAGTATGTGAAAGGGAGATCTTTAATTAGTAAACTAAAGACTACAAAGACCCAACATGCTTGTCAATCAACCAACACAGAGATGAGCATATGGCTTTTATCCGTATTAATTGAGAAACCTAATAAATTGTTGAAGACGTGTAGGCAATTCATTAGAATATTAATTGAATTTACATCAGCCTCATAAAATATAAGTAAACTCATTAGTGAAAGAGAGATTAATTAACTCCCTACATTTATTATAAAAGATGAATATAAGTTCTTGCTTAATATTATGGTCTATTAGCCTAATTAACACCTTAATGCCTATAGAGAATAGATATGGTAAAAGGGGGCCACTTTATCTTAGTCCTCTTCCAAACTTAATAACCAAAGTTGATTCCTCGTTAACCAAAATACTAAATGAAGTGGTTGTTATACATTGCTCAATCTAGTTGGTGAGTTTCTATAAGAATCCCAAAACTTCCAATGAATCGATAATAAAGCTTTAATTGATAAAGTCAAAAGATTAATCAAAATTTATTTTCAATGCACAACTCTTGAGAAAACAGTCCTTTGGTAGTCCTTGAATAAGTCTTAAGCCAGAAAAACACTCTCTTCTATAATCTCCCTTAATGTAGGCAACTCGTGATGAGTTGATGATGGATCCTAATACGATCCTTAACCTTGAAGCTAGTAAATTGGAAATGTTCTATTCAAGGTGTTATAGCAAGAGATAAATATGAATTCTTTTAATGAAGTGGGTTAGGGACATTAGGGATTAAGCTTATGCGAGTTTTATTTAACTGTCTTAACATTCTCCGTTTGCTAAATAATTTAAATATGACCTTATTCACCCAATTCCTTATCAAACTTCTAAATTTCTTAAAGAAATAAGCATTAAGTCTATCTAGACCAGGTGTTATATTATAAATAAAGCTTAAAAAAACCTATTTAATATCTCTATAAGTGAATGGCTTAGTGAAGAAATGTGATTATTCATCAAGGATTGCTTTAGAAAGAAAAAAAATTGAGTACCTATATAGATCCACAATTAGAGAATGATCCTAACAAAGATTTTAAATAGTTATAAACCTCTTAATTTAGTTCTTATTATTCCCAAATCCCCTCCATTGCTCTTAGCAAGATTGATTATCTTATTGGCATTTCTTTTAAATAAGATAGCTTTATGGAAGAAAATAAAATTTGTCCCTCTTTTTATAGTTATTGGATTCTGAATTTTTATTTCAATATAGAATTGTATGAATAGGAGTGTAATATAGTTGGAAAGAATTTTTTTTTTATTGGATAAGTATGATTAAGTTTCATAAACCCAAATATAATTTAGATTGCATTAGCATAAGAAAAGGTCCTGGTTTCTTTGACATCCAATTTTTTGTTATTAATTTTTTAACACATTTAAGTAGCTTAAACCTCTGTACATCTTCCATTTTCAAGGATTTTGTTTTCTCCAAACTGTTTATAAAGGAGATTAGATTGCTAATAAAATATAATAAATAAATAAATTTAACTAGCACCTTAAGGCCATGTTTATAGTCATTAATAGATAGTGTGTATATAATCAAAGCACAAGATGGTAAGGTATTAGAATGAAGAACAATTATGCATTTCCTTTTCTCCACTTTTAAGGCATTAATTCAATCTATTTATTCATTTGTTCATAGGTTGATTTATTGATGACCATGTCCTATGTAATACTTTCTAACTCTTTTACTTTTCTCTAGTATTCATTACTATAGATATATGTATTCCTACATATTATTACTATTTATCACCCTTTACATCTTATAGATCAATATTTTTCAGTGTATTTACACATGATTATAATTATACTAAGTTTTAAAAAGGAATTAACAAAGACGTTAGAATTAGAGTTCTTATTAAATATGACTATGTAAAGCTTATCGATAGTTAAACTAAAATTAATCTTTTGGTTTAAAGTATATCTCATTAATTATAATTCTTAACAAATATTTTGAATACAAATTTGAGATATTATTAATTTCACTACACAATATTAATGCCGTATATATTAAACCATAATTATTATTCTATTTATTATACATCTTGATAATATATAATAAATAGAAGATAGTAAAAATGATTAATGGAGTTTTAAGTTATTTTACTTTAAAAATAAATTTTAAATACTTTGAACTTTAATAATAATTATTTTAAGGAGATATCTAATTTTATCTATTAAATATATGTTATCATATTATTAGATGATACAATTTATTTCTCATATATTCTTTTCAATAAAAATTATTTTTATGCTATATAATATAAAAATGTTTACTTAGAAAGTGCATATGAGTTGATGAGGTATCAAAACACACAAAACCATATTGAAAACAATTAAAGATTTATGCTTAGAACCACCACAAATCTATTTTAAATAAACTTCATACTTTAGAGTTTTATTTCTACTAAACTTTATGTTAGGTTATTATTTTTCATTATAAATAGTTGTAGGATGGCAAAACTTGTTAACTTTCCTTATTTTCATTGTTTTTATCAATAAATTTGATCTTTTTTAGGTTTTCTTCAAATCTTGGATTAGATTTGGTATGTTTACTGTTCTTAGATTAGAATAGGTTGTTTTTGCACTACATCAAGTGGTATCAGAGCTTTAAAAACCTAAAGCTTGTTCTTTTGACAATGGACAATAACACGAACGACGATGTTCGTGGGATACCAAAAGTTTGGAGAGTGATTAAAGAATATAGGAGTCAAAATCGAACAATGTCTGGTAGAGATAAGAGATTAGTTGTAAGCGTTGTTGGGAGGAGATAATAATAGGATAATCAAGGATCAAATTGATAGGTGTCTAGACAACCATGTAAGACGTCCTCAAATTTAGAATCATACACTATAGAATTATAACAATAGTTAGTAATGAGGAAGAAGTTGTTCATTTAAGACGTGATAGAGAAGAATATGTAGATATCTCATTCTTTAATGGTGATATAGATATAGAGGCATTTTTTAATTAGTTAGCTGAGCTAGATTAAAAAGGGAGCATTAGTATGGGATCAGTTAAAAGATACCAAAAGAAGAGAGGCTTGAAATCATGTTTTTATAGAAGAGGATGAAACAATTATTAAGGGAATAAAAGTGTTCAAGAATATATCATGAAGTTTTTAAGGTTGACAACTTGTAATCAATTATTTCTTGTAATCAATTATTTAAAACCCAACATTAACGAGCTTCAAAGTACTTAAGAGGATTGAAGTTAGGTATAAGGGACAAGATTGAGATCTAAATAGTGTTAATAATTTAAGATGCCAAAAATTTTACTATGAAAGCAGAATTTATGCTTTGTGAGAAATCAAAGAAGTTTAAACGGTATAGAAATGGAAATAGTTTTATTTAAAAAGGAAAAAAAGGAGGTGAATATTGTCGCTACATATAGTAGTAGTGGAAAAAGTAATAATAGTGGTGAAAATTCAATCGAGGCAACTCGCCTTTAAATCCACAAATCCTTATGCCAAACCTGTTGGAACCCTTTTCCGGTGAGTCGCAGGCCCGACGTCTTCCGTGACATCCGGACATGTGAGTCACAAGGAAAGGATCCCTCACCACAAAGAAATCTCAAACCGAACTGAATTTTCCGTCATCCGAATACAACTTGATAAAACGACCCTAATTAACCTCCAATAAAATTAATCTACTTAGGGCCCAAA
>JAOQMR010000213.1:9260713-9289770 GCA_027563865.1 Erythroxylum pelleterianum
ACAGATAAATCTGCCACATTTCTAGTTCCTAACAAACTTAGGAAACCCATACCTTGTTTGCTTCTGAGGGACTCAAGATAGATTGGACAGTTTCTTTGCCAGTGGCCTATCTCATCACAGTGAAAACACTTTCCTTTGATGTTCTCTTTGGCCTGCTTTTTCATGGGTTTGGCCTTGACCCCTGTTTGGGCCTTCTTTTTCATTGGACCCTTCTTCTTCTGCTTGCCCTTACCCTTAGGCTTAGAAGAAGATGCTACATTAGCTTTTGGCCTATGAGCCTTGATATTCAATATCTTCTTCGTGCTCTGGAGGGTATTCATTAACTCGCTAAAGGTCTAATCTTTGTTGTTGAGCTCATAGTCCAACTTAAACTGTTGAAAAGAAGAGTTTAAGCTATTGATGATCATATCCATCTGCGTGTCCACATCCATATCCGTCCCAAGTATCTCAGCCTCAGTGTCACCACATTTCTGTCTGAGATTATGAAAGGTTTGGATTACTATCACTCTTACAGACCTGGTCCTCACACCAAACATCTCATGTAGGTGATGAACCATTGCACTAGTAGTTTTCATACAAGCAATTTGCTTTTGCAACATGCCACTGGCAGAAGCTAGAATATAGCATTTAGTAGTCTTGTCAACATTCTGCCAACGCTCATATTGTTGGACTTGCTCAGGAGTTGAATCTCCACCCAGAGGTGTAGGCTCATTTTCAGTTAATACCCATGAAATACGTTCATATTGAAGAACGGTGTCAAGGTTACGTCCCCATTCATTAAATTTGTCTCCGTTTTTCAATTTGTTATTTGACAAGAGCAGGGTGAGTGGATTCATTTTGTGGTTGATTATATCTGAAAATATAAATTATTAAAACATGAGCATACTAGTCAACAATATTGGAACTTTGTATAAAATCATGATGCATGTATGCATGATGATAGATTTAACAAAACTTAAAAAATTAAGGCATTATACGACGGTTATTTTTCTTATCTATAATAGATTAAGTGACGGCGGGCCATCTTATCCATTAAAAGAAAAACCCTCCCACTCAAAAAACTACCAAGCATCCCATGCCCAACTTTTTGAGAAGCGCCATAATTTGGTCCATGATTTTACCAACAGAGCTACGGTGGGCAGTTTATTAATAAAAATGTTGAGTGTTTAACCATTTGATTCATTCACTAAAGGTACTTGCAAACCATACCTCAATGGGAGGTCACATTTGCTACCAATAAGTGGACTTATCCTTAAGGAGACCCAAACTATGTAAGATCTAGGATTCATGCCCTCCGATGGGGAGTAACACTTCACCACATCCAAATGGGCCATCATTCGGAGACCGTGGACTCTCACATGAGCATCCTCTCCTACTCAATCTTTTTGGGCTTTAAGTTTTAATTACCATCTTGTCTATATGCAATTTATTATTCATCCTATATTGTTTCATTATATATCTTATACATAATGAATGCATGTCAAGGCCTAGGGTTGGCAATTTTCTAAATGACATGCAATCACATAATATCACATATTATTTACATTCATTTCTCCATTCATCACATGAACTAATTAAGCCACTTTTGATTGTCTATCATAGAAACCAAAAATAATTACAAGCCTTTTAGGCCCAAAATTTTCTTCTTGGACTTGGATCTTCCACGTCAAACTCTTCGCTCATATAATCTGGCCCATTCGGTAAACAAAATGTAATGGTAGTTATAAAAACCAAAATTTGTCACTTTGAAAATAAAAATTCCAGCACTAGATTTTCATAAAACTGAATCTTTATCATGACAAAAAATTCCAGCACTTGTTTTCATTAAAATCGAAACTCATTCCATTAAAACAAAAAACCAGCACTTAGTATTTTATCAAAACCGAAACTTGATTCCTTGAAACAAAAACCCATCACTTGTTTTTACATAAAAAACCAAAATTAGATTCATTGAAACAAAATTCCAGCATCTTTGTTTTCACAAAACCGAAACTATGCCAATACACAAAAGGATACACTGAAACCTTTACCTCTCCGTTTCTTCAATCCATGGCTACTTCATGTTCATCATTACATAAAACAAAATCAAAGAAAACGGAAAAATGAAGCCAAGGAGGAAAAATGGTGACGATAGACCACCCTCCTTGTTACAAACCAAATGAAGAAATCTTCCATGGTAAATCTAACTTCTATGGACAACCAAAAGAGCATCATATACAACATAGATATTTCTATCACATAAAAATATGCAGCATACAAAAAATGATTGCCAACCCATGCATCAACCATATAGGAATCGAAATCATGCATTAGAAACTAGCTCTGATACCAATTGTTGGATAGGAAAAAAAGCATGCCATATTTGGAGAACCGGTAGATTTCAAAACTTTTTAGAAATCTTATTTGCAGCGGAAGCAATATATCCAAATCATCATGCCAATCTATACATGATATGGTATAAGGATAATTCCTCGTTGCGCTATCATCTCCTTCTTCTTGTATCCAAAATCTTTGCTTTTGGATCCTTTCCTTTGTCAATCTATCCTCTCCTTGTTGTTGTATCCTCAACCAACTTGATCTACCACTTGTTCTTCTTAGACAACTTGGGTAACAAGTTCCTTTGGTGGGAAAGGGGAAGAAACACTTTGGAGGAGTATTTTCTTAGAAGAAAGAAGGAAACAATGAGACACTTCTCATTCTAGGTTTTTTGCCATGCATAGTTGAGAGGAAAGAGTTGATCAAAACAATGCAAGAACACTTTCTTACACTCCTAATTTCGGTTATGCATGAAAAGAGAGAAGAGGGAGAGTTTCCAATGCATCACACCTTTCTTTAATCAAACATAAAGAAGCCGCCATTAAATGAGACTCTTCTCATTTATTTTAAGATGGCTATATGAAAAGACCAATCACCTAATATTGATATGCCAATTTCGATTTTGGAAGATGGAAGAAGGAAGATGGTCCATCCAATGTACATCTTTCTTCTTTATTCCATTGAATGCTAATAGGTTACATGCTAACATTAAAAGATAACCATTAAACCATTTAATGGTAAGTTCATAATTCCATTTAATGATGATAAACCATAATAAAGACCATCTTTATTTAGCAATTTAATGTCAAACGTGCAATAGAACATTTATCCCTAATAAAACCGAAATTCCTACTCCTTTCTTTAAAAAATTTGTTTTAATATAATTAATCTAATTAATTACATTAAACAAAAGTCAAGCCCATTTCTAAATGAACATTTGGGCTTCTAATTAACCATTAATTAGTGCAAGCCCAATATTCAATTATGGGCTTCTAAAACCTCTATTTATATTTCATACTTAGCTTGATAACCTTCCTTGAAGCCAAGTGGGGAATCTTATTGGACTTTGATAAGTCAAGCTCTAATAAGTCTAGAATTAATTTAATCTCATTAGAATTAATTCTAGCTTATTAACTAAATGTCATTTCACTGAAGACAATTAATTAAACTCTTGACTTATTAAATATTATGAGAGCACATATTTTATGTCCAATTGCAAACCTATTTTGAACCTTATTATAGCCATCCGCACAACAAAGGGTAAAATTACCATTCTGCACTTATGTTGGTTTTTCCTTATAGATCTTCCATTTTACTTTATATGGTGATTAACACACAAGATCCCTTCTTGGTGTTAAGACTTGATGGGTAGCTAGTCCATCAAACTACTAGCTCCAGCTTAATCACCAAATCTCCTTAAAACATCTAGAAGTGATGATATCACTATGAACTCTTTATTTGAGTGAATGTTCCCTGATACATGTTTCAATTAATAATTCCAACATGCAGACACTAGATAATGATCATATCAAGAATTATAATGAAACACATACGAGCTCACCACTCAGCAAGATTTGTGGTTCATAATAAGCGAATGCTTAAGTTGTATGTTTTAAGATTAAAGTAACATCCCGCTTTATTCTTAAAAACATACTTGACTCCAGATTCATTTAATAGTGCCATTATCGACAGTCAACTACTATAATGATATGAAACTCATCATTCCCTTGAAGTAAACTCCTTTACTTACATGGAGATAAGTCGCAAGACTACAATCTAAACCATAATCAAGCGACCAATAAGATTATTCAATTGTGAATCAATTATTTTTTATTCTTATAATATCAATATTTCCCATACATCTCTATGTATATGTATATTACTTACAAAATAATCTCGGTACCTTTTGACTAGATATATAATGCTCACACAAATAAAACCAAACTCTTTTATTTCATTAATAATAAATATTTTCATTACAAAACTGTAACTGGAAGAAAATTAAGTTACATGTAAATACACTTGCTTTCCAGGGCACTATATTTACATAACTCTAACATTATATACTTGACAAATGGAGAACACGCCTATGGACATATGTCAAATTAAGTTGGTGACACCTAGTACCTTAGGTGTTAAGCTCTTGCTGGAGTAATCCCAGCTATGTTCATTCTTCATCTTTCTTCTTCTCACACACCACCGAAATCCTCTCAAACTTTACATCCATATGTTTTGCCATGTTTATGTCCAATTGTTACATCAATAATCCAAACTTTTATCCTTCATAAGATATTTAAAGAATCAGATTATTGTTGTCTCTTATCCAACCCGAAAATCATCCTATTGTTACCTTAAACATGTGATGAATCTTGCATGCATATAAGGCAAAGTTGACCTGATGAATTGAGCTGGAATTAGAGCTAAATAAGTAAGTAAAATATTGTTCTTTATGGCTTGTTGTAGTAGAAAGTTTATGTTGTTTGAATTGGGGATAGATTGCATGTTATGTTGATGAAGAGGTTGTGCTCAAATTTGATGGAAGAACTTGGATATGTTATATTATATTCTTGATATATGAACCGTACAAGGAAGGTGAATTGATGCTAAAAAAGGTGTTAATATAATGATCTTGAAATGGGAAAGAACTAGGACTACAAGTATGATCAAATGAATGATAGATCATGATTTGGTTTTAATGCATAGAAGATCATGATTTGTAAGTTTCCTAGTGAATGATTTTTGAATTAGATTTAGACATAAATTTGATAAGGGATTGAAGCTTGAATGAGATAGAATTGAAGTGAAATTGATGCACTTTGGTGAAGGTAAGTTGGAAGTAGCATATGAAGGAGTAAAAATTGGAAGCAAAATGAAGGTTATGGTTCACTCATCCCACGATTGTGGGATTTATTAGGCTCCTTCCCAAGGTCGTGGGAAGTAATTTGGAAGGCAAAAAGGTTGTTTTTAGGTAATTGTTGGACTATATAAGGTCAATACACTTTATAATGGTGTAATTGGACTTGATTGGGGTTGAAATGAGTCTAGAAAGTTACTTGATTAAGTGATTAAGTGTTCGATAATTTTAACTTGTTAATTGAGGTTATAAATTAAGGAATGGAATGATTGATATCAATGTATATGAATTTGAGAAGTATGAGTTGTTAATGATATAAAGATGTTCATGTAAATGAAAATGTGATTCAAAAGATATAAAAAATAAATTAGGTATGATTGAATGAGAATTCGGAAATTGTGTGAATATTTAATGCTTGGAAAGAATTGATGAATGTATGATTGATGTATTTAGGGTAATCAAACTTACCTAAAGCATAACCTAATGGCAAACTAGTTATATATAAGCTATGGTGAATGAATCAGCAAGATTTGTGAATAAGGTTACATAACCGGAATAATCAATTGAGCATGTATTGAACATAACATATATACATGTGTATGATTGAGTACTTATTTGATTAAACAAGTTAGTAATGTGTACATATGTGTGTATTGCATGACATAGAAGCACAAACTAACCAACATCATCCAGACATTACTGGCTCATCGAGGCAATAGTTATTTGGAGCTTACTGTGAGTTAACCTAGATGTTTACTCACCATAATTGAATTGTTTTTAATCAAATGTTAGATATGGAACTGTTACTGATATGATTATGATAATTCCAAACCATCAATTGTTTGAGGAGGTTGATATTCGGGAATGTATTAGAAGTTTTTATTGATTATATGTGAATTGGGGAAATGTATACTCAACTAAATGTTGAATGCCGAACTTAGATACGATGATTATGATAACTGACTGTGTATATTGAATGAAAGTGATTGATAACATATTATGTGAAATGTTATACTCCATCACATGAATATGCATGATCAGATAAATGAGTTGTGACTAGAGTGACCAACATGAAAAGAGCTTAAAGCTCAGAATGTGCACAAAGAGCCACAGACTCAACGATTAATTAGCCCAGTATCTATAATGGGTATAGGACAGTATCTGAAATGAGCCCGATATCCACAACAGATACGCGACAATTAAATAGGCTCTCAGTCATAACAAAATAAAAATGGAAGTGAGTCTCGTGTGCAATTGCATCTATATCTTTTACATATGTACACGAGATTGATTGCAAATAAATGTTGAATTGTGTTGATATAATGATGTGTAATGCTTGTGTACATGTTGAGGATATAAAGAATTGAGATAAATGATTGGATTATTCTGAAATGACTATATGAAGTCTTTGTATTCATAATTTGTTTATTGAAATATGATGAGTAATGTGATACATATATATGGGATTTAAATTGGGATGAAGTGTTATACTGATTGAACTGTGTTTAATACATGATATGTTTATGTTCTTCTTAAGTGAGCACATCGATAATGGTTCACTCATTGAGTTTGCAAAACTTATCAAAATTGCAACGTTGATTTTCAGGTATTGAAAGGAGACCTTGCTTATAAAATAATCTAGTTGAAGTATAGTATTGTCCATTTTGGGATCAAGATATGGCTCAAAGGTCTGGATAGTTGACATCTGAGAAATTTAGATGGAGTGCTTTTGTATAGTTTTTCATCTCATATAGAAGATTTTGTATAAACAGTGTGAACTCAGATGGTTTTTTTTATTGTAACTTTATGGATAGTTTGTAATGAAATGACAATGTAAAACATGTTTTGTTAATGAAATGCGATATGTTAACTTTTTAAATACTTATGTTCTTTATGATGCCAATGAAGTGAATGTGATTGCTCAACATGTCATTCTCATAGGGTATATTCTTGAATGGCCTCTAGATGTTCAGATATATGCTCTACGATAATGTGGTGTTACAGATAGTTAGAGTAAGAGATTCTTCTTAAGTAATAGGGACACCTAAGTTGATGAAAGGATTTAAGTGATAAACTTGACAAATCACCCAGTTCATAAGCAATGCGAGAACTATCTTAGGAAACCATCTTGAAACGCTTCTCCATATTGATATCTACAAATAAGTTTTATATAGAAAAATTTTCACACTGCAAGTATACAGATTGTAACTTGTAGTATAAAAAGTATCCTTCCCACGAGGATTAATTAGTTACTTAACAACTTGAATGCGCTGTGTTTAAGGTAATAAAATATTGATTGAATTAAAATAAAGTAACTGAAATTGAAATAACTAATAAAACAAAACAATTAAATAGTTGAGCTACTAGTAAGAATGAATATGATCAAAGCTGGAAACTTAGGAATTATTCTATCCTTTTTTGTCTCCCTTTTATCGTGTTGATTCAAGTTATACTTGATCCTAGATATCCTAATGTTTTGATTACCCTCTCTTAAGATCTAATCAAGTAATCTCAATTGAAATTGATAATAATAGAATTTCAATATCTTGATGCACAAAACTACTCCTAACTATTTAATTGAAATTGAATAAATCCTCAGAATAATTAATTCACTATTAAGATCTCTCTTTAATTGTTCATTAATCTAATAATTGTAGGTCTATTGAGCTACCAACTCTCATTGCGGACCTTAACACATTACCAAGTATAAGCATAACAACTATCACAAAGAATTAATATATCAATTGAATTCAACAAGAATAAGATTTAACAAAACAGGTTAAGAACAATCTCTAATATGGATTTAGAAACCCATAATCATGTTCAACATCCTAATAATCCAAATAAACATGCAAGAAAATGAAATATATGAAGGGAAAAGAAAGAAAAACAAGTTTGTGCCTTGATTTGGAAATTTGGAAATTTTGGAGCTTCTCTTATTATCTCTTCTCTGATCTTCTTCTAATCTAATTGCTGCTAGTTCTTTTGTTGTTTTTCTTAAATAATTCTTGATTCTTTTAAGGTTTTTTCTATGATTTATCCGCTTAATTTGGTCTAAATAATAGCCTTGAGAGGCAAAAAATATAAAAATCTTGTAAGCTGGAAAACACCCTACCAAGATTGTGGGAATGCCACGATCGTGGCCTGTTCATTCACACCTAATGTCACGATCGTGCAAGGGGCCACGATTGTAGCCTACTCTAATTCTTCCTTTTGTCTTCCATTTTTATTTTCCCATTCACTCAGAAGTACGAAAATACCCCTGGAAACATAAAATTAATACCAAATTCTTCCTTTAAACCAGTCAAACAATTAAAACATGCAAAAACACTACCAATAACACAATTCTAAGTCATAAACATATGATTTTCATCTAAGGAAACACTTAAAAACACACTCAAACACCTAAAAAATATACTATAATCTACACCTATCAGCATCCACACACTTAAATATTTGCTTATCCATAAGCAAAACTAAAAATAAAACATAAAACATAAAAAACACATAAACTCACAATCACGCAACATGCAATAATGGTATAATGGAATCCAATCTTATGGAATTAAATTAATGTTAAACATTATCCACTAAAAAAATTGCCAACATACTAACTTATTCCTTCCATGTTTAAGTGCTTTGATTTTAACATACACACATGAATCAAAATATTAACAACCTATTTATACACCTATGACATTTATAAGTATGCATTTATTATTATTGATCAATTAAAAATGTAAACTGTCACTAAGTAATCTTTCATGAAAATTCTTTCTATTTTTGAAAGATCGAGAGGTTTAATTTATTATAAACACCATTTTTTTAGATTTGCTTTAACAATAACTTGGTCTTTTGACGTTAAGGTAAACACATTGTCATGAATATTCTCTAGTTACTTAACTAGGTTATATTTTTTATTTAGTTTTTTAGAGAATCATTATAGCCTTTTGACACGATGACAAACATTTTGCCATGAATGCCCCCAGTTACTCAGCTATATCGCAACTCTCAACAAGCTATCAACTCTATTCTTAACCCAATCTGCTTAAAAAGGGCCAGCTGAATAGAAGCCTTATTTAACATTTTTTAATCTCAAATTTATAGCCTACCTCATTTCTTCTTAGACAAACATTCTCATAAAAGGGTACTAATGAAGCTAACCAATTTAAATGAGTGTGATTATAAATGTATACAAAAATATGTCATAAAGTGAAATAATAGGTGCCATATCCTAATTAACATGCATATTCATCCCAAAGATACTTAAAACACAAAATTCACAAGTTAGCGTTTACCATTAAATAACCATATTTAAAGGTAAAGTAATTCCATTCAATTCATGTTATTGACACATTCACATAATGCACACATCATGCAACAAAGTGTTCAAACTATGCTGACTCAATAAAAAATAAAACAATGCAAATGCCAATTTCACATACAATTGACATGCTAATGCATATACTTCCTCACTCTTAAACAACACATTGTTCTTAATATGAAAAACAAAACAATAAAATAAAGACAAATACTAATAAATAAAAGGTAAAGGCAAGAATAATTATGGTGAATAAGGCGGTGATGATGTTGGCGATGAATTTGAACACTTTAAACAATAAAATATTTAAATATTTTCTTTGTTTGCTATTGCTATTGACGATAATGGCATACAACCTCCTTCAGTTACTTCTCTATGGTGTTCAGGTGACCTTCCAAATGCTTGTTATTTTCCTTACATTTTGTTAAGCATTTTCTCCCATCCTTCCTTAGTTTCCTCTTTAGATTCTTTACTTGATGAGACTTGTTGTTGGTATTATGATGGAGTGCAACTAGAGCTCACCTGTCTAGTCCTATGTTTAACTTGTGATTTTGAGCTAATATCTTAGAGTTTCATATTGTGGCACTTAAAGATCTCTACTCACCTTAAATTTAAATGATTTAAAAACTTAGGAAAGATAAGGGTTAGTCAATCAATAGAAACACCATGAAAATGAGCTAGCATAGTAACAAGAGAACCCACACTTAGATAACTACTTTTGTTATTAAGACAAGTGACTATCGTTTGAAATATATGAGTGGATGTACAAACTTGAATTTTATGATCCATTCACTAAAGGATAAATAAATCTTTTATAAAGCACTTATTACTTTTAGTTTCTGCAAAAACAATTTGACACATAAATTTATGTAATAACAAAAGTTTAGGATCTGGTATAACATTATTAGGTGTGTTTTTTAAATTAAATCCATCCAACCCTATAAATATTTTCCAATATTGGTCAATATGAAAATTTCCATTTTTCAATAATTTTTTATCTTGGAAAACACATATTTCTTCCATAACATTATAATCCATATTATATGGTTCTCCTTGCAATTGAAACCAAAAATTATTTATCTTCGTGACTCAAAATATAAAGTAGTGTAAACCTTAATGGTCAATTCTTTATACATAGAACAATTAAAATGAATAAAGTTATCCCATTAAATTCTAGCACTTAAAGTCAAAATTTCTTTTCAAATATAGATTTTCTGAGATTAAAAAATCAAAATAACGTGGTGAATTCATAACTCTTGGACAAAGGTTTGGAATTTTCTATATTCTTCTTATGAGAAGATCAGAAAAAGTGCTCTAAAATCTTTAGTTAAGCCACGTGCACCATCAACCGATGCTTCCGCTTTTCCTTTCGGTGTTGAGAATTTTGTGATTTGTTTGATTTTTAGAAACTTGATTGAGAGTAGAGCTTATAAAACAACTAAGAAAACACAACAAAAACATAAAATAACACCCAAAAATGTGTGAGAGAAAAATGAAGAGAAAATCTTGCAAAACCCACTCAAAAGATGTGATTTTGTATGGAAATCACTAGATTTGTGTAAAAGTAATGATAATCTAGATAAAAGATGAAAGGATAGATTGAAAAATCAAATGAAAGTGAAGAGAGATTTGAGAGAAAGTAGAGAGCTATAGAGGTGGTTGCTAGTGTAGAGAGAGAATATGAGAGGTGAAAGAAGAGAAAATACTTATTTAAAGGGTTAGAGTTTAAAAAGAAGGGCAAACTAGGGTTTTTTTTAATGTGGGTGTGAGAGTGGGTCCCCACAAACGTGGTAGAGAGGTTTCACTCTCACTTGCAATGATTGTAGGAGGTGCCACAATCATGACGAAGAGCTCCCTTTCTTATCATGAACGATCTTGGGAGATGTCATAATTGTGGCATGGCTGGAATACTCCAATTTTGGTTCTATTCGCCTCATGTATCCCCTAAAACTTGGTCCCTAACCTGTAACAACTCTCCAAATATAAGATTCAACAATCAAAATCAATCCAAACATAAGAAAAATAAGAAACCTAAATGCTAGAATTTGCGAAAAACCTTACTAATGAAAGATGGAAACAAAACAAAACAAAAATATAAATATAAAACCTATCCTAATTCTTAGGTTGCCTCCTAAGTAGTGTTTGTTTAACATTATTATCTTGATATGTTCTTCACGTCTACGATCAACCTGGGTCTATTATTAGTGCCTTGCTTCCACCCATTTTTCCCTGTGGCAGTTTAGCATCTTATAAATAAGCCACAAAAAATGATAAGAAGGACATAATTTATCAAATTAAGAAATCCAAGTAAGTTCAGTAATGCCTTTTTCCATAACAAATTGTTAATAAAATAAGGAATGATGAAACTCCTTGAATTGTCAATTAAATCCAATGTTGTTTCCTATAAGAAGGTGAACTACTCTCTTCCTTCTCTTCTTTAACCTATATTTCCTTTGTCCTCTATTCTTCTTTTGCTTCTTGAACAACAACTTCATTCATGTCATCAATCTTTTCTCCTTGTCACTTTGAGGCATTACTAAGCTCCAATAACATGTTGTATCTAACTTAGTATCAATATACTTATAAGACATATTCTGAGGATAGTTTTGGATGCCACATGGATCCTCCCATATATACTTTGATGCATGACATTGATGATAGTAACGGTTACCCCCATAAATGTCACAACATAATAAGGATATCGGTTGTGCTTCTGTGTTACTTGGAAGATTCCCAACATTCCTTGTTAACAATGCATTAGAAAGTTACTCCACTTCAACCTCTAAGTTATAAATGGAAAAGGAGTGATTATTCATTATGTGATCAAATTTGGCTTCCATCATCCTCTAACTATCATCTTCGATATCAATCATAGAGCATCGTATGTCTATTAACATATCCCATTTTGACTCCAAGGATCCAAACCTATCTTGCTAGAAACTTAATGGACCTTATGCTTTTATATTATGTCCTACATTGTTATTCCAAGCATAATTTAGGTGGTTTTGCCACTAACAATTATATGAGTTGAAGTAACTCTTATTCATGTTATAATGCCTTCACTAGGTTAGAAGAAAAAGTCTTCAAGTTGCTCAGTTTGAGGTTGAAGTTATTTTTTTTTTCTATTTTTGAGTCTTGTGTTTAGGCACCTGCACTCACACAAGGAAAGTATTGCAATCCTTAAATAAAAAGGAATTAAAATTGTAGAAGAAGCTAAATTAATCTATAGAAATGGAATTAATTTTTTTTTGAAAAGTTTTATATAAAAGAACTTTCACACTACAAGTATACAAATTGTAACTCGTAATATAAAAGGTATCTTTCCCACGAGGATTAATTAGTCACCCAATAACTTGAATGCACTTTGTCTAAGGTAAAAAAAGATTGGATGAATTAAAATAAAGTAACTGAAATTGAAATAACTATTCAAACAAAATAATTGAACAATTGAGCTACCAATATGAATGAATATGATCAAAGCTGGAAACTTGGGAATTATTTTGTCCATGTTTTGTCTCCCATTATCTTGTTGATCTAATTTAGGCTTGATCCTAGATATCTTATTGTTTTTATTACCCTCTCTTATGATCTAATCAAGTAATCCTAATTGATATCGATAATAATATAATTGCAACCTCTCGATTTATAAAACTACTCCTAATTATTCAATTAGATTTAAAGCAATCCTAGTGATAATTAATTCACAATTAAGATCTCTCTTCAATTGTTCATTAATCATATGATTGCAAGTCTATTAAGATACCAACTCTCATTATGCACCTTAAAACATATAACTTAATTCACTCTCTTGATTTATTGCCAAGTATAAGCATAACAATCATCATAAAGGATTGATATATTAATTGAATTCAATAAGAATAAGGTTTAACAAAATAGATGAAGAGCATTCCTTAATATGGATTTAGAAATCCATAATTATGTTCAACATCCTAATTATCTAGACAAACATCCAAGAAAATGAAATATATAAAGGGAAAAGAAAGAAAAACAATTTTGTTTCTTGATTTGGAAATCTAGAAATTTTGGAGCTTCTTTTGATATCTCCTCTTTGATCTTCTTCTAATATGATGACTACTACCTTTTTTGGTATGTTTTCTTTCCTTAAATACTTATCGAGGCTTCTATGATTCTTTATAAGGTTTTTACACTTAATTTGGTTCCAAAAATAGCCCCAAAATGTCAAAAGAATAAATATATAATGAGCTGGAAAACACCCTGCCATAATTTTGGCCTACTTTATACATGCCCTCTGTCAAGATCATACATGGGGCTATGATCATGGCAGAGAGTCCCATGCAGCTCTATCCATGATTATGGGAGGTGCCGTGATCCTTGCCTACTCTATGCTTCCAATTCTTCCTCTTTTCTTCCATTTTCTTGTTTCCATTCACTCACAAACACATTAAATACCCATTGAACATAAAATTAAGATCAAATTCTTGCTCTAAACTAATCAAAAAATTAAAACACATAAAAGAATTAACAATAACACAATTCAAAGTCCTAAACACATGATTATCATGTAATAAAACACTTGAAAACATACTCAAATACCTAGAAAACATACTATAATCAACATTTATCAATACCAAGTTCAGATATTTTTTGGGCATTTTCTACTAGGGCTTAATACTTATTGTATAAACTTTTAAAAATTAATACTATTCATTCAATTTTTCAAAGAAAGGGCTAGATAACTTGTTGAATTCCTTAAAGGACTTTATATGACAAGAAATAAAAGCAACATTTTCAACATAAAAGAGCATAAGATGATCTACAAAAGGAAAATGAGATCTTCAATGAATCACACTTCCTATGATGAATAAAATTTCTCTCATTATTAATGTTGGTCTGTATGATTCTAGTAAGTAAATCCATACAAAGAGGAAAAAGGATCCCTTTGTCTTATTCCTCCTTCACCCCTAAACATCTTGGTAACTTCACCATTCATAAGAAGACTAAAAGAGGTTGTGGAGAGGCATTAGTTGATCTGTAATATAAACAATTTTGGAAAACCAAAAGCCCTCAGCGTATATATGATAAAACTCTATTCAAAGTTTCAAAAGCCTTGAGAATATCAAATTTTGAGAAATAATTGTTGTTTGAACCCTTAAGATGGCAAGTCCTTAATTTTTCTTGAGCTAGGAAGACATTTTCTCTTTTCTTCAATAAAATCCGCTTGAGTAAAAGTCAAAATCCCTAGAAGGACCAAATTAAGCCTATTAGCATAAATTTTGGAAATAGTTCAATAGAATATGTTGCAATATAAACTGGGCTTGTATTCCCTTAAAGAGGAGGGGTAGAAGACCTGAGGAGTCAGCATCACAAACATATCTCTTGAAATGGTTTTATGAATTCTATTAAAAGTAACCAGTATCATCCTAGCAATTGCATCATAGATAAAAAAATTTAATAAATAGCTCCTTATGATTCCTAAAGATCAATTTTGAAATGAATGAGTTGATAGCTAGATCAAAGGAATGACACCCTCCAGAGCTCCCAGTATTTTCCAGAAGTAATAATTGGTATGGCTTATCAAATCACTTTGCTTAGGAATTATTGTACCTTCTTCATTTACCAATGGGATAATTATATTCACGGTCCTTCTAGCTAAGAGTGCACAATTATAGAAGATAAAGTTAGATTCACCATCCTTAAGCTATAAATGTTTCCTAAAAAGGGAATTTTAATCCTCAAGGGTCTTTATGTACTCCTTTAGAGCTAATATCTCTTATATCTTTTGGATGCATCTAAAGGACTGTCATAAAGTTCTTACTATTTCCTCCTTAATAGGGATTCCCTAATCTTAGTGATTTTTGAATTCTTATAGGAACTCTAGCTGAGCTTCTCTTATTCCTCTTTATTGTTATAATCTCATTTATGGTTTGAATGACTTATAATTATGGAAATTTTTATCTATTCCTTTCACTAAAGCATATAATAATCCAATATTTTTACACAAGTGATTGAAGAATGTAAAAGGAGAATTCCTCTTATAATCTAGAGGCAGGCCTTTTATCTCCACTAGAGAATGGTCTTAGCTTAAGCAATTGTTGAAATTTGCACTATTATATTGGAATTTTCTCAACCATTCAAAGTTTGTTAGATCCATATTGACCTTTCTCCTAATAATCCAGTCCTTCTCTTATCAGTTATCCTAAGTGAAATAGCATCATCAGCTCTACTGCTAGTGACATCTAGATTTTGGAGGTAAGGCACAAGTTCTTTATAAGGAATATCCCTACTTCTGATTCCTTTAACTTTAGAGGAAAAAAATATGTAATTGAAGTCCTCCTATAGAAGCCATAGATCCTAGAGTGAGTTTTTGAACAATAAGTGCTTACTTTATTATTAAGTTCTTTGAAATGCAAAATTTGAAGCATAGACAAAAGATATCAAGATTTTCCTAAATCCAATCATTCAAAATAAAGGTGAATACATTAAAAAATTAAAAAATATATCACCTTGTTTATGCAAAGATCATAGGTAGTAAGAATTCTGTTGGGCCCCGATTCCTCTTCCTTATTAAATAGGTTTGTTTAAATTTATTTTGAGGTTTAGTTTGCTAATTTTCTTTTAGTTAGAATTATTTGAGGGTTTTATGAGTTTAGGTTAATGAATTTAAATGGAGGGATTAGTTTAAATTAGAGTTTGTGTGGATTTAGAAATTAAAAGAATAAGATGAATTTGGGATAATTTAGGAAGTTCCCTTTTGTTTTTAAAGTTAAAGGCTTATAAGGAGGGGATACTTTAGTCTTTTAAGAGTCATTAAAAGAAGGAAGAAGAAGCATTGTTGAATTTGGGTGAGGGAAGTTTACAAAAAAAATAAAAAAGAAAAGAAGCAAATGGGCATAAGGTAGTAGGAATAAAGGAAGATACGAAATGTATAAGGAAAAGAAGAGAGGATAGTGAAACTACGTAGTTTTAGGCTTAGGTTTTAAGTTAAGAAATAAAGAATTTAAGTCTTTGGAGAGAAGACTTACGAAACTTCAAGAAGAAAAGAAAAGAGAGAGCTTTCGGTTGAAGGAAGGAGAAGAAGAAGAAGAAGAAAGGTTAGGGCTTTGGATTATCTTGGTTTAGAAAGGTGATTGAGAGAGTTTTTCTTAGAAGAAAAAGGAAGAGGAAGAGTTTAATCCTCCATTAGAGGCAAAGGAAGCAATTTTGTGGGTGGTTCCTAAGGTAAGAGATTTCGAAATTCTTGATAAATTTAGAGGGGTTTTAGTTGTTATAGCTTAGGAAAGGTATAGGTAAGGTTATGTAGGTTTTAATTCCTGCTTTCCTTTCCTTAGAATTGTCATTTTTTGACAACTCATGTTAGGTTGGATTCTTGTGTTTTGATGAAGGTCAAGAGAGAGAAGTGGAGTTAGAGGAAAGGCAAATTGATCAAGCCTAGAGCTAAAAGGAATTAAGGTGGGTGATTTCTTAATAATTGAGTTAATAGGCATGTTGAAGTTTTATAATAAATGTTATTTAAGGCTTTCCAACGATTTATAAATTTTGTATAAATTACTCTTTGCAATGATTGAAATTTGTATGAGATGTATTTTGTATGTAAATACATTGTGTAAATATATATGCAATTGTTTGTCAAGTGAAAAAGATTCGAATATGAGATTTCGGCGATTATGTAAAATTGAATTGTTTTAAGGGCCATTTGTGGCAAATCTTTATGAATTGTGTGAATTATGTGATATGCATGCTTTCTTTGGGTTTGTGGTGGTCCTTTAAGAATCAGGTGCACCTGTCTAATTCATAGGCTTCTCCCGCCTACCCGCTAGTGGCCTTGGAGCTCCTCACGGACTCCCATAAGTTTCAAGGCTACACATGACCGCTTCGTGGGAATGCGTAGTACGTTCCGTTTGGATCCACCCAAACCAGCTTCTGATTATGTGATATGCTTTGTCTATGTTGTCTTTGTATGCTTATGTTGTTCTTGTAAATGTTTTTGATCAATTGAATTTGATGGAGAATTCTTTATGGTAAAGATGATTTTGGTAAAATTCCTCTGAAATAAATGGTTAAAGACTATTTTTGCATGCTTGTTCTTAATTATTACGTTTTTACCTACTGATCCGTCGAGCTCACACCCTTTTCCCCTCCACAGGCGACGAGCAAGAAATTGAGTAAAGGCATCGGATCAAGGCATTACTTATGTTTCTTTTGATTTTGGAAGATAGATCCTTAGTACCAAAGCTTTAGATGCATTTTAGCACAAAAGTTATATGTTTATGTAATTTACTTTGTAATTTGACTTGTGGATACTTTTGTTGTATTAGGGCTAAAATGCCCTCTAAAAAGCTTTGTATTAACCTATGTTTTTCATGTAAATGCAAGAGAATTGAGTTGTAAAGCATTCTTGTGTATATTACTTTGAAATGTGTTATTTCATAGTTGGAGAATGATTAGATGTATAGGAGTGAGATTGCTGCCATTTGAGTTAGATTATAGGATTGTATGGATTAGTTTGTGATTTGGGAGATTGAAGATTGTGAAAAATTGAAGTGTTATGCAGGTACTTGAGTTTGGGTTGAAGATTGAAGAATTTTGGCTAGTTGATTTTTAGGGAAACTTTGCTTGTGTTTTTGATCCTCTTAATGGTTGAATTAGATTGGGAGGTCTTCTTGAAGATTGTAGAACATGTTTAGAGCTTTCCAATGGTATATAATTTGTCACTTTTGGACTTAGGATGAAGAAGTTATAAGGTTTGAAAGATGACAGTTACTGTTGTTAAGGGTTATGTTTGTGCATTAACTTTGGAAGGGTTTTTCACCCTTTTAGAGCCTTCATTGGTTTTTACATGCTTCATAAAAGATGTAGATTATCTTTTTCCCTTTCCATTGATGTATAATATGCAATTATTGGGGTTAGGAACAAAAAGTTATGAGGTTGGGAAATTTTCAGTTACTATTCATTTGGTTAATGTTACTGTTCATATGGTCATTATATAGGCAGTAACTTTGAGTGAGTTTTTACTTCTTTTAATGACGAAATTGATGTTTGTTCGCATCTTTTCATCTTTCCAATGAGGTAAAATATGACATTTTTAGGCTATTGTGTTAATAAATATGATTTTTCAAACTTCTGGTTTTGTTTAGGACTTTTTTTCAATTTGGGCAGTAACTTTGCAGCGATTTTTGATCCCCCTATATGGCCGAATTAGTTTTTACATCCTTCTTGAAAGTTGTAGAGTTTTCTTTTAACTTTCTATGGACACTAAGTTTGTAAAATTTGGAATTCTAGGTAAAAAGTTATGAATTTTTTAATTTATGTGTTTTTCAAAAAAAATATGAATATAGGGTTTTCGGACTCGCGAGTGCAAGCGCTCGCGAGGGCGAGCGTCTCGCCCAGCGGGTGCCCTCGCGATCGCGAGGGGGAACGCCTCGCCCATGCAAGCGGCTCGCGATCATGAGCTTTTCTAGTTGAATTTCTTAAGGCAGTTTTTTGGCAGTTGGGTATTCACCCAGAAGAACGTTACAAGACTGCATTCTGCATTCCCAATGGACTGTGATGCCCTGCTTCCATTTGTTGTACAGTCTTCTGTATCTCCTGTATCTTACGGACTTTCAAGTCTATCCCATAAATGATGTAAGGACAATAAATCTGACATTTCAGTTCGCCAAGTATCAAGAGGTTGATACCATTCAAGGAATGTCCAAAGAAGGGATTTTTCTTTTTTTTTTTCCAATTTCAGCCTCCTCTCACTCTTTTGCTTGTAACTTTTTCATTTGACCTCCGTTTGACTCAATTTTTGAAGCATTGGATTTCAAAAAAAGTTTTCTACCCCTTTTATGGAAAATTTAAAATTTTTGAGATTGAGTTGAGATTTATGGGTTTAATCAAAGGGAGCCATTTGTGTGAAGATATTGAATATAATTTTGTTTTTTTAGGCGATTTCTTGATCTATAGAGATCCGATTAAGGAGATTTTTGTTTCTAATGAATCTATAGACATGAAATTTCATTTCAGCTTAGGAATTGGATTTAATTATGGGCCCTAAGTAGATCAATTTTATAGAGGAAAATTAAGGTGAATTTGTCAAGATCCATTCGGGAGTAAGTTTGATTTAAGTTTCTTCTGTGGTGAGGAATTCCTCCCTCGTGGGTTGCGCGTCCAGATGTCACGTAGGACGTCGGCCACGTGTCTCACCAGGGTGGGGTTCCAACACATTCATCCTAGTTGATGACAACTATGATTGGTAATCAATTCCATTTATTCTTGAGGAACCAAATATTTTCACCCATATTCTTCTTAAGTTGGTTTCTAGAAGTCTAAAAAGGAAAAGCTTTTAAGACTTTATGTAATCTGCAATTACCATCTACTTCTTCGGTTTAGTCACCTTGTGTTCTAAGCTATAATATACATTATTTAAAAGAAATAGGGGCATTTCCCTTAGCATTATGCCTTGACCTCCTCATCTCCGGACTTTTAAAACCTTTAAGAGCTTTCTCAAGGTCTCTATAAACCATATAACTTTTCTTAAGTTCTCTACTATGTCTCCTAACTACTCCTGAAGGGATTTGGTATAAATATTCTTAGGGAATTTTTTATTAGACCTTAAAAGCTATTTCAAGGGAGTATTACTTTCTGCATTGATTATTATGAGAGTTCTTAGACATGGAAAATGAGTAGCTTTAACATTTTCCTTATTATGTTTTTCTAGTGTTAAGGTAATCCAACAACTAGTCCCTTATATTAGGGAAATGATGGGATATTATTAGGTTCTAGTTGTCGGTTGATCAACTTTTTATAATCACCTCTAGCAAATTTTCTCCCAGTTGGTCTCCAAGCTTTGCCTTGTTGAAGTAAAGAAGGCATCCAATAATAGGATACCCTTATTGTATTCTCTAAAAAGTTGTCATTCTCTTAAAGCTTGAGTTGAGGAATTTCTTTTAAGAGGTCTTATTATATGTCAACACTAATATAACGTTGTGCATAACATACCCCTTTCTGAGTGGATGTAGCCTCATTTATGCACACTAGTCTCATAATGTAGCTTGCCAACTTACTCAAGCTCTTAATAGATTGATATTCAAAAAGGATCTTATAAAAATTGACCTAAATTAGAACTTCTTTTTGCTTATCCTCTAGTTTAATACCAAGTTTTCATATTTTTTTAAAAAATAGAAAACTATTATAATGACATAATCAATCACCTCAAAGCCCTTTACTTAGTGGAGAAATTAAAGAGAAATTGGTGGTCCTTATTAAGCATAATGATAAATGATTATTTGAATATATTTATATATCCATATTTAACGTATTTTTCTTGTTATTTAAGAGTTTTATAATATTTTATGTATTTAATTCACTTCAAGTGTGTTTTTAGGTGACAATTGCCTTCATGAACCAAAAGGAGAAGAATTTGGATGAAATTGTGGCATAGAAAAAAGATTTGAAGCAGTTATGGACTTACACAACTGTATACAATGTCTATGTAAGTCTCTATACACATGTGGAGCTTTAACAACACAATTCCAACCTGTGTGGAGTTACACAGCCTTGTATATTGACGTGCACAACCTTGTATGTTACTTGTATAAGTCATTGTGCCTCTGTAAAATCTTGAATTCAGGTATTTTTAGAGATACATGGTCACTTACAAAGCCACCTACACGACCGTGTAAGTGATCCTATATATCCCCCTAGTTTTTATTACAAAAGGATGTTATTGAAGGAGAAAAAGGGAGATTAGAAGCGTTTTAAAGTGGTATGAAACACAGAGAATAGGTCATTTTGACTAGAGGATGAGGAAGACGTTAAGATTACATAAGAAGATCCGATAAATAGCATCATTTAATCCAAATTGCAAGACCATTTATTAGAGACAAAAACGGATTTAGAATATCAATTCTTTTATTTCTAATTTTTCTTCTAAATATTTGTTATTGGATTTGTTTTCTATGTGTAGGAACTAAATTGTTTAGTACCTAGGTGTAATGAATCCTAGGTTGTGATGATAATATGATTTATTTTTTATTCAATGCAGTTTTATTGATTGACATATTGAAATTTATTAACGCTTTATAGTCTTGATGTAATATATCTTAAATATTAGTCCATTATTTGATTTCATATGATTGAGATTGGGAATCCTTTTTTATGAATAGATCTCCCATAATTAGAAGGAGTTCATGCAAACTTAGAGATAGTCGACATAAATTCTCTAGATTAGGGTCAGATTTAATAATGAAATTCACAAATTAATAATGTAATCTTAGGGGTTTTAACTATAAAGAAATTTTATTTAATCAACCAAGGGTTAATTTTTATTAGTCTTGAGAAAGATATTATCATAAGATAAAATTTTCTAAGTTTTAATAATCAATGATTTAATTGCATGATAAAGGGTAAATATTTAAGAGTTCTTAGGGAGATTCATCACCTAGGTACTACTTATCTAATATTGACTTTTTTTGTAGTATTTTCTTTATCTGAGTTCATTATTACGTCAATTTAGTTTAGTTTTTTTTCTTTATTTTTGAAGTAAATTCACAATCTAATTTGGCAATTCGTTAATAAAAAAGGTTAATACTAGTATTTATATCAACTTCTGGCAAGCTACATACACAAAAGAGACCTCTTGGATCTTTATCTAGATGATGAAGTTGAGAGACACTATTTATTCATAGATCAAGCATAAGATAGGTAATAGGGGAAAACATGGTTTTGGTTTGATAACTGGTTGAATATAAGTCCTATTATTAATAAACCTGTGATACTTCATTTGAGGAATAAAATACCCTGAACCTTAAAGTTTCAATCAATTACATCCCTCAATTGATTGATGTGATGAATGATGATGAAATCATTTGAGCACTCAATTTGAATGGTAACTTCTCGAACAAATCATGTCATTAGCTACTTAACAATTGACTATCTAAAGTTCCTTGGTTTAATCTTACATGGAGAAAAAACTTTTAATCCTAAAGCCTCTTTAATCATTTAGCTAGGGATTATAAATAGGCTTAAGACCAAAAGTCAATGACATGACAATGTGGACTCTACTTGTGTATTATGTAAGATGGCAGTGGAAGACAAAGACCACCTATCTTTTTTATGTAGTTTTCTAAAGCAGTTTGGAGCAGGATTCTACACTTATTTACAATGACAACTACTTATATGATTGGGAAAAAACATTGAATTGGGTTTTTAGCCATTCATAGCAGAATATGTCTAATGGAATAATTCTTAAAGTGACTTTCACTACCACCATTTATACACTTTGTAGGGAGTGAAATAGTTGAATCTGTACATACAGGGAAGAAGAGAAGTACTAGCTAATAAACAATATTTTTAATTGTGTCAGATCATTTATTGTTGCCAAGAATGTTCAGAACACTCTTTTACTAGACATAAAGCACAGATGGAAATTATAAGTTAGACAACAATATTAGTCAGGATCTATTTTTTGTAATGTTTTAATAATTGTATTGTATTTAATTGAGGGCTCAATAGCTTAGAACACTTTGTAATGTTGTATTAGCTTCATCTATAGTTAATGTAATTTATTCATTTAAAAAAAACTAGTATTTAAAGTCCTCGTAGGATCAACCCATACTTGCTAGTGCTAGTTACCACTACACCATGTACTTATCATTAAATAGATAAATCTTTATAAGTAAAATAAATTCAACCAAGTTTTTGACGTCGTTTTTAGGGACTATAATATTAGGAAAACCTAACTTTTATTAGTCTCACCATTTTTATTTTATTTTATTATTTATCAATTTATTTTATTAACTTTTTGGTTTTATCGTCTCTCATAGATCTCGACTCTTTGGTCAATTTATGACCGAAGTAATCTAGCAAGCCTAGTAGATATGATCCTGAAATTTAGAGAACAACTCATAGAAATCTCCACAGAACATGTCTTAGAGAGTTTGAATTAGATTAACAAATAAAGGACTTGGGAGATCATATTGATAGTAAAGAATCAGGAACCATGGTATACTAACCAAAAATAATGTTTGGTTATGCTAGATTAAACTTGAAAGTAGCAGAGACCAGCATTGTTAGGCTGATTATTAATGCCAACAATTTTGAAATTAAGGAATGCACTATTCATATGGTGAAATAGTCTGTTTAATTTGATGGGCTATGAGATAAGGATCCCAGCGCATATATTTCAATGTTTCTAGAGATTTGTGATACCTTTAAGATTAATGGTGCCAATGATGACACAATTAGATCACAATTATTCTTGTTTTCATTCAGGGGTAAGGTGAAGAAATCATTGAACTCTCTACTTAAATCATTAAATGGGATCAAGTAGCAGAGAAATTTCTTTTGAATTAATTTTCACCGGTAATGACTATTGACTATTAAGCTGAGGAAAAATATCTCCTCCTATTGCCAGGCTGATTTAGAGGCATTATATGACATATGGGAGAGGTTTAAGGAGATGTTAAGAAAATGCCCACATTATGGTCAACCACTTTGGATGCAAATTCAGACCTTCTATAATGGGCTCAATCATACTATAAGGTAGGCGATAGATGTGGTTACTGAGGGTACTTTGAATAATAAGACACTAAAAGCAACCCATAACTTTATTGAAGACATGGCAATGAATAATTATCAATAGTGCTCTTCTCGAGCAAGACTTAACAAGCTAGCAGGGGTATATGAAGTAGATGCAGTAACACAATTTCAGCCTAAGTTAAGGCTTTTAAAAAAATTGATGGATTAACTATGAATCCTTATTTTCAAGTTATGCATTTTGAGGTGTGTGGGCTAAGACATTTAGGATAAAACTATCAAACACTGCATCTTGAATAGGAAGATTATAAAAGCAATGCTTCCAGACCTCAGAACAATCCATACAGTAATATGTACAATCTAGGATGGAGAAATCATCTCAATTTCTCTTTGGGAATTAAGGGAAAACAAGGAACAAACCTCTATTAGGATTTTAGTGATCACGGTTTTTCGTTATGTGTAAGTTTTAATATTTTAACCTTGATATTCCACAAGCGTATGAATCATTCATGTAGTACCTAAGGCGTCGATCCCACAAGGAAGGTTAATCTAATCCTAAACTCTAATGCTGAAATAAATTGCAGAAATTCAACTATAACTAAGTTAGAATAATAACACAATTCAATCAATCAATTCAATCAACCAATTCAACTCAAGAATAAATCATGAAATATTAACAAATCATCAAATTGCAATGCACACACCAAGAAACAACCTAAGGAACTACCAATTGAGAGAAAGGGGAAATTTTTACGTATCTTCAACACTAACCTAATTAAGTATGAAATGTCAGATTATTGGTCCTGGACTATCCTATGGTTGGTTACTCTCTCTTGATTTATAACCAAAAGCCCTAAATTATAAACCCTAATCAGATTATGAAAAATTGCAATTTCTCAATTCACAATTTATACAAACCTTAATTAGATCTGGAATTTTCCACTAGACTACCAAAATGTGAGATCTCTGGTCACACAGTTACCAATTTGATTGATTTCTCATTCTTATTAAATTACCTAGCTCTTGTTAGCCTAATTTAATTATTTTCCATTTGATTCACCCTATTAGATTATCATCGAATTATGTAAGTGTAAAAATCAATCATAATAAATCCAAATAGTATAAATAATAAGATTTTTATTGAATCAAAGATAAAAACAACCTGAAGGTGAGTTTAGACATTCCTCAACATTCATAAAATCTTATCTCAACAGCTATCCCAATTGTATACATAAATAAAACTTAAATGCACCAGAAACTAGATCTGAATGGATGATGGAGGCAGCAATGTCAAGAAACCTCCTATTCCGGGAAGTACTTCAGGCTGACTTCTTCTCCACATCTCTCTTCCTTCGTCTCTTAATGAACTCTCTCTAGGGTTTCTTGATGATGGCTGATGCAAGAAGCTCCTTATTTTTTTTCTGATTGTTTTATTTATGTTCTATTGTGTTTAGGGTTGAACTAGGTTTTTGGGGGTTCGAAATGTCCAAAAAATCCCTCGAAATACAAAGTTTGGGAGTGGCTGCACATTTGCCCGACATAGGCCACGATCGTGGACTATGTTAGGCCTTTCTGTCACGATCGTGCACTATCATATCAGCTCGTGGCCATTGTTTCAACCCAAATGTCTTCCAAAACTCCTCTGTTCTTCGATATTGACCTTAAAATGCTAGCATACCTTATAAACATAATATTTAATTAAAAGCTTGTACTAAATGATAAAACACAAATAATTAACAAACACTCACAATTCTAACCTAAACACATACTACACAATCGAATAAATGGCTAAACACATATCAAAATATACCCTAAAATATGATGGATTTCACACCTATCAACATTCCCACACTTAAACGTTTGCTTGTTCTCAAGAAAACAAAACAATAAACAACACAAAGCATAAAACACACAATGAAACAAATGAGGCAATGGCTTCAACTTCACGAAATAATTTAACTTTAAACACAATCATTCAAGTTGTTCCAAATTATTAACATGCGAAATTCATGTCTAAACACCTTAGACTCAATATACAAACTTATCAAAATTTTGATGTTGAGTCTATTCACCCCTATCACTTGCACACACACATTAATAATCATTAAGTCAAAACAAAAGTGTAGCTTTTCCTCAGCAGGTTTTCATGGAAAATCAAGCTACTAAAAAGTCGGTAGGTTTTTATTTGAAAACATTCTTTTTATTGATTTTTCTATAAGGACATGAACCTAGTCTTTTACGCGGAGGCAAAAATTTGTGATGAATATCGATCTGGTTACTCAACTAAGTCATGTTGTTATTAAGCTGCTTAGCTGGAATGTCACCATAGCCTTTTCACACGAAGGCACACATTCGTGATGCTTGTCGATTCAGTTACTCAGCTACATCACATTCTCAACTAGCTATTAGCTCTATTTATAACCTGAAGGCCAGTGGAATAGTTGTTTTATTTTTTTCACACAAAAATTTGCCTACCTTATTGCTTTAGCTAATCATTCGCATGAAAATGTATTAATAATTCCACTTATTTGATTGGCCTAAAATTATAAACGAGTATGGTAAATTCCTAGGGTGAATGGACTAACATTATATACTAATTAACCATCATATTTAGCCCTAAGTAACTTAGGTCTCTAATTTCACAAGTTAATAAATCTTCATAGCCTAAAAGACTATGTTTAAGGCTAAATCTATCCCATTAAGTCTTAGCCATTGACTCATTCACACAATTCATGTCATGTAACCTAAACAAACTATCATGCAATATGCAAAATTCACACTTAAGGTAAAAACACACAACCCTCCCCATACTTGGACAACACATTATCCTCAATGTGAGAAGGGTACACAAACACACTAGGGGAAATAAAACACAATATACGAAAACATAAGAAAAATAATTAAAAAATTAAAAGAAAAGGGTTAGAACATGAAACCGTCATATTGACTGAGGTGTTGATGGTGATGGAGGCAGAGATCACTTATGCTTGATGTCCATATTATTGCCCTATCTTATAATTGCTTCAAAAAAAGTAAGAGAGTTAGCACTCCAAAACATTCTAAATTATTAAGAACTTATTTTGAAATTTAAAACAAATCTAACTACATAATAATTTAAACCTACACATTATCCTCAATGTGAGAAGGGTACTGTTGGACCCCAAATTGTTCTTGGAAGTTATATATGAAGTGTTAGAGGTTAAAAGTTTGAAAATGTTACATTGAGCATGCTTCGGTATTTTGGCCATAAATTTTTCTCTAGTTATCGAAATGAGATGATTTTTGATTTGAATTAAACTAGAGAAATAGGGCTACAAATTATCTGATGAACTTAAGCTCTAATTCAGTCTTTAAGAGTTTCAATTTTTGGATAGAAATTGAGTACAGAATATTGTTTCAATGTAAGGATAGTTTGGAAATGTTTTGGTTATAATTTCCAAATTACCAAACCAAATTGAATGATTTTGGTGTCATTAGAAAATTAAGACAATGAAGAACATTTTTCTAGAAGGAAGTGTTAGCAAATTCCTTCAATTGTTCCATGATTTTTAGTTAAGAAATTAGAAGTATAAGATGTGAGTTAAATGACCAAAGGAGGGTAAAATGGGAAGGACCAAGTTAATGAAGGGTAATTTGGAAGAGAAGGAGTAAAAAAAGGGTTTGAAATAAAAGAATTAGAAGAAGCAAAGGAGAGTGTCGTGGAAGCCATAGGAGGAGAAGAAGAAAACGTGAGGGAGAGAAGGAAACGAGGAGAAAATAGAAAAAGCTAGGGAAAGAGGAAGGAAATTCGTGGAAAGAAGAAGAATCAAGGTCCACAAGGTATGTTCTTCATCTTCTCCATGCTTTGGTAAAGAAATGGGTTGTAGTTTTGTAATGGAGAAAACCCTAGAGAGAGAAAGGGGTTAGTGAGGAAGAAGAAGATGGTGAAATCCATAGGACTTTTGGGTTTCTAAGCTAGGTTTGGAGTTTTCTAACCTATAGGAACCATGGATAGGTTAGATTGGAGCTTAATGAGGGTTTATGACATTTTTGTGGTAATTATGGAAATTGGGGGAATTTCCAATTGAATTGAAATTGATGAGAAATATTGTTGTGTTTAGGAAATCAAGAGGCTATTCAAGAGCAAAAGGAAGGGGACCATTGCATTTGGATTTTTCAAGAGTTAGAAGGTGGGTAAATTATTTATAGTTGTTGTGTGCTGAGTAAAATGCATTGTTTGTGTTTTGTGTGCTAAGTAGATTGCTTGAAATGTTGGATTATGGAAAATGCATTGAAACATGTATGACATTTTGAAATGATTGAATTGTGACAATTATCATGTTATTTCATGAAAAATGAATGACTTTTTGTATGATGAATTGTGACCATGTCATACCTTGAAAAAGGTTATGACATTTTGAATCGAATATGAGCATGATTATGCTATGCCTTGTATGATGGCATTTTGATAAAATGGAAAGAAGAAAAGTATAAGATTATGAAAGTTTGAATGATTAAATTGAGAATGAGATGTGATTATGTGCTTTGTTTAGGCCAGAGGGTAACCGTTTCGTAGTCACGTGCATGTCAACGTAAAAGCCTCCTCCCGGCTGCCCGCTTGTGGCCCACAAGATCCGAAAATGGACTCGTTTTGTTCACGGTGTAAACTTCAGTTTCGCCGTTCTGTTCCACGGAACCCTCGAGCCAATTGTGTGTGCATTTGCATTTTAATGTGCTAAGACATGCTTTGAAATGAAATTGCATCTAATGTGTCGTATATGATGATGTTATGAATTTCGAAATGTGAAGTGAATTGAGAATGTTGATTGTCATTGTGAGATGTATGCTTATGGGAATGTTATATATAAATGCTTGAATTTGTGGCTTATCACCAATGGCTATAAATACTTTAGCCACTGAGCTGTGAAGCTCAACCTAATTTTTCCCACTTCTCAGGTGCAGATCAAGAAGGTCATTGAATCCTTCCAGGCATTTGGACAATTCCGAGAGGTTTAGCTTTTGTATTAAGTTAGCTATATTTTTGTAGCTTTATAAGCATATTGAACATTGAGCATCAATGTATTTTGT
>JAOQMR010000213.1:9289870-9300146 GCA_027563865.1 Erythroxylum pelleterianum
ATAAAATATGATGAAAAATGTGAGTACTGAGGAGTAAAGTGGAGATTTTAAAGTTGTTTCTTCTTATAAAATTTTAAAATTTTATTATATTTAACCATAAATATTCAAGAAAAATAGAAAAAACAGAGTTAATAAAAAACGGGTAGGATATGGGTATCCATGGTTCGGGTTTTACTCAACCGTATCCATATCTATTTTTTATGACTCAACCCATATCCATATCCATATCCATCAGTTTTTACGATTTACTACCTATATCCAAATCTATTGGGTGGGGTAGTGCGAATATTAATCGGGTTGAAAACCCACTGCCATCCCTACTTGTAGTTGAATGATGGTAGCTTGAAATATTTGATGAAGTAAAAGGCTACCATTCTATTTCAATAAACATGTTCTCCTAAATTATTGGGGTTTGATTTTGACATGAGATGTAAGAAAAGAGAGAACAATGGAAATACAAAATGTATTACCAAAAGTAAGAAGTCTAAAATTAAATTCCATGATGATTTCTAATGTTAGTACTAAATTGCTAAAATAAAAATGAGAGGAAGTTGAGATGATCCTTCACTTAAGACTTTATTAAGAAGTTGAAGGAAGGGAGAGATAAGGGGTCAAATTATAATTTCTCTGACGGATTATTAACATGGAAGGAGAGATTTGTAGTTGGTTTTACTAGAGTATCGAAGGTTGAAATCATTTAACATTTTCCTAATAGCCCAATGGGAGGTCAAATTAGGTATATAGATAATAACATAATGCAAACTTACTTTTATTGGAAGAATATACAAAGAGATAGTAAATAATTCACCAGGTGATATGTGTAGGAAAATCCCGGTGTGTCCATCATATGAACACGGTGCGGAAAACGTATATGCCAAAGGAGCATATATGAAGTAATAGATTCTCTTGGGTTGTTTAAACTAATCCTTATACCATAATAGTTTTAAATTGATATTAACTTGGACTTTATTGAAGGCTTACCATAACTAGGAGAAAATTTTATAACTTTGACAGTGGTGAATTGATTAAGTATGCTCATTTTATGGATCTTTCTCATCCATATTCAACTATTAGTATAGATAGTGTTTATAAAGTGAGCTTATAAGCTATATGGTATGTCATAAACAATTATGAAAGATAGAGATCATATGCTCACAAATGCTTTTTTGCAAGATTTCTTCAAAATTTAGGAGTCACTCTTTAGTTATTAACTGTTTATCGTCCTTAAGCTGATGGCTAGATAAATATAGTAAATAGAACTTTGAAAACATATTTGAAGTGTCTGACAAGTGATTGCCCACAAAATTGGTTTCAATAGCTTACTTTAGTTGAGTGGTGGTATACCGACCTCCTTTAAATATTCAAACTACCTCTTTTAAAGCATTGTATAGTTACTCTCCAAGTTTGCATATCCTTTATTTTATTGGAGACTCCAAGTTAATTAAATTGAAGAACATTTTCGTTAATAATGAGAAGGCAATGCAACCTGGTTCAGCCGGAATCTGGCCGAATGGTGCGTTGCCGTTTAGGTCCATTGATTGACAACTTCCTATGATAATCTTCACGTAGAGAGCACCTGCGAAACAAAGGAAGGAAGGCACGTCGGGGGTGATGTCCCGATCCGCCCCTCCGACGCTCAAGTCAGTGATTTGGTGAAAATGATAGCCGTCAAAGTCTGAGTGTCCTTATGATCACATACCTGTGTTATATATATATGGGACGATGTCTAGGTTTAGGGTTTTGTTCTTAGCCTCTGCGTGGGAGTCATACTGCCGAGCTGTGGAAAGTGGATCAGGCTTGGACTTAGGTCCCTCATGGTCGTCGAGCATGGGCTTGCTCTATGGATGATGGACCGATCGACCCCGTCCCACGGGCTGTCCTCTGTCTTGACCGGGTCCGGGCCGTGCAGACCGAGCCGTGCAGAACCGACCCGACCACAACCGATTCAATTTCATATAAATAAAGCTCAAAATTATATGATGGATGACAGGAGAAGGACTGACAAGAGGCTTAATTCAAAAAGAAAGGTAAATATTATGTTTTTGTATATTTTGTCTAAAAATTATGCGAAAGCTCCTCTTAATTCTTAGTAGGTTGATATTGATGTTACTACTTATGTTTTCGATATAATGCAGTAATTTGTTATAATCCAAATTATAAACCCAAATGAGAATTCAATCTTTAAAGGAAATCATATAAAGGCTCCAATTAAAGGCATAAAGATTTATCATTTAATATTGAGTTCAAATTATTAGTTAGATCTTTTTAAAACTCTTTATGTACCTTTAAATTTTAGGAACCTAGTTTCCATTTCAAAACTCAAAGTTGTTCAAGTTTAAAAGAGATTTTGGATATAGATGTTTCAATTTATTTAAAAACTCTTTATCTATAGGTTCTATTGTTCTCACTTATGGTTTATATAAATTAAAACTTGAAAATAAATTTACTAAATCTTTGCTTCTTGTTTATGATAATGTTGGAATTAAACATATATCAAATGAAATTTTACTTACTTGCAGTATAGACACTTGCATTATGTATCTAAAGAAAGGTTGGAAAGATAGTAAAAAATGAGATTCTTCTAAATCTAAATTTTACTGATTTAAGTATATGTATGGATTGCATTAAGGGAAATCAAATTAAACATAATAAGACAGGAACTATAAGAAGCACCTAGCTTCTTAAGATTATACATACTAATATTGCAGACCTTTTAAGGTTCCATCTTTTAGTGGAGAAAGACATTTCATTTCCTCTGTCAATTTCTTCTAACAATATGGTTATGTATATTTCACTTAGAAAAAATCTCAAGCAGTAGATTAGTTTAAGGTATACATGTTGGCCTCTGAATTTTTTATTTGATTAAGCATGATTAAATTAATTTTGAGTTCTTGATAGATTAATTTAAGTTGGAGTTAATTAGCATGTTAATGTGAGTAAGATCATATGACATGGATTAAATTGAATTAAGGTGCTAAGTTTGAATGAGGGGCACAATTGGCAAGACATTTAAGCATTTAAGTTGCAAGGCTTATAAGTAAGGGTAGAATGGACATTGTGCAATTAATAAGGGTATAAAAGAGAAGAGAAAAAGGTTGTCTTTCATTTTGAAGAAGAAAAAAACGAAAATTAAAAGGAGAGAAGAGGGAGAGTGTCGTATAAAGAGAAAAGAGGGGGAAGAAGGAGAAAAAGCTAGGGTTTCTTCATTTCTTGGTGTTCAAGGGGGTTTTTGTAGTTGATTTAAGAAGGTAAAAGAAAGAGGAAGGTTAAAGCTTTCATTAGAGCCAAGAAGCTCATTGTTTGGTGAACATTCAAGGTAAGTGATTTTTAATGTTTTGGATTTTTGAAGTATTTTTGGTCCAAAGAGCTTAGGAAATGTATGGGTTTAGGTATTCTAGGATCAATTTCATGCATTTGGTTCTTTGGATTTTCCAATTTGAATTTTATTGAATTGGAAATTTTGTTATTGTTAAAGGGAGGCAAGAGGGGCAAGAGAGGCAAGAGGAGCAAGAAGAGACACATCCTTGGACAAGTTTTCAAGCAAGGAAATCAAGGCGGGTGACATTTTTATGATTGAGTCAATAAGCTATTAAAGTCTCTTTCAAATAAATGGAATTAAATGATTTCCAACTACTTCAAAAATGTGCATTTATTGTTCTTTAAAATGTTTTGAGAATGTGCTATATGATTTTGTTTATGAATTTTGTGAATGAAATTTGAGTGATATGGGAATGATTTCAAATTGCTCCATAATTGTTATATTTGAGGCTTTTGAATGATTTGGGAAATGGTTATATGCTTGGTATAGAATTTTGGTGGTGGAATTGCGAAATGATTTTGAAAGAATAGCAAGTATATGAAATAGTTCATACTCATGGAAGATAAGTTTTCAAAATGTGCCTTTTGGTCAAATGATTTGCAAGTTATGAGATGCATGATTATGTGGGTTTGTGGTGGTTTCCTAAGTATGTTAAGTGCACTTGATTAAAAAGGTCTTTTCCGCCTACCCGCTAGTGGCATGGAGCTCCTTTGCGGACTCCCATAAGTTCATGACTACGCAAGACCATTTTGTGGGATTGCGATAGTGCGTTATGTTCACGGCTACACAGGACCCGTATGAGAATTGTGTAGTACGTTCTGTTTTAGATCCACCCAAATCATTATGACGTGTTTATATATTTACATGTGTTGACAAGTTTGATGATTGTTTGACTTGTGTGAGTGGTGAATTTGCTTGATAAGTTGACAATTTTAAGAAATATATGTTTTATGAATTTCAATAAGGTTTTGCTATGATCATGAAAGTTTCAAATGGCTTTTGTTTATTACCGATTATAAAATTATTACCCACGAGCGTTAAGCTCACCCCCATTCCTTCTCGTCCACAGGCGATGAGCAAGATATTGAGCGATCGAGTTGAGAGTCAAGGCATCACTCCACTTTGCATTTTGTTCTTTTGATCTTTTGAAGTTAGAAATTGTAAAACAATGCTTTAATTGCATTTTAATAAATTATTGCTTTTGCAAAGTTTGTATTTTGGATTATATTGTAAGGTGGCTCGAAATGCCCGCTAAAGCGTTGTAAAACTCTTATTTTGATGCGAATGAAATACATATGTATTATGGTTGTTTATGGCTTTTCAAATTTTTACATTTCTATTTCCAATTTTTCATAAGGGTAGGATTGTGTTCTAAATTCAAGGGAAATTTTGGAATTATCTAGGTAGAATTGGTAGAAATTGTCTTCTTGGAAGTTGTATATAATCTTTCTAGCTTTCCAAAGATATAAAGTTTGTAATTTTTTGATATCAGAATGGAAAGATATGATTGTTATAAGTTATGATGTTGCACAGGATTTGTGTATAGGACAACTATGGTGAATGATAGGAATTTGTGGTTTTGATGAACCAGATGGGTTAAGAATTAAGAATTTTGTGAGATAAATTTGGTGTTTGAGTTTTTATGAAGTGATTTGGCACTAGAAGAGTTGAATTTGGGGAGATATTAAGTGAATATGACGTTAGGTTGGATGTAGGAAGCATTGGAGGGGCTTTGGAGGGGTTTGAGGAACCCCTATGTTTGTTTAATGGACTTTAGGTTCATTTAACAGACCTTCTTGGGTCAAAAAAGACCCCCAGCATCGCCCATGTTCGTTTAACAGACTTTAGGTCTGTTTAATGGACCTTCTCGGGTGAAAATGTGCTCTCAGGCCCGACAATGTCCCTTAAACGGACATACACGGGACAGCTTCAAGAAATTGTGATTTTTGACCCTTTTAGAGGCAGAATCTCACTTTTTGATCTTCATGAAAGTTTTAGATCTAGACGTCTTCTTTCAAATGGTTTAAAAAGGAACTCAATCAGACATCTATATTGAAAGTTATGGCAATCGCGCCGAGATAGGTACAAATTGATTGAGGGTATTAACATGTTCGATTTCTTTTGGGCATAACTTCCTCATCCGTCCCCCAAATGAAGTGATTCTTGAAGCAATGGATTCTTAACATCATTTACTATCTATCCACAAAAATTGTAACTTTTTGGAGTTGTTTTGAGAAAGTTTGCATTAGAGTAAGTGAGAGGTCAGTTGGGAGAGCATAGCTTGGGTATGAACACGCTTAGGCTTTTTAAGCATATCTTGAGTTGGATTTTTGCTTCAAAAAAAAAACTAGAGACTTAGAGCTACAACTTCTTTGAAGAAGTCAAGTTGTAATTTTGGGGATTGACCAGTGTGGGCACACCAACATTGTGAAATGATGACAAATGACCTACAGGGTAATAAGCACAAGGTTTATGACTCCTGATGTTGGGCTCCGGAGGAAATTAGATAAAACGTTAAAAGTTGTAAGATCCAATTGAGGAGGTGAATACTATGAGAAACATGATGAGTCAAGACAATGTTTAATTCCATTTGCAATGTTCCTTAAAAGAAACGAAATATGTGCACAATATACTATGTCAAACACACCTCAACAAAAGGATGTAGTAGAAAGGTGTAATAGGATATTGATCGATATGATTAGTATAATAAAGAGTAACTCCTCATTATCTAAATCTTTAAATATTTATGTTTTTAAAACTATTATGTATATATATTGAATAGGGTCCTTCATAAGGCAATTCTAAAAACTCCTCTTAAATTGTAAACTGGAAGAGACAATTACATGTTTTGGGTTACCCAATAGACACAAGGATCTATAATCCATATGAAAGGACATTAGGTTCTCGAGTTATCAGTGGTTACTTTATAGGTTACCCACATAAATCCAAAGGATTTAGGCTTTATTTTCTAAATCATGATCACTAGAATTATGGAAATTGAAAATGTTAGATTCGTTAGGAATGGTAAATTTAGTGGGAGTAATGAACAACAAAATATGGATATCAAGGAAGTAAGGGTAAATGTTCCTGTATCTGTAAAGGCTCTTTCATTTATAGTCATTCTAATTATTGCTCTAGTAATTAATGAAATTTAGGAAATACTAAATGATATTTGGATAAAGGATTACACCGATAAGAAACTAACTTACAACCATCTATTGTACATGAAACATGAGAAATAATACCTTTAATAGGATCTCAAAGAGAAAGAAAGTCAGTATTTCTAATGATTATATGATTTATTAATAAGAGTTAGATGTTGATAGTAGAATCAATAAAGATCTAATTTTATTTTATAAGTCGTAAAATTCTCATAGTCTAAAAATGTATTAATGTTGTGAAGGATGAATTGAAATCTATAAAAGACAGTGAAGTTTGGATCTTGTTGAAATACTACAAGGTTCTAATGAGTTAGGTTTAAATGGGATTTAAAAACCAAACACTACTTAAATGGTAAGGTTGAATGATACAAAGCAAGATTTATTGCCAATGGTTATACATAGAAAGGTAGTATCACTTATAAAGAGACATTTTTACCTTTTCAAAGAAAGATTAATTAAGAATTATAATGGCAGTTGGGCTCAATATAATTTACACCAAATAGATGTGAAGACAACATTTTTTAATGGGGATTTTGAAGAATATGTATTTATGGACCAATTTGAAGGTTTTTTAATAAAAGGTCCAATGATGTGTAAAATTAAGAAGTTAATACATGGACTTAACAAACTTTTTGAAAATGGTATCTCAAGTTCAATAATACTTTAACCTCTTTCATTTCTCAAGAAAGCATTGTTGATCGTTATATATATATGAAAAGAAAAGTCAGTAAGTTTTTTTCTTAGTTTTATTTGTTGATGATATCTTACTTGTTACTAATTATTTGGGTATGTTACATGATAGAAAAGAATTTTGAGACGAAGAGGCATCCTATGTAATAGAAATTGAAAATTTTCATAATGGTTCACAAGAATTATTTAAATTATCTCAAAAATATTATATCGAAGTAATATTAAAGGGATCTAATATAGAAAAGTGTTCAACAAGTATTAATCATATTCAAAAAGGTGACAAATTTTGTCTCTTGCAATGTCCAAAGAATAATGTAGAACGAAAGGGAGATGAAATCAATTTCTTATACTTCGATTATTGGTAGACTAATCTATTGGCAAACATGTACAAGACTAAATATTAATTTTGTGATCAGAATGGAGGACATATATCAAGCAACCATATAATTGTTCATTGAAAAGCTATAAAAGAAGTATTGAGGTACTTACAAGAAACCAAAAACAACATGCTCATTTGTTTAAAGTGTGATCATTCAGAAGTGATTAGATAATCAAATTCAAAATTTGCTAGATGACTTAATAATAGAAAATTCACATTTAGTTACCTATTTCTTTTAACTAAAGAAGTAATATTATGGAAGAGTGATAAACAATTTATTGTTGCGTTATCCATTATAGAAACAGAGTTTGTGGCATATTTTTAAGCCACAATTCATGTATTGTAGTTGTACAATTTTATTTCAAGTTTTAGAGATGTCGAACCATTTCCAAGCTATTGAAAATTTATTGTGATAATTTTCTAGTAGTTTTTTAAAGAACGAAAAATATTCAAAAGGTTCTAGATATATGGAAGTTAAATATTTTTGTCTTTAAGAAGAAAATTAAAAAACAAAAAGTAGATATCTATTGAGCATATTAGTACTGATATGATGATAACAAATGCATTAACTAAGGTTTACAACTAAAGACATTTAAGAAACATGTACGCAAAATAAGTCTTAGTTGTATCAACGAGTATTATTTATGAAGATGTTAGCACTCTAAGCTTGTTTATGTATTTCTTATTTGTCATTACTGGCTTCTTGTTTTATAATAGTGTATAAATTTATATTTTGATATTTAATAAGAAAATCTATGAAACATAATTGTAAACTATGATAAAAAATAAGTTGTAAACTTATAGTTATGAGTTAAGATTGAAGTTGAATATTTATAGTTGTGAGTGCACATCCTTAATTTGTGGTTGAATGATGTAATCTTATAAAATGACTTATATCATATAAGATGTATATAAGTATTGAGTAATTGTATATGTTAGAATACTTAAATTGTTAGTTTTTAACTTATTGGTGAATTGTGTTGGATAAAATTGAATTATGTATGATGTAATCATACAAATGAGCTATATATAAGATGTATATATGTATTGTGTAATTATGTTATTTTGGACTTTTGAGTTAAACAATACATATTTTATTATAGTAGTTGATTATGTGTTCTTTATCTTGATATATATCTTCATTTTTTTTACAAATAAATAAAAGGAAGTTCAAATACTCATGATAATTCAACTGTTTTAGGAAGATACAATGATCCAGTTTTAGCTTATATTGCATTGGTCACTAATATGAAGAACCATACTATTTGTTTATTTTATAACAAGCATTTGAAAGATATAGGAATCACCATATCAAAGGGGTATTTAGTTGGAGTTAAAGGAGATGTGAAACCTTGTAAAAAAGTGAGCCATGATGTGAAATAGAAAACAAAAATTTTGTTTGAAGAGTATCAACACAAGAAAGAGAGAATGAGAGATTGAATTATGAAATTAGTAGTGAAAGTTCGTTTATTGTTGTTTAGGATGATAGTGAAAATGTTGAAGGTGGTATTATTCCTATCTAACAAGAAGTAAATGTTACATTTAGACCAAAGAAGAAAGCAGGTGCCGAATTTTTTTACACTACGAACAACTCCTACACTACGAACAACTCTTAGAGCTCAGCCTTCAATTCGTAGTACCCTATAATCAAGAGAAGCAACTCATAATGTGGATATGACAATAGCTAGATGGTAGTATGATTCAAGTATAACATTCAATGTTTCTCAGCCTTGTTATTATTAGCCTATGGTAGATGCTGTAGTCTCTTACAGTTCGGGATACAAAGCTCCTTTAATTGATTACTAGAGAGGTAAACTTTTGAATAGCCCTGTTTATGAAAACAAAAGTTTTTTAGATGAAAGAATAATAGATTGAGCTACTTATGAGTCTTCAATCATGTGTAATGGTTGGAAAAATAGAAGACATAAGTTTATTATTATTATTATTGGTTTATTCTGCAAAGTCCTCAATGTTTTTGAAGTCTGGCTCGACCAGCTGGCTTCAACTCGCCCATGGGCCACGACCCGCTTTTGACCCCCTAAAATTTTTTTTGGTCGGGTCAGGCCGGGCCATCCATGACCCAAAATATATGCCTCTTTTTGTTGCTTAAAAACATGATTATTGCATGCTCCCGTAGCTTTAGCAATATGAAAAATACGAGTCCAGATTTTCTGTCCAATATTATGGTATTTTATTGTGTCCAATAAATCTCAGCCATTTATTTATGTGTGGCCCGCATGGAGCCCACGTGGGTCCCACCAAATAAATAGTTGAGATTTCATGAGACAGAATAAGACAGAGTAAAACTGGACAGAAGATCTGGTTTCGAAAAATACTATATGAAAATTGCAATTATTGTCATACTATTTAGCAAACTAACTATTTGAACAATTGAAAGTGTCGCACAACCTGAAACCGAAAACGTTCCCCTCGTAGTTGGTAACGCCAAACTTGCACAGTTACGTTTTACTACTGGTGGTGTCCGCAAAGCTATAATTAGTAGATGCCGTGGGACAACTAGAAGACTCCGTGGCCTCGGACTTGCCGTGAAAATTACCCAACCTAGTCGCAGTCCTTGAATCACCATCAAGAGGCGTAGGGTATTGAGGAGGATGGTACAATAGTTCTGGATGCACAACTTCGCCGCTTGGATTCGTCGCCTTCTTCTTTGCATCTGCAGTCTCTTGCCGTCGTAATGCAAACTCCAGCATCTCTATCACTTCCTGC
>JAOQMR010000213.1:9314228-9329229 GCA_027563865.1 Erythroxylum pelleterianum
TAGGTTAGGCTCTTAGAAGCAAGATGAAGAGCAACAATTTTAGCTAGCATAAATGGAGAATTCAAGGAAGGGGAACCTACGAAAGAGAAGAACACAATCTCACAAACACACTTTTCTCCCTTTCGAAGTTAGAAGTGTCGAGAATATGGAAGCTCCTTAGGTGAATGTAAGCTTGCAATAAATGTATAAAGATGATTCATCATGCCAAGTATGATATGAGAGAAAAAGGCAAAACTTATTTAGTGACTTTAAAATAAAAGAACCCTAATACATGTTCCCAATCATAATCCCAACGTCATTGACCCAATATTCCAGTGCCATTGGGCATAAATTTTTGGTACCGGAAACCAATCAGTTCGCCACTTGGCGATTTTTTCGGTCCGGAAATTTTTTCGAAAATTGCCAATCAATTTCTAAATTTTCCCCAAAAATATGAAACACATACCCATCTACTCCGAATAAATTTTCAAGCACGACAACCATATATTTTGCACAAAAATCCCATTTAAGCACATATACCGGGAAATGTCATGAATGCATGTACAGTCAGTTTCATGTGCAATTTTACTATTCACGTGTAATGGTATGCATGAATAGTGTAACACAAAACTAAACACTCTCTGCCTTTTCCAAATTACTATTTTACCCTTCCCATTGGGGGTGAGATATTACAGGGAAGATAACAGTAATGACTTTGTCTTTGAAGATGAGTCTATCAATGTTCCTCTTCCTACAATTGTTGTTAATCATATTCAAGTTTTCATTTCTAACATGATTTAACAAAATCTGGTAAAAATATAAGAAAATTTTGAGTTTCCTACCCACCAAAATCTTTAAATTGTTCCTCAATACATTATTTATGAGGAGCATAAGGATCAAACTCAACAAACTCAAATTTAAGTAGAACCAATGCCTTTAAAAAGATCCACAATGGAACAGAGAAGTGTAATTTTGAACGATTATATCATATTTCTCTAAGAACATAAGGAAAATATTGACTTAGTGGGAGATGATCCACTCACCTTCTATAAAGCAATTAAAATTTTTAACAAATGTGGATTAATGTGATGGGTAAGGAAGTGTAATCCACAAAAGACAATGACTTTTGAGATTCCCATTGCTTGAAAGTGTGAACCATATTAGTTGAAAATAGATTTTTAAGACCAAAAGGGGCTCAAAGGAATGTCGAGATATAAGGCTTATCTTATCGTCAAAGGATTTATTCAAAAGGAAGTCATTAGCTATAAAAAGACTTTCTCTCTAATTTTATTGAAACTCTTTTAGGACTATTATGGCACTTATGACACATTTTAACCTTGAGTTATACCTGATGAATGTAAAGACAACATTCTTTAATAGAGACATTGAGGAAACAATTTATATGAAATAATTAGAGGGGTTAGCTTACGTGGAAACGAACCAATTGGTTTATAAACTTAAGAACTAATCTATGGGCTCAAGAAAGCTCTTGTCAATGGTATCAGAAAGATATTGGTGAAGTGTCCTATGTTTAGGGATCCAAATTCACCGTAATCATTGCCATGGAATTTAGTAAAGGGTTACATTGAAAAGGTATTGCATCGATTTATAATGCAAAATTATATACCTCATGATACCCCTATGTCTAAAGTAGATAAATTTAGTCTAAACCAGTGTTCAAATAATGAAATAGAACCCAAGTTTATAAAAAATATCCTTTATACGTTAGTGGTAGGGAGTTTGATGTATGCACATGTCCGCATTTGTCTTGACCTCACGTATGTTATTAGAATGCTTGGCAGATACCAAAGCAATATGAGAAGAGAATATCGACTAGCAGCCAAAAAAGTCTTTAGATATTTACAAAACACTAAGGTTTTGTTCACATGTAACCTATATGCTCACATGTAGGTTAGACAAATTTGAGATCGTTAGGTTTTTTGATTTCGACTTTGTTGATTCTAAAATAGATATAAATGGACTTCTAGTTATATTTTTTAATCAAAGGTGAAATTTCTTGGAAGAGTACCAACCAAACATTAGTTCTATCTTCCATTATGAAGGCTAAATTTGTTGCATGTTATGAGGCATCCAATCGTGCTATATGGCTGCATAATTTTATTATAAGATTGTGAGTAATCAATGGTATTGAAAGGCCACTCAAGTTATATTGTGACAATAAAGCAACTTTCTTGTATTCAAATAGCAACATAAGCTCTTGTAAATCTAATCATATAGATATTAAGTTCCTTTTATTGAAAGAAAGATTTCATAGTTGTTTTGTTAATATTGAACTTATAGGAACAAACTTCATGACTACAGATTTGCTCACCAAGGCATTGACTCCAAGGCCTTTCATGAGCATGTTACTCATATGGGTGTTATTACATTTTATGCCATTTGATTTAGTGGGATTTAATGTTATATTCTTTATGTTCGATACCATACTTGATGTCATGACATTAATATTCATTTATTTTAGTTTTTTTATAGTTTAATGTGAAATCTATTCTCATTTGGTTAAGGTTAGACCAGTTGAAAATAGGCATGTATAGATCACATTACATGTATTTTCCATGCTACACATCCACACTTGATCTATGTCATTTAGTTAAGTTGATGCATGAGATCATTATGCGTTTAGTTACAAAAATGACAATGATCACCCCTTTAGTTCTTGTGTTAGAGCAACTAATGAACATAATCGGTTTAGATGGCATATTTTCATTTTTGTGCACATAATGATTAGCTATAGAGATTGTAATTCACTAGTCATTCCATACACTCTCCAAATCTGAAAAAAAATAGAAGTTTTGTATATGATGCTGGTTTTATTGGGCGAGCACAAGGAGATTAATATATAAATATGTGTAGAATTCCTACGGTGTAATTAATAATGATGGCCTAAATTGTTAATTACACATATCCCTGATTGATGTATCAAAACAATTTTTATTCAATTTTACATAATTCTCATATACTGTTTTGTGAACACGTTCGATCAGAGGACTACATTTATGGAATTCTTCCTCTTTTCACCTAAACTTTCTTTCTTTTAGCTCATAGAGCACACTTCTATTATATTTCTTCTTCTCAAACAATATTCTAGGAAAGATTTATTTCCAATATTTTATCATGCACGATTATTTACATTGTAAGCATAATAGATAAATCCTCTCACAATCAAGAAAATTTTGTTTTGAACTTTTAAACAAAACCTCTTGATCTTCAAACAAAATTTGAAAGTTTTTTGAAATAGTTTTGAATAATTGTTAATTAAATTAAGGGTATCTAATGCTTTAAAAAATTTGAAATGTTGAAAATTAGTAACTTAAAATGTTTTTGAAAGTTATTTTTTTTGCAAAGGTTTGGTTTAATAGGCCTAATATGAACAAAAAATTAAGGAATGACTCCGAGCTATTAAGTTCGGGGATAGGCTAACAATATATAAAAACTAGTTATTTTAATGATTAGTTTATTTATCTCTTAAGAGAGCAATTGAATTATTATAATTTCTCTTCACCTATGATAATTAAAGAGGATGCGTAAATATTTTATCTTCACTATGAGGAAAAGAAGAAACGTGAGATTTCTCTTCTCACAAAAGAAGGTGCATATACGAAAGACTTATCTTTATCTATTAAAGAAGATGAAATTGAATTCTTAAGTGAAACTTAAAGTGTGATCCATGAAATGTAAACCAAATATTATTTAGTAGAATTCCAGTAACTTAGTTATTGTCTCTCTTTCTTTAGTGTTTTTAATTATTATTGTAATTGTTTTATGATTATCATATATGAAATTGTTATAATTATTCATTAAAATAATTAATTAATTTTTAAATAAATTTAAAATTAAACATATAATCAACCTCAAAATTTTGTTTAAAATAATATAAAAAACTATTCTTTCTATACAATAATAAAGGGATCATTCAATTTAAAAATTTTATCAAATTTTTTATTATATCAATACAAATGATTCATTTATAAAGTTGTTCATATTTTAATTCAAAATTTTGAGGTGGTAGATTATCAAATTTTTAATATAAATCAATACAATCCTTTATCCATTTTTTGTATAAGATTTATTAACCTTTTAATTACTGGATATTTTTTCTCGCCCTTATTTTCGAAATCATATGAACACTATTTACAAATGGACATCTTGCTGAATTAAGGACCTAAAGCTAATTTAGAATATTTTTACTTAATTATCTTTGTCAAGTAAATTATACTTATCATTTGTAAATACATGTTTAACTTTACCTTCTTATTACAATTACGACAGTTCTATTGTTAATCATAGGCTGACTAGTGGTGGAGGGTTGTCGCGAGATTCATTTGGTTGTTGGCTAGAGGGATATTCGTTTCGAATTAGTGTTTCAACTATCTTGGTGGGAGAGTTATAGTCCATTCGAGATGGTTTGATTTTTGCGTGGGATCACGGTTTTTGGCAAGTCGTTGTAGAATCTGATAGCATGAAAGCGGTGCAGATGGTGACTTGTGGTGTTATCTCTTCACATCCTCTGTCTGTTTTGATTGTGGATATTCAAGATTTATTTGTTAGGAATTGGAGTTGCTTTATTAGGCATATGCTCCGTGAAGGTAATTTTGCAGCAGATTGTCTGGCTAAATTGGGTTATGACATTGCTTCAACTTTTCAGATTTGGGATGATATTTTTTTTGGTAAATCAGAAATAAGATTAATAAAAAACAAAAAAGGATACGTACAAGGGTAGAGATAGTTATACAACTCATCTCAAACCAGTCAAAGGAGAACCCCTAATCGGACAAGATAATCCTGAAAAAAAGCTTCCCTAATGGCACCAATACACATTAAAAACCTGACAGAAACAATGCTCCCAAGTGATCCTAATAGCTTAAATAATCGGCAGTAACTCAAGATCAAAGATCAAACCAGAGGCTAACAAGCATTCCTACTATCTCGTACCGTGAGCAACTTTCCAGCTGAAAACACAAGCAGATGGACAACCTGTGCACACAATTAACCATAAAGGATTACTGCAGGCCTTGTTTGTACTAACCCCTAAAGAAAAATCTGACCAGATCGGCTATGTTGGACCTGAAGTAAATGATGAGAGCTTCTGCCACTATCATCTGGTCTGCCTTCGGTAGTTGAGAGTGGTGATGTTGAAGACCTCCCTTGTGTAAAAGGTTTGGTTGCTGAATGCCCTGGAGGAAGAGCTGAAAGTCTTTGGCCCTTGCTTCGCTGAAGTTGTTGCAGGGTGATCTGCTGCTGCTGTCTTGTTCCTTGAATAAAGTACCTAGATGCTTGGCTCCCCTTGGCTGCCACTGCAGATGGAGGTTGAAGAGAAGATGAACTCCCCTTCCATATGTAAAGTAGCTGTGACCTGTCGCCATAATATCCATACTTTGACCTGAAACAAAAATCTTGCAAAAAGGAAGTTAGTGATAAAAATGACTCTCTTACCTTTGCCTTCTCTCGGTGTTTGCTTTGAGTTGCTTCTGTACGAGGTGAGTACTCTAGCTTTCAGGCCATCCACCTCCATAGTTTCATCTTTAAAAGTTCGAGCATTCCTTTCTTTCCACAGAGAGTAAACGGGCACATATTTGGGATGATATTCCTGAAGCCCTTTCCTTAATTGTATGGGCTGATGTCTGTTGTATTTCTTTTACGAGGTAGTTTAGTCTCTCTTAATTGTAACAAAAAAAAGATAATATAAAATTGAGAACCTGTTGGACCAGTGACATTATATAATTAGGCATCTCATGTACCAAAAGTGCATTGTCATCTAATCCACCTTCTAATTTTCTAATGATTTTTATTGGTCACTGTTATGACCCGGCTTATTGCGATTCTTTCTCAGGACTCAGGACAGCAACTCTCATAGCATAGGAGATATCTAATTGAAACAAATGAGAGGAAGGCATTTAGATATACTTATTTTTAAAATAATTTTATTATTTACAATTTACTTTATAATATTTTAAAACTATTTTTAATTGATGTTTTATTGGTTTATATGCTATTTTTAACTTTATTTAATAATATTTCTAATCCAAATTATATTTATAAAATATAAGAATAATGCTGAAAAATAAATGTGCAAAAAAGCAGTATATGGACCCCACAGATGACGTGGACACTAGATTAGAAAGGCCGAAAATAACTAAAAGTTAAACCAAGCATCTAAAATCCCCACTTTCTCTTGCTCTCTCTCTCAGTTCCTTTTGGTTTGTCGCTATCCTTCAATCGCTGTCTGGCAACTGTTGTGATCATCGATCCTCCGGTGCTGAATCTCCTGCGTTTACGGTTGTGATCCTTGTCTGATAAAAGAAATGGCGATAGAAGAGGACGTGGAGAGCTGTGGAAGTAGAGCGGTGGACTCTTTCTCGCAGACGAATCCTCGTCATCAGAGGCAAAAACTTGAGGTGTTCAATGAGGTGCTTAGGCGAATTCAGGAGTCTAATTTTGAGGAGGCCAATCTTCCTGGTTTTGATGATCAACTTTGGCTCCATTTTAATCGCCTTCCTGCTCGGTATTGGGTTAATCTTGCTCTTGATTTCTCTTCTCTCTATCTCTTGGTTTTTTCGTTGTTGTTTTTGTTTTATTTGGTTTGTTTGGATGTTAAGAGAAAGAAGAACTTTAGTTGGCAGAATATTGGTTGGTATCGTACAGCTAATAATCCTACCGTTTTGAATAGGCCTATTATGTGATTTCAAGGTTCACTTTTTTTAAAGTTTCCATTCTGTGGCTCGATTTGTCCTGTTAATTAAAAATTCACTGTTCATTTGAACACTGCAAACAGGAATTGAATGTTCTGAGGAGTTGAGGTGTATGCTCCTGACGTTCATGTCCTCTTTTGAAGATTTTTCCATTCTGGTTTGTAGGTGATTCGTCTTAAGCGATGTTGATTGGAGTGTCATCTTAATGAATTTGCTTACTGTTTGGAGTTTAGTGATTTTAAGTTGTAACTTCATGGCGATTTTTATTCTTAGAGCTTGAATTTGCTTGCTCCTACGCCTTCTAATGGGATCTCTTCTTGCTGTAGGTATGCGTTGGATGTGAATGTGGAGAGGGCAGAAGATGTGCTTACGCACAAGAGACTACTTGAGTTAGCAGAAGATCCTGCTAATCGACCAGCATTCGAAGTTCGTCTTGTGAAGGTAAACATTTGTAGATCAAGTAGTTGTAGGCTTCAGTGTTCACCATGGCTGGTTTTCCTGATGAAACGTTTTTGGGGACGTTGCTTTAACTTTGGATTGTGATCTCTAAACTCGTTTAAATTTGATTTCAGTTTGAATCAAAATTACACTTCAATGTCTCCACTTTCTGTCTCCCCCCTTTTCTCATAAGCTTGCATGTCTTTGCAGCCCCTGATTAACAATCTTCGTTGCTGAGCTTTCACAAAATGTGGTTATCGTTACCAGCATTTTGGTCCAGTGTGACCAATTTGTTCTTTTACTTGTAATCCGTTTATCATTTCAACCTTCTTTTTATCCTAGGTTGCTACCAAGCTAAGTATATCTAGCCTAAGAGACATCTCTTTCAAAATTCTCATTCTATTGTATATTTAGTGATTAATTACAGGTAAATCATTATTCTGAAAGATATATGGTATCTTGCACACCATTTACTTTATAGTTTTTCTGTGCAGGTGTATCCTGTCTCAAATGGAAAGTCCACAGATTCTCTCTGTTCAGATGATTCAATGAAAGAAGATGCACAGAGTTCTTATTTTCCAAGCAAACAGGGGTAACTTGTTAAAGGACTTTCTTATTAATTGGTGTTATGCACTTGAATTCAGCATTAAGCAATGTTATAAGTGCTATTGGGTAATGTTATCCTTTCTCTACATATTCTGTCTGACTGCATGCTTTTGTTTCTGTACATCTTCTGCAGTATCCATGCACCACCTACTTTTGGGTCATCGCCTAATCTTGAGGCACTTGTATTTCAATCCCATAGATATCATACTAGAGATGAAAATGGCACATTAATCGCATATCCAATAATTACTCCGTAAGTATTTGACAACTTTACCCTTTGATTGCCATCTAGTTTGCTTGGGCTTTAGCTTTTTAAATTTGGAAAAATTTTGTAAGATATGCTTGCTTTTTCTTCTTCTTCTTCATTTTATTTTGGTTTGTAAGCCTATTCTACTTTGTGTTACCTTAGAAAATGTAATTTCTTTTTGGAACAGTGTAAGCTCAAGATGCATCAAATAAATCCTATTTTTGAATGATTTTGTGCTGAAAGTTCTGGGAAATGTTTCTCTATATGTTTTCCCTGTTAAGAATTATCTATTGCTTTCATGGGGGCTTTTGTATTCGGGATTGGAGAAGCCTAATGTCCATTGGTCAAGGCAATCTTCCTGCCTGCTGTTCTGTTTCATTCATTCAATGCCTTTACTCCTGTGATTTTTTAATGGAATTATATAGGCCTATGCATGAGATCACCTTTTCAACGGTTGACAGGCCAAAGCTTCTTAGTCAGGTAGATATACTCATTCCTTTGCTATGAAATATTTCTATATCTATTTCATGCACTGTGTAACATATTATAGGCTAAAAACTTTTAAAACTTTTCCAGTTGACTTCCCTGCTTGCGGAAATTGGGTTAAATATTCAAGAAGCCCATGCTTTTTCCACAGTTGATGGTTATTCCCTAGACGTATTTGTTGTTGATGGTTGGCCCCATGAGGTACATGATTAAAATATTCGGTCTTGCATCATTTGATTGAAGTTTTCGTTGACTGGCTGAAAATAATTTGGATAATACTTATCCTGTCACATCAATCTTGCAAATGGGATATAGAAAGTCTATGTTCAATATTTTGAGCTAATTAATAGCCGGAAAAATGGGGGCCTTCAAATAGTTGAGTAGATTTTTGAGGATTCTTTTGACGTTTTTCCAAGCAATGCTTTTCCACGTGCAGCATGCTTAATTACTTCCTATGTCCACTTTCCTCAAATAATTGCCTTGGTGAAACTTATATTTCATGTTGCCATAAGCTTGACACAATTGTTATGGGAAAAATTCAGGAGACAGAGGAGCTTAGAAATGCTGTGGAAAAGGAAATCTTGAAGGCGAAGGTTATTTCTCAGTGCTGTCTTTTCTGGATTTTGTCTTTTTTGAAATGCCTATCTTAAACGTCCTGTGCTATGTTTTTCTTGAAACATTGTCATGTTGAACTTTGGTTGAATAACTATGTGGATTTGTTCTCGTTATTTAATCCTTCTTATTGAAATTTCTGCTTTTCTTTCTTTCTTTCTTTTATTTTAGTTGTATTTTCAGTCACTCTGCTGCTTGTCCAAAGGACTTAAGTTACTGCCAAACAAAATATTTTACTTTTCGAGAAGACATTGCTCATCCTAATCCTCAATGGTCACGGAAGTCTTTTGATGTTCAGCTGAAATCACATAAATCGTAACTTTTGGTTCTTCTGGAAAAGTTAACCTGATACTGAGAGGTGCAAAGACTGATGGCTTATGATATTGTGATTTTAAATCCTACACAGACTATCCTCTTAAGTGCTCTTGAGAATTTTGGAAGTTGAAGTATGATGAATGCTTTGATTATATTATTGGACTTATAAGTGCTAATTGATTGTATATGGTATTATCTACGTATTTGATAAGTAAGATCACTGTATTGGTATATCTACTAATTTTTATGTTACTTTCTGAATTAACATGATAGAAACATGCTGCAACAATGTCAGTTATGCTTTTAACAGTAGAATGCTTCGCAGGAGCAATATTACACAAAACAGCCTTCTGTTTCTGCCGTATGCAAGCCTGGAAAAACTGGAATTGAATCCTTTCCTGAGTGCATTCAGATACCAACTGATGGAACTGATGTCTGGGAAATTGACCCCAATCAGCTAGAAATTGGAAACAAAGTTGCATCTGGATCTTATGGTGATCTGTAAGTTACTCTTCCAATTTCTTTCTATATCCTGCAAGTTCTTATGGTGATCTGTAAGTTACTCTTCCTATTTCTTTCTATATCCTGCAAGTTCTTTGTTGACATTCATTCAATGACTTCAGGTACAAAGGTACATACTGTAGTCAGGAAGTGGCTGTCAAAGTCTTCAAGCCTGAGCGAGTCAGTGCTGAAATGCTTAGGGAGTTTTCACAAGAAGTTTATATAATGAGGTTTGTTATTTGTCCTTAAAAAGACGTTCCAGTTTCTGTCCTGAAGTACAGTGTTTATCTTATGTTAGACTGAATGAATTGCAAAACAGGAGAAGAAAACAGCATCAGTCATTGGAAGGATCCATTATATTCCTACTATTATTAATTATCATCAAAAGGAATTTCTGTACCTTATTTAAAAATTACCACCTTGTTCAACTTCATTTATACAATATTTAGCCGCTGTAAGATAGGAAAGTTTGTCATCGTTGATGGTCTCACATTGCACCCTTTGTATATGATCATGTGTTGGCATATTGTATATTCCTCCCATAGGTGCTCCATTCTGTAGACTTTGCAGATGATGAATTGTGTTGTCTTTAATTTTTACTTGGGAATACTTAGCTTTATTCGTCTCTCCCTCTCAGTAATCATTTTGTTTTGCAGGAAGATTAGGCACAAGAATGTTGTGCAATTCATAGGTGCATGCACCAGACCTCCACACTTGTGCATTGTGACTGGTGCGTCCTCAACAACCTTACATCTATGGTACTGGGTGAATGTGTGTCTAAAATTGTTAAAATTGTTCGACATACTCTTGCTATCAAAGGATTCTTTTTTCTTCCATCAGATCCACTTGTTCCCACTATATATATCCATTGTGTGGGATGTTCTGCTAATATCTAGATTGTTAATATGTATGCAGAACCCAAATTAGACTAACTATTCCTGTTTCTCAAATTTATGAATAGTATTTGATATTTAGTATTATCTGGCCTTTTTATCATGACCACTTGTTGTGTGCTATATATTTCTTCTTTATCAGAATTCATGGCCAAAGGGAGCATATATGACTTTCTGCATAAACAGAAGGGTGTGTTTAAGCTTCCTTCTTTAATCAAAGTGGCGATTGATGTGTCAAAGGGTATGAATTATCTGCACCAGAACAACATTATTCACAGGGACCTAAAAACTGCCAATCTTCTTATGGATGAAAATGAAGTAAGAGCCTTCAACAATCCACTTGTCCAATCTTGTGTGACTTGTGGACTGAAATTTTCTTTATTTTTGAACTTCCATCTCATCTCATTATTCCAATTATCTTGATACCTTGTTGGCATCTTGTTGCAAGATTCATGTGTGTAGATTTCATGCTACACTTTGTGATTTAATAACCTAAGAATCTTTGATCTCCCTTTAATACAAAGAGATCCATTTGTTTCAATGTCAATGTTTCTGCTCTCTGGATTGAAAGGCTGTTCTCTATTTGTCTTGTAATTATTTGTCCTGAAGGATAGACCATCTGTACAGGTTGTAAAGGTTGCTGATTTTGGGGTAGCTAGAGTGCAGATTCAATCTGGTGTAATGACAGCAGAAACTGGAACATACCGCTGGATGGCTCCTGAGGTGTGCCATTTCTTGTATCCAAACTTCTTCATTTCTTGTTTGGAAAAACATGAAAGCATTTGTTGACATCAGTGAAATATATAATTGGGAATGACTTTACACAACAAGGGTGATGGCTTGGTGATTACTTAAGTTTGTTTGTAGTTCACCCTTAGATCATTTTACAAAGACAATTAACATTTTTTAAATTATATTTGGAGTTATTGCTTACTGACATTGCTTGGTGAAGGTGATTGAACACAAACCATATGATCAGAAGGCAGATGTCTTCAGCTTTGGAATAGTGCTGTGGGAGCTTCTAACAGGAGAAGTAAGTGCGGTAGTTTAAAAGATGGAACAAGTTTAAGATGCCATTGTTTATTTCAATTCCTAGAATTGACTGATGTTACAGTTTATGATGGCATATATCTTTATTAAGCATTATGTTCTATTTGTGTTACTGTTATCTCAGCTTCCTTACTCATACTTGACCCCATTGCAAGCAGCAGTAGGTGTGGTTCAAAAGGTACGTATATATTATCGCCTTAATTACATTTTGTTCTGTTTCAGATTTCCAATTTACTTGATGGCAATTGCCACAGGGATTACGTCCTACAATCCCCAAGCACAGTCATCCAAAGGTTGCAGAGCTGCTAGAGAGATGCTGGCGGCAAGATCCAAGTCAAAGACCTAGCTTTTCAGAAATTTTAGATAGTCTTCAACAAATGGCGAAGGAGGTACTAAATTGCTTTGCATGCACATTTGATTTCGTCAAACATGTCAACTATTTTCTTCATACAGGTTACAGATGAGAAGGAAGATCGCTGTAGGGATAAATCATCCGGTGGCTTCTTCTCAACACTGATCAGAGGTCACCATTGAGTTGCAAGACGACGTTACTATGTTAATAATGCCTGCACGTGTCAATCACTGTCCATGGAGTACATAGTTTTCAACTGTACAGTGCTTGGTTTAAGCAGAGTTTTAGCATTGTCATTGTTCTTTGTCCTTTAATATAAGCTGAGGCTTTTCTATGTAGCTTGTCTTCATTCCCTAAACATCCAAATCAGCTCCTCTGTTTTAGTAGCTCTGAAATTCTCTCTGTCTTTGACTCGTAATTGATCTATCTATTATGTCTATATTAGCGAGCAACAATTGGGAAATGGGTCAAGACAAGGTCCTTGTTATACATCCTCTGGAAAACATTAAGAGTACAAACAGTTGAGAGATACTCATACAACAGCTATTAGTCATCACTGCACCTGCTTAGAAGTTGCCTAGCTCGAACACGAACCTGCAACCTGACTAATGCATGCATACAATGCTGGGCTACACGAACTTGCTTTCTGACATATGCGCCTCGGGTCAGCGCCTGTAGCTTCACCAGGCTTCTTAGTGCTCTGTATGCCCGTCTCGCCTGTAAGGACAGTCGAAATTGTCAATAAAGCAGGAAGCCTATTCTCATATGATAATGGCAATAGTTTGGATGGCATTACAAGATGACCCCTGAAAATTGCTTGGATTTTAATGGCAGCATCATCCTCTCTGGTAAGCTCTTTCCTTGAAGGTGATGATATGATTAAGTCCTGGAAATTGAGTATCTCTTCTGTGACATGACTAGCTACTCCTGATGTTTGTGGACCTGAGCAAGCAGCATTTGAATGAAAGATGACGATGTTCTTGTGAGATGTTCGCAGGAATTTTCTCCTGACTCTGTTGAACCAGTTGCGAGGCGTTCTCATCTTGGGTTTGGTAGTTACTGTCTCTTTCATCGAGCTGGGACTCCCATCGGCCTTGTCACTTAAAAAGAAGTATAGCAGGCAGGCAAGAAATCGCGTAAAAGGGAGGACTTTGGAGACGTGCCCACCATGTTTGTTAGCTTTGTCCAGACTCCACTGTCCAGAGGCTTGTTTTACTTGTCAAGATGGTTATCAGTTACCAAGAACGTGGCTGGATGTTTTCATTTCATCTCTCTCTCTCTCTCTTTATTCAACCCTCAATGCTTCTGTCAACATGTTTCTAGGAAGGCTAACCTTTAGCCTTTGTTTGTTTTGAGGGAAAACAAGAGAAGAGAAAGGAAAAGAAACTATATTTCCCTTCCTTTCTATGGTTTGGATAAGAAAAAATGGAGAGAATGTAGGGGATTGAAAGGGAAATTGGGTTATTTTTCTTCTTAGTTTCCCTTTCCCTCCCTTTCCCACCAATTTGGTGGGAAAGGGAGGGAAATAAAATCTTTCCCTTTCCCTTGTGTTATTACACATCCAAACAAAGGCTTAGTCGCCCATTCAAGCCATTACTTTCCTTTAAAAACTAGGAACGCTAATGTTACCCTCTACCGGTCTTTTTCCTCCTCTATTTTTTTTGAAAATTAAAAAATATTCTCATTGTTTTAGCCTTTGTTTGTTAGGTATTTTTGGGTTAAATTATTTTAATAAAATAATCGTCAAGTTAACTTTTGCACAGAATGTATTAAAAATAAAAATTTAAAAAATGTTACCCAAGTGATGATGGTATATATATTGATCACACCATATCAAGCATTTAGCTCATGCTTAGGTCTTTTCTCTTTTTCTCAAAAAGACAACTTGTGAAAGACGGATTTGTTACAAAACATTCTTAATTTCACAAAATGAAAAAAAAACTTTTTATCATTATTTATTAAATGAAATTAATGACAACCTAAAACATAATTCTTTTAGGATTTGATTACCTAAGATGTCAAGTCTAACAGTTGAATTAATTGGAATTAAAACTACTTCATGTAATGTTATTACTAATTAAATCATAGAAACAAGGAAAAATCCTTTAACTTTTAAACTAGTCATATATGCCCATTCACCAGTATTAATTTAAATGTTTTAAAATGTAAAGAAAATTTGATTCTCAATCTAAGAATTAAGATTTATAATTGTTGATTTTATAAGTTAAATATTATATTAATACTGATATAATTTTTTTTTAAAAAAATTGAACTTAGTGGTAACGTAGATAAGGCCTAAAAATCTCTGATATCTTTATTCTCTTTTAGCATTCTTCATTTCTCGCTTCCCTCTGTATCTTCCACGTGCTTCTCTACCGTATCGTATTGCTTTCCTCCACACCATCTGCCTCTCCTTAGACCTTCTTCAGTTCAAAAGTCCCATCTTCTTTACCAGCGTTGAGATGATGAGATGAGGCAAGTTCATGGGCTTTTGGAGTATTCCGCTCCTTCATGTTATATTCATAATTTTAATACATTAGTTTTATCATTTGTATAGTAATTGTAATTAATACTTATCTATAAAATATGTAAAATATTATTAATAAAAATAAAGAGATAATAATTATTTCAAATTTATATTATTATGATTTTTAGAGTTAAGTTTGAAGTAAAATTACAAATTATATAGTACAATATGGTTTGGGTGGGTTTCGAAGCCCACAGGGGAGTGGCCTCCGCTTATGGAGCTGCCCAAATCTGAGGAATTGTCCCTTTGGTCTGCCAGGGTGATTTGTGGGAGTCGAACCCCTGA
>JAOQMR010000213.1:9336163-9350980 GCA_027563865.1 Erythroxylum pelleterianum
AATAAAATCCTCAATTTATTCCAACCAGAATTAAAATTAGCAAACGAAAATCTCAAAATAAATTAAACATGCCTAAAGTGATTTAAACATACTTAATGCGGATCGGGGCCCAACATAACATTTTGTTCTTTCATTCTCTAATTTTCCCCAAGCCTTGTTCTTCATATATTAAGAATATTCCTTCTTCAACAATATATAGAAAAGTGATCAATGTTGACATGATCCATCTTGAATAGTCTCCTTTCTCTACCTCTCCCTAATTGATCCGGTCAAAGCTATCTTTATTTGTTTGGTCTTTACCTTAGTCATTGGACCTCCAATTCTTTAGCAAAAGGTTATAAGAATGGTTAGAAATAGGTGCTGGTGCAAACTGATCTCCATCACTTCTCTACTTTGAGGCATATTGTTTCCTTTGACTCCTTAAACTATACAATGGATTCGACCTCCCTATTGATGTTTACCTATGGAATAAGTTTGTGGAGACATTTGAAGAATTATAAACACTTACAGAGAATGAAATGATTTCTCGTGGCTAAAATTGAAGGAACACTAACATAATTTGGTTAAGGATATAAAGCATTCCCCCTCACAATAACAAATTGTTGAATTGGCTATTCTTTTGGCTATGAAATTAAATCTTTGGCTACGAAATTTCAAAATCGTAGCCATAGACTAACTGTACCTCCAACTCTTAACATTTTGCGGGTTACTTAAAACTATTAGCTACGTTTAGACTAGGCTACATTTTATATTCGTAGATAAAAACGTTTGGTAATGTTTTTTTACTGTGAGCTCTACTTTGTAGCATAATGTTTTTAGCTACGAAAAGGTTTTCATAGCTAATAATATTTGATGACATTTTTTAACTATTAACTTATTTCATAACTAAAAACCTTTTGCTATGAAAGGTTTTTCGTAGCTAAAACACACAGGTTCCTTAACTACCAGCTACGAAATTGAATTTTGTAGCTAAAAATACTTTTCCATAAAAATATTTTCATTGAAAAACAAGAAGAACAATAAAAAATGACATTTTGATAACCTAAAAGCATTCCTCTATTTTTTTATCTTTCTTTGTAATATTTGAATCCTAAGGCTATGTTTTATTGGATGTAAAATTTATAATGGAATGAAATAATTTATAATGGAATGGAATATAAATGGATGTAATATTAGAAAATTATTTTTTGGAAGGGACGAAAAGGTTCATAATGTAATATAGTGAATTGTTGTTAGAAGATGGATATAATGGAATATAATGTATGTATAATAATAATGACCCTTGATAGAACAAAACATATGTTAATAGATCAATTGATATGTTTGGTATTATAAAAAATTATTGAGGGTATATTAGGTAGTACATATTTATCATTTTACATTCTATCTTAAACCCCCAAAATCAAAGGTAACTCATATTTACTGTTTAGGATGAAATATGATGTAATGTGAAACCCCCCCTTCCATCTTATTCCATTCCATTCTATTATAAACCATCCTCCTAAATGATGGAATAATATTACATTCTATTCTATTCCATTGCTAACCACCCTACCAAACATAGCCTAAGGGTGTTCTGTAATGTCAAACACCAAACAACTTCACTACTCATCATCTTCCAAACAAGTGCATGAGACCGACCTTACTAATATTAGAGTTCCATCCTTTGGTTAGCCCATCCTTGTTTGTTTATAACATCCATTCATTAAAAAGTTGGGGGTTACTAGTGTTTTTTCTTTCTTTCTTTTTTGACATAAGTAGACTAGAAATGTACCCTCAAAGTTCTTGTTCACATTAACCCTCCACTTTCATCTTTTTCCCATATCTTCTTTAGGACTCAATTAGTAAGCAAAATCCTTATCAATTTCTTTTCCTTTTTCCTTTTCCAAAATTTACTATCGTGATTAACTTATAAATATGATATAAGGAGTATTATATTGTGTCTTATCAATTAAAATTGTTGTTTGTTTTTGTTAATAAACTTTTAAAGAACAATAGTTTTCTTCTGGTTGATGATGTTGCAGATAAGAAGAAGGGTGAAATAGGTCCCACTGGCATTTTACAAGACAACTCTCACCTCTATGTTCTCTGAATTAGATTTTGTTGGTTGGACATTCAAAGACGAAGAAAGCAAGGAAAAAAGTACTGAAAATGGTACATTAAGCATTTCCAAAGGAGATTATAACAACTCTCCAAAATGGAGACAACTAGAGTGCCTATGAACAAAGTGATTTTTGCATAATGAAGATATCTTAAGAGGTTTTCTTAGTTTGAAGGGGTTATCTTAAAATCATAGTGTTAACATATTAAATTAGTAGACTCGACCAACAAATTTTTGACATAAATTAACTTGGTTGTATTGATTATTTCATTTAAGAACTTCTCGTTGTTGGATTCAAAATTCGATTCTAATTGTGTACTTTTGGAAGTCATTGACAACACTGCTTTTAGATTCAAGTTGTCAAATGATCCTCGGATCACATATGAGGTGTGTTGTTTCCAGATCACCCAAGAAAAATAATTAGGTGTGTTGTGTTTTATATTTATATGTTTTTTTAATTAAATCAATACAACCAGGTTTTGCTTTATATCTATACGTTTTTTATTACATTTTCAAAACAAAAGTGTTAACATAAACTCATCACAAAATGTCAACATGGCAAACATTTTTCGACACCAGAAAGTTCTAATGAGAGGCATCTAACAGAATCCTCCCTACCGAAGAATAAATAGGTGCATAACAACTCTGTTCACTAAAGTCTAATCACCGCTTGCCTTCAATGGACGATCTTCTTCTTCAAGGTTTTTAGTCTCATTTGACTCAACTATCTCTTTATTCTCTATATCTCATTTTCTGTTAAGAAGTTATTAGGTGAATGTGTGATTGTATATACTATGTGTTGTGTAAAAGTTGCTCAAATCTTCTAGAGAATGTAGATGAAAATGGAAGCAGTGGTGATGTCCCGATGGTCTATACAGGATTAGGCCAATCGGTAGTTTTGAAACACTTGTTGATTGAAAAATCTCTGTTCAATTGTTGTAATAATGATGGAGTCATTCAGTCGAGTATGCAAGTGTTTGAATTGGGTTCCTCATACCATTTAATTTAGCTTATTTAGTTTTTGGGATTTAATTTTTTAAATGATTGTGAAGAATATAAGGTGATTGTTTGTTCCTTATGTGAAACGTTGGTACATGGGGTTCATCTAATTCACTGTTCCATACTGCATCTAGGAAATCAGTTAATGTATCTTATGCTAGTTTAGTTAGAGTCAAGAAGTTGTTGGGCTTGGAAGAGGTAGTAATGAATCAAAATTTCAAGGCTTCTAATAACTAATGAAACTATCTACTATCAACAAATTGCTAGGAAAAAATCTTTGTCAGTTTCAAGTGATGTCTTTGAACTTAAAAGGAGCCTTCTTGGGGATCCAGACCTAGGGAATATCTTTGTCTTATCTATCGAGTCTCACGTCACAATATCTTGGAATCTTATATAAACTCTTTAGAAAATAGTTATTTTTTTTCTCTTTGATGGAATAGGCGTGGAATTCATTATTTTATGTTTAGTATATGTAGACGCCAGATTGTGTTATTCAATGCAGTCATTTTACTTGGGATATTAATTAATTAATACTATTGAGTTTCTAACATGGAATTTCGAGAAGAATGGCCCTGAAAGCTTCACCAACCTATCATATAAACTTACTTATATTATTGACGAATACTCTTGAAGAACATGTAAAATTTATTTAGTGATTGTGCAAATGCTTATAAATACATCAAAGTAACATTTCAACTTACAAGATAAAAATTAATTATATTTAGATACATCTTAAAACGTAATATTATTTAGTAGATTAGATTGACATTTCCACAAAATAAGTAAAAATGTAGCTAAAAATATTTGGCTACATTTCAAAAAACATAGCTAAAAACCTTTGGCTGCGTTACAAAAAACGTAGCTAATAATATTTAGCTATGTTATCAAAAACGTAGTTAATAACATTTAGCTACGAAGATAAAAACATAGCCAAAAACTATTAGCTACGTTTTTTTGAAAAAGTAACCTGTAGTTTTTAGCTACGGAGAAAACATTGCCTATTGTTTTCAACTATGGGGATTTGATGACATTTTGTGCGAAGAAACAGGAATGTAGCAAATAATTATAGGCGACATTTTTTAGACAATTAGCCACGGTTTTTTATAGCCAAAAGTCAACTTTGTTGGAGTGCCTAGACATTATATGAGATTTTTTCTCATCATACAAGGTGCCTCCTTTTGTGATCTTTCAACATTTCTTAATGGCTTCGATGTTGTTTTTGAAAATTTAAATATCCCATCCTCTCATTTCAATTGACTCCTATACAAGCGTAGTTTTAGAATCAACCACATTCATTAACATCACTTTTGGAGGTTTGGACATTGCTAGAACAACTTAAAATTTATGCAATTATTCGCAGATCTTTACCTTATTTTTCTTGATAAAAATAAAAAATTACAAAAATTACAAACTGTATGATGTCTTACTTAAAAGTAAGCAAGCAACAAAAAATCCAACTTAGTCATAAAAAAAATCAATAAGACTTCAAATTTTCACTAACAACAAAAGTTCATATTAGTACGAGTGACCTAAATTCCTCTAATAGCTACATCCATTAACCGAAGTCTTTACAGTTTGGTAACCTATATCTTAGCTTATAATCTTTATAATTGAAAACTTTAAACCACTTCCATCATTAGTTAAGCATCATTACAATGAGACTTTAAATTAAAAATCTAAACAACAAATTGTCATGCATCATCCTATTCAACTCCTTAAAATTAGTGCCATAACCCCCTCATAGAGAAGTAACACCAGTCAATCAAAATATTTAATAACAATAGAAGTTCATATTAGTACGAGTGACCTAAATTCCTCTAATAGCTACATCCATTAATCGAAGTCTTTACAGTTAGGTAACCTATATCTTAGCTTTTAATCTTTATCATTGAAAACTTTAAACCACTTCTACCATTAGTTAAGCATCACTACAATGAGACTCCAAATTAAAAATCTAAGCCAAAAATTGTCATACATCATCCTATTCAACTCCTCAAAATTAGTGCCATAACCCCCTCGTAGCGAAGTAATACTCATCAATCAAAATATATTCCCATAAATTAAAATGTATAAATAACAGAGAGTTAGCAATCATTACTTAGGTTACAAATAATGGATGAGTGAAATTCCCTACTAGATTAGGTTACAAAGACTTAAACTTTTCTTTTACTTTTTGTGATTATCTGAAACAAATGTTAACGACCACGTGTTTGTCATTTGCTAAATGTTGTACTAATATGATGTGTCAAATCGATGCTGCTAAACCTCAATGATAACAAAATACAATTACGATAAATGAGTTTATTATTTTGATAAAAATAAATATAAGAACAAAATGAAGTCATAAACTCAAGAAGATAGCTTATGAACTTAATAAGGAGAAGTTAAAGTTTACAACCATCAAACAACAACAACAACAACAATAATAATAAGTTAATAACTAGTATGAATCTTGTTGATACACAGGATCTGGGGAGTTCCAATTGTACATCACCTTGGCCCTAATTAGTAGAGAGATTGTTTCCAAATAATACACATGAAAAGAAAGAAAGCGAGAAAAAGAGAGAGAGAGAGATAGAGATAGAGCTAGAGAGAAAAAAAATTAATAAAAGCTAACAACTGTCAAAATGAAGATCAAACCAAGAACAAAAGAAGATAAGGACTTATCAAGGTCATTCTTTAGTTTGTAATATTAATTGTAATCCCACTTTGTTTTGCGCTAAAAGGCTCATCATGTATAAACATTTAATTTCACTTTATTATATGAGTCTTTACATTCATTAAGAGATATTGAAGCGTTTGATTTTAATAGAAAAACCACTTAATCTTTCAAAAAAAGATTGAAGTGTTTAAATCATAATTTTACCAAATAAAATTAGTTTTCAGCATTTAAAGTTGTTAAAATAATGTTTTTATTGTTATTGGTAAACCTATACGAGTTAGTGGTCGATCAGTGTAGGTTATTGTTAAATTTGATATAGCTTAAGGGTTCCAAACCTATATAAGTATGTGTTTTCTCATTAGCTTTATTGTATACACACACTTCAAAGTGTTGAGCATCATTGTTTCATATTTGTGAGAGTAAACCATTTTAGAGTTATCAAGTGATAAAGTGAGAAGATTTGAATTGTAGTATTTGGTTTGAGAAATATATTATTATACTTGAGGTGATTCAAGTGAGATTGAAGTTTCTCTTCACCTTGAAAAAAAATTGTAAGAAGAGTTTCTCTTTACGAAGAAAGATTATACAAAAGTTACTATTCATCTTAAAAGCAAAATTGCAATAGAATTCTAAAAAAAGTTTTGGTAATGAATGTAAACGAAAGTTGTTTGTTGAACGATTATAAGTCAATTTATATTTTCGTTTGTCTCTCTTTAAATTATTGTTGAATTGTTGAATTGATTTATATTAAGCAATTTTCTTATCCTTATTTGACTTCATTGTTATTAATTAAATATATTGATTAAAAAGTTAAAAATTTTAATACCTAATTCACCACCTTTTTTAAGTACTATTAAACTAATATATATCATTATTTTTAAGGTCAACGATGAGCTATTAATGATATAAATTGAAAATTTAAATATTTTACTAATATTATCTTTAAATAATTTGAAAAGACTTCTCTATTAGTTAGAGGTAAGGTTGCATACTACTAAGCCTCCTCAAATCTCGCGCCTTAAGGAAATTTCAACTAGGTGTTATTGTTATATCTTTATATAATTTATCCTCTATTTTAATATAAATATTAAGATAAATGATGTGTTTGGTTCACTTGGGAGAATGCTAATAGAAATTATAATGAATATAATGAAGAATGGAAATGAATATGATTTCCATTCTTCACTATATTGAGGGGGTATGAAATATTACCCTAAAAGGGGATATAAAAATATTGTTCATCCAATTATGATATATTACCAATCATCTTTTTTCATTCTTTATCCATGTCTTTCTTCCCATACCACCTAACCAAGCATCCAAAAAAGAAACTTTTTAATAGTATTCTTCACGATACCTCCTATAATCCTAAGATGGTCATCTGTAATTACCTCATATAACCATAAAAATTTTATATAATGCCAAGAAAGTTACCTGGAATCACCTCATATAACATTAAGGGAGCGTTTGGTTTGAGGTTTGGGAATGAAGGAATGGAATAATTGTAAAAAACAGTGTTTGCTTTGGAGTTTTCAATTCTAGGGGAATGAATTTATCCCATTAAATTTGGGAATCTACTAAACCCACCAAGGGGGTGGGTATCGAGTTTTCATTCCAATCTAAGTTTTTATCACATTTATTTTTTACTCTTTTATTCCCAGCCTTTGCCCTACCATCCTCTTTACTTCCTTATTGCCTCTTAATTCCTTACGATCTCCCATCCTGTCTTATTGTGTCTCATCAACGAAGGAATTTTTTGTTCTACACCTCCAGGTATATTTTCTGAAATCTCTCGTTTTAATTTGATGTTAAATAAACTGAATAGAACCTAGTTTCATCTCATTGTAAATGAGGCTTTTGCTCCTTTTTTTCCTTATATATTCTTGTTTTATGATTTAATCAAGAGAATAACCAATATATTATATGATTTGATAATGTAAAAGTGCATATGGTTATAGATTGAACGAGAATCATAAAATCAATTTGCTCCTTTTTTTCCCTTATAATTGTTTTGTGATTTAATTTGATTTTTGGTATATGGTTTTAACTCTTAAAAAAAAGGAAAAGCACAAAGCTAATCGTCTTCTACGTTGGTGTTTGTTTATTTGTTTTGTAAAGCTCTTAATGGCTTTCAAGAATAACGAAACAGAAGCACTTTTTACAGTTTTTTAACCTTCGTATAAAGACGCAAGCCCCAATAAACATACGAAGGGAAAATTATTTTCATTTTTATTGAGGGTAAAAATGTTATTGTATTATTTTTAATTCCCATTAATGCAACAAACCAAACAACATTATTGGTATTAATACAAAAACTCAAGTTACAAACTAAACATCATTTTTTTTAATTTTTCATACCCATCCCTATCCCCTTCTACTATTATAATCCCATGCTCAAACCAAACGCCTAGTAAGAAATTTATGTTTGAAGGTGTGGTTAGTATAGATTCTTTAAATATTTCGCAAAATTTTGGGGATAATATAACTTTGGTTCGTCATTTGTGTGCAACACTTAGCGACGAAATCCATTAGATCTTTTAAGCTTGGTTAGAAGACCGAACTGATCAAGATAACAAGTTCTTATTTAACCGTAATATATTAACATTTATTGGATAGCAACCTTCCATAACGTTTTACATATGCTGTACAACAGCGCCTGCTGTATTGCTGCATCTAAAACTTTTGTCACTAGTATATGACAAAGTGAAAAATCAGTTTTGAGTTGGAAGTCCATTCTGCGTCCAAGCAGCATACCCCCCGGCAATGTCAGTGACGGCTGTATAACCCTGCAACGAAATACAAATAAACAGGAAAAAGGATTTTACAAACCTCCTCTACACAAACTCTCTACTGCCAGTAAGTGCTATCAAATAAAATACTATAGGAAATTGGACTTTGGAGCACAGAACAGAACACATTATGCAGATGCTTAGTTTGCACTTCTCACCAACAAATCTGAAGGAAGACAGTACACCAAAGGTTATCTCTGCTCTGGTTAGACTAATAAAATTAGGTAATTGCTATCAATTCTCATGCTGAGCCTTAAAGCAAATATTTACGTTTGATATGACACCAAACTAAAGAACTTTGTCCATCAAATGTTAAATGAACCAAGTTCAAGTGCTTACACAAGCCAGAAGATCTGCAGCAGCCATCAGTGACCTTTTCCCGCTCTGACAACCCTGCAAAACAATGAAGCCATCAGGTCAGGAGCAATGGACATCATCTTCCACGCACAGGTGAGACGAAGAGGATTCCAATTCCAGAAACTCACAACGATAATCTCGTCATACTTCCCAAAATGTGAAGATACTTCTTCCAGAAACTTGGAGTTCTTATTCATTCCTACATTTTGGACGGAAAAGTAAACAAGAGAAAGAGGACAATAGCAAATCAAAATTAAAATAAAATCCATGTTCAGGACCACTCATAGTTGGGACCCCAGATACTGGCACTGGACCCTGCCTTGGTTTCTACCCACTAAATAATTCATGCGTTGATTTTTCTATGCCTACTAAAAGTAGAATCCAGCTTCTATACTTCATCCCTGTTCGTGTTAACTACCAGAAAATGCTACCGCTCCTATAGCCAACACGAGTTCAATTCAGGTCAAGTAAAACCTCTTCCCAAAATGGCAGTCACTGAAGGTGTTAACCCAAAAAAAGTTGGATAATCTCTCTATGTTATTAATGATCGCAGACAGATTAAGAGAAGTTGAGGATGATTGGCGGTTTGTTTGTTTTGTTGGTGATTTGAAGCTAGGAATTCTAACCTGATCCGACTCTGTACATATAAGGAACGTTAATGGCGCCCTCCGCATGCCCGGCACTGAACTCTTCTGGAGTCCTGCAAAGTTGTCAAATACAAAAGTGAATAAAAAAAGGAAAAGAAAAGAGTATCATTGTGCTTCAGTGATCATCTCGTCACAGAATTTGTTTGGAAAGAAGCGAACTTGCTTTTAAAGACATTACATAACCATTTGCAGAGCTGAGCAACACGTAGAGATAAAGGTAAATAGAGATGGTTTGCTTCCTTTTCATCAGAATCAGAATCCTACCTGACATCCAGGTAGCGGTGACCAGCTTGAAGAAGCTCGTGAGCCACTCGTACTGGTACTGAAGTTGGAACTCCAGTAGCTTCCAAGTTTGCTCTCTGAGCAGCCTTCGGGCTTCAGTTCACATTAACATTCGATCAATAAACAGAGATAAAACTTCAAGCAGATATAGAAATTGTTTGGTTTCCATCTTCTCAGTTTCATAAGAGTTTATACGTACCAAAGACTTGAACTTTTCCGATTGATGCCAATACCTATACATCTCCGCGAGAACCCAACTGGTAACACCAATAACCCTCTGCAAGCAATTAAACAACAACAGCGATCGATACAATGAAATACAAGACAAAATAAAGGCACCGAAGGAAAAAGCCACACAGACCTCTTGGTGGGTTCTGACGGGCCAAGACTAGGAGAAACCGGGCAGCTGAACCTACTAGAGAAAACAACCGAACCTGCTTCCATTACTCTTCTCCGTATAGATCTTTCTTTCCCTGGAATTCTCTGGTTGTTGTTGTTTATATATTGTGCTGAAATGCCGAAGAGCCCAAGGTTGGGATTATTGTTTGAGTTCAATGGTCGGAACAAAAGTTTGGGTGGCTTGAGATTAATAGGAAGCAGAATGACTGACACGTCATGCTCGGTTGTTTTGGAGTCATCTGTAAGCCTGCACTAAAAAAGGTCCAAAACCATGAATGAATGGGCATAAATACGAAAATTCATGGATAAGGTCGAAAATGGAAATGGTCGCAGTAGCTATGGTCACCTAAAACGACCTCATCTTCACACGTCCGAATGTTCTGGCCAACATCGCCTTTTGGTCAAAAAAAGTTTAATAAATCTTCTCTAGGAAATAGGAATTGCAAAATATAAAGTTGTATCTGATAAGAACAGATACTACACTTGACCTTCATCTTAGCCAAAAGGCGGAGAAAGGTGTGGCTCGTATGGATTACCGAAACCCCGATTTCTGCATCCATCTTATTCTACTGCCTCTTCCATTTCCGGTATGGGCCATGCAAGTCCTTGCTAATCCTTTCCTACCAGTGGTTGGGCTTAAACAAAGATCTAAAATCCTGTTAGTTATATTTGGGTCATGTTGGGCTTTGAATTTAATGGATCTCTCCCTATAATAAAGTCAAAAACTCAGTTCAGTCAGTATTTATTTTCACCGGTCAACTTTATCAGAGTGGTTGTTGGTAAGTAATGGCCAGCTTCGCCGCCGGCCTCTCCCCTTCCCCGCCGTTCATATCTCGACGCTTGTTTTATCTCCCTGCTTCGCCTCCTCTCTCGGTTTTCCCGCTACGTCAATCCAAGGTTGCGTCTTTAAACGCGTTAACTGTTAATTTTTCTTCTTGTTGCGTGATTTGATTTGTTAGCTCTTTTTCTTCCAGAGTTGGACTTGGAGAGTAAAATGCGCGCCTTCGGAGGAGGAGCCGGTTGCGGATGTCGAAACACCACCGTCGCGTACCTTATCTTCGTCCTCTTCATTATCTCCAAGCATTTCGGCCTACGATTGGTGTGCAGCGCTCGGGGGCGTAGGGTTTCTGGAAACTGCGTACCTGACTTACCTGAAACTCTCCAATTCTGAAGCTTTTTGCCCCACTGGTGGCGGCGGCAGTTGCGGCGATGTACTTAACAGCGAGTACGCCGTCGTCTTCGGTGGGTATCTTACTTAATCATAAGCTACATCTTTACTTTGTTGGCTAATACGGTTGGCCATAAGAAAGCTGTCCATGTGGTAAAACTTGGAAAAGGTAGTACGTTTTATTCTTTAAACTATTTGCTCTTTTCCGAGTATGTCCCTACAAATGCGTTGAGTGTTACTTAAATAAGTACTTGTGATCCTCCTAATATCTTGGATTAATTTATTTTTCATATAAACAAAAATATTGGATTGTATCCAGAAGATTGTTTTTTCTTCGCCTGTATCTTCATGTTGCTGTTATAACTTGCAAAAAGTTGCGTATGTGCATTGATTTGACCAGAAAAATAAACATGAATTGCATTGCAGGTAATGTGTTTCAAAGAGGATTTCAATGATTGTCATTTTCCATTTGTCAGGTGTTCCGCTTCCCATTATTGGAATGGTTGCTTATGGTTTAGTTACAACTCTTAGTCTACAATTGTCTGGAAGGAGCATACCTTTGGGCATTAGTGAATCAAATGGCCGTTCTTTTCTACTTACGAGCACTGCCTCCATGGCTGCTGCTAGTGGATATTTCTTATACATTCTAAACACAAGATTCTCGGGGATATCATGTTCATACTGCCTCTTTTCGGTGTTGTTGTCATTCGGCTTATTCTTCATCACTCTGAAGGTGTCCTATTTTACCAGCTTTCTCGTCATTTATGTATATGTTAGTTACTAGAGATTGCATTGATTAGGTTCATGACGAGATCTTGCGCATTTCAATTTCCCTTCATTGTTCCAATATATCAGGAGTTTAGGTTGCAAGAGTTACAAAGATTACTGGGTATCCAACTTTCAATAGCAATCTTGGTGATTGTTTCCCTCAATACCTCATATGGTAGTTTTCAATCTGCCACCTCAAGGTGATTAAATCTCTCTTCTCTTAAACTTGTTTATTTGTTTTATTCTTGAGCACCTACTTTTTAGATTGTCTGCAATTTATGCTTAGTTATTTGCTTTTTTGTTATTTCAAAAAACCTTTTTTCATTACTTGATATGATGGTTCTGTAGTATGGAAGACCTACCCTCTTCATTTTATGTGAGGTAATCATTGTCCTGAAGTCTTCTATCCTTCATTGTTTATTAGCACTGCAGCTGATCTCAACCTGGAATTTTTTACCTCTGAGATAACAACGTCATCGAGTCCTTTTGCACTTGCACTTGCAAAGCATCTGCACTCAATAGGAGCTAAGATGTATGGGGCATTCTGGTGTTCACATTGTGTAGAACAAAAGCAGGTACATTTTCTTGGTGCAGACTTTACCTTATTACCAAGTCTGTTAGCTGCAGTTGACACTAGTTGGCAATTTCTTTGGCCTTGTTTTACTGAGTGATCCCAATGGAAGTTTGAAGTCTATGAATTTCAGCCTGAAAAAGGTAGCATTACTAAGGTAAAGGGTTCACTCCATCGGTCTGTGCAATTACTCATATTGTAATGGGCCCTTAAAATGTGCTGTTTCCTGTAAGGGTTGCATGTGCCCTCAACTGCTATTTACATCACATTGAGCATAAAAAATGTAGGTATAAAATTGCGATCATGCCTGGAGAAAATCCATGAACTTGACCTATGCTATATGTACTATGTTGGATTATCATAAAATGTTAGCCAGCAATCGGACCATATTTGATCGCTTTCATTTGATCTGGCAAGAGTTTTAGATCATCTTCTGTCATTCCTGCAGATGTTTGGGAAAGAAGCATCAGAAATTTTGGACTATGTAGAATGCTTTCCTAATGGCTTTAGACAAGGAATCAAAATGGTTAAGGCATGTGCGGATGCTAAACCTGAAGGATTTCCCACATGGGTGATTAATGGTGAGGTGAGCAAGTTAATATTTCACTGAGTATTCCTTCATTTTTTCTTAATTATCAATGGAACTACCTTAAGGTTTTTGTTTTTTTTGTTTTCGCTACAAATTACCGGGGCTTTCAACTGTCTTGGGATTTTTAAGAGCCATCTGGTTTCGCTGTCACGAAAGAATCTTTTAAGTTGCTTTTCTATGAGATGCCAATGTTTCTGCACCTCGCTTAAGCAAATCTTAGAAATGTTATATTCATCTCGTTGTCTTCTGATTTAGTGTGTAATTCTGCAGGTTTTGAGTGGAGAGCAAGAACTGTCGGAGCTTGCTCGAGTATCTGGTTTCAAGTTTGATGATGTAAGCCAAGCTGGTTAAGTTCTCGACCACTCTGGCAGCTTGGATCACATGTACAGTTCTTTTATAGACATTGAAAAAATTGATGGCTAGATTATATTCCTTGAATGAGCATTTGAAATTTGTTAATATATTACTATAGAGTGCTTGGATCTGAATAACTTGAAACATTCCAACTTGCTAATCTAAGTGTACTTTTTTCATCAATGTTATGGATTTCAATCGTTTTAGCCAATTGTATCGATTAAAAAGTGGTTCTAAATAATGTAATACCATATCAATTTTAAATAGCGGTAAGTTGAGATATGAAGTATATATACCTAGCTCCTTCGTAATCATAACTACCTCCCAGCTTTTGTCACGACTTTGTAAATCAAACTTGCACCTGTGAAAACTCGTGAGGTTAGATCCAAACCACTTTAAAGTATGTAACATGCTAAGCCAATACCAAACAAACCCTATTATTGTTGATTAACTACTCAAGAAAGGTTTGTGAATAAGAAAATTATAATTACTTAACTAGCACAAACCATCACATACCAATATTGTCCGATATGTCATAATAGTATGAGCATACATGTGTCAATATCAACAATCCTTTCACTAGAAGAACTTTACTTGAACCATTTTCATTAATATTCAAGCTACAACCACTAGAACCATAACGGTATGACAAATATATGCAACCGTACTATATGATATATATATGGAAATGATAGACCTATATGGGGCATTAGATGTAAATATGTAATAAAGTGTCACTCTATTTCATCTATGCTAATAAGACTTGGTGCCAAATGCTTCTTATAGGCTTCAAACAAGCTTCAAGAAATTAAAAATTGCTTCAAAACTCATCTTGCTAATAATTAACATAAAACTTGTGATTCATTATTATTATTTGAGGTAATGCAAAAGTTAAACGAGACCCTTCAAAACTACATAAGAGTATTTAACCTATAGGTTACATAAATGCCTAAACTCGACAACTCTATTGTGATTCTTACTTTTAAGAAAAAAGTTAAAGAGGGCTATAAGTTCAAAAAGTTTCTAGAAAGGGTATGAAGATGGGTGCCGCTCAAGTGCTAATAGCACTCCCACTACACCCATTTTAATGTCAAAAGACAAAATAACCCTTAACATTTTGTTTTAGATTTG
>JAOQMR010000213.1:9351080-9368351 GCA_027563865.1 Erythroxylum pelleterianum
TGGTGAATATTTTATATAATTATTATCAATCGTAAATTTACTAATTAATTTATTTCTATTATTATAATTACTGTTAAATAATATTATTAAATTTATTGTGCAGTATTTATAAAATTTATTACTATTATTATCATTATTATTAATATTACTGTTATTTTTATTTTCAGTATTATTATTATTATTATTATCATTATTATTATTATTAAAAATGTTTATTATTATTCATAACAAATTATCAATATAAAAAATATTAATAACAAATTATTAATAACAAATTGTCTATCTCGCGAGGGCGAGCTCTCGCCATCACGAGACAGGCAAAAAATAGTCTGTCTCAGGAGGGCGAGCTCTCGCCCTCGCGAGAAAGGCAAAAATTTGCCAGTGCGAGATTGTATTATTAATAAATTATTTATTTATTCATGATATTAAATAATAAGATTACATTTTTTATTATTATTAATATTATTCATATTAATTCTCGCCCTTGCGTGACCGTATTATTAATAAATTATTTATTTATTCATGATATTAAATAATAAGATTACATTCCTGATTATGAATAATATTAATAATAATCAGGAATGTAATCTTATTATTTAATATCATGAATAAATAAATAATTTATTAATAATACAGTCTCGCTAGGGCGAGGTCTCGCCCTCGCGAGATAGACAATTTGTTATTAATAATTTGTTATTAATATTTTTTTATATTGATAATTTGTTATGAATAATAATAAACATTTTTAATAATAATAATACTGAAAATAAAAATAACAGTAATATTAATAATAATGATAATAAATTTTATAAATACTGCACAATAAATTTAATAATATTAGTTAACAGTAATTATAATAATAGAAATAAATTAATTAGTAAATTTACGATTGATAATAATTATATAAAATATTCACCATTATATAATTACCATAAATTGTTATGATTATTAAATTATTCATATTAATTTAATTGTTAAAAATTTTGATAATTATTACTTTTCTATTTACTATTATTCTTATTATTAATAATTTATTTAATATTTAATTATATTAAATAATGTCCAATTCTTCATAATTATTATTAATTTTGTTAAGAATAAGAATAAGTCAAATATAAAATAAAATGTTAAGGGTTATTTTGTCTTTTGGCATTAAAATGGGTATAGTGGGAGTGCTATTAGCACTGAGAGGAGTGCTAATAGCGGCATCCTATGAAGATATGTCTACTTGGATGAGGTTAAGTTAGTTATAGAATGCCTTAAAAAAACACCCCATACATGGAGAATAACTCATTACACATAGAGGACAGACAAGGTAACGGAACTATTAAAGGAAACATGGTCGTTAAAGGTGTGCTTTTTTGGTGGGTATAAGGAGAGAGGAATGGGTATGGAATAAAAAATAAAGCTCGGTAAGAGGTTATGATTGGATAACCTATACTTTCATTCCTAATTTTTGGGCATTGCTTATTCCTCCCCACTATGAGAGGAATAAGAGTCATTCATCCAATATTGTAATTACAATATAATTAATTAAAATATTTTAATTAATTACATTATAATTAATTAAAATATGATTTATTAATTAGTTACAATATAATTAATTAAAATATAAGTTACAATATAATTAATTAAAATACAATTCATTCATTAATTAAAATATTGTAATTAATAAATTTTACTGTATTAATTAATTAATATATTGTAATTAATTAATTACAATATAATTAATTAAAATATAATTAATTAATTAGTTACAATATAATTAATTAAAATATAGTCCATTCATTAATTAATAGGTTGTAATTAATTAATTACTTTTTATTTCTTAATATTTTGTATAAACCAGCCACTATCAATAGTAATGGCATTCATTCCTTTCTCTTAACCAACCATCATAATTATAATGATAATATTCATTCACATTCCTCACTATATTCATTTTTATTCTTATTACCATTCTCCTATACGAACCAATTGTCTCCTAAATACCGAAGGAAAGAAGGCAAACTTAGAGAAATAATATAAGTAAAGTTGCCTATGTCAAATGTAACCATGAAACGCATCTTAAATTTTATAAGGGAATAAGATTTGGTAAACCTTATATGACCAATGTCAGTAAGGAAACAATAAATAGAAACTTAATGTAGGTTTTTCCATGATTATGATTATGATTATGATTATGACACTTAAAAGATTGGAAATCTTAGGCGTATGATTAGTGAACTCTTGCAACGACGACCTTTAAAGCAATTTATCAGAAGGTATAGAGACTTTTGCCTACAGAGGTTGTCTTCATGTGGGCAAGATCAACCTATTGTTAGGTACATAGTATGAGCTACAAACTAGAGAAACGAAGAATGAAAGACCGACTGAGGTAATAAATATGATTATTGATAGTGATAGTAGTTATAGCATGTATTAATTGAAGAGGTTCATTCGATAAAACTAAGTTAACATCATAACAGAAGTCGAGAATAAAGGATGATATATATGGAGACACAGTTATTAATGAAGAAGAGGAATCATGACAATATAATACCCATAAAGACATAATTGTCATCAAAATACATAACACAAACTTTAAAGTAAAAAGTAAAAAAAGAGGTTAACAAATTCAAAAGCAATGATTTAAAAACTAAACTGGACCAGTCAATTTGATAAGAATAAATAAGAATCAACTTGATTTCTGATTCGATTTATGTTTATAACCCTTATGAGAAAAAAAAATTGTTTGGTTAAGTAATAAACAGATAAATTTTCTTGAAAAAAACTAGCAAGATTCAATTAAAAAGTAATAATTTAAAAACCAAATTGGATAAGTTAGTTGGATCATAATAAATATGAATTGACTTGATTTCTAGTCCGATTTATGTTTATAACCCTCACGAATTGACTTAATTTCTGGTCTGATTTGTGTTTATAACCCTTAGGAGAAAAAATTGGCTGGTTAAGTAATAAATAGGTCAATTTTCTTGAGAAAAACCAATGGGAATCTATGAACCTTCTTTGCTTTCCTTTGTGACTCTCGAAAGATGCTCTCTTTTCAAAAGATCCAAACACGCTTCCACCATCTTCATCATTTGCTTCAGGTTTTGTTTTCTCACGACCAGCTTCATCCTTACAACCGCATCTTCACTAGCTTGCGAAACCATAGTTTTGCCATTAACCTGAAGGTTTTCTCCAAAAGATTGTTCTTCAAACTTCTGTAACTCTTGCTTCTTTTTTTTTACAGAGAAAAAAAACTCAGAACTTGAAAAAAAAATCTAACTAGCGCATTGCTCTAAGGTACATAGCTTCTTGTTTGTACTGATTGATGAGTTCCACTACTGACATCGATGGCTCCTGAAGATAATGCATGCTTGGTCTGGCTAGGATTGCGAGAACGACCAGATTATTCGTGCCCTGATTCCCTTTACAATGCAGATGTTGAATTTGCACCTCCCAATCTCGTTGGATTATCTCACAGGTACTTGTCAGCAAAAAAATATTCTCAGAAAACTCTGTATTAGAAGAGGATATGATATTAATGACTTCTAAGGAATCCACTTCAACAATGACTCGGCAGTACCCATGCGACTAAGCCAAGGTTAGGCCCGAGTGGATTCTCTAGAGTTCGGTAGCTAGCAGCGATCCTCTTCCAATGTGCTTCATAGACCCACCGCATCATTGACCGTACCAGTCTCGAATTAAGCCCCCAGCAGTAGTGGTGGACTAGTTTAACCGCTCCATCAGTGTTTAATTTGACCCAGTCCTCTGGTGGTTTGGTCCACCCAATTAGACTGCCCACTGGTATACCCTGTGTCGGAAACACATAGTGTTCCACCGCCCTCGCCCTTACTAACCGCTCCACATACTCCATGACTGTCCTCGTACCTTCTTCCTACAAAGTCAACTTCAAAGAGACTTTTGTTACGCCAATGCCATAGTATTCAGCAGGTGACTCCAAAAATAATAGCTCATTCTCCCTGTATCACCTGGGAGTGCTTCATAAGGTTGGATTTCACCTATGATTCCTCGTCTTGTTGAAAGAAGGTCGTATCAATCACCCCCGAGGGAAATTTTCTCCAGAAGGCTTGCACTTTCGGATAGTCCTGGATGACATGTAGTGTGGACTCTTCCTGCCCACATATGTGACAACTGCTATTCGTTGCAATATAACGTGCCACTCTTTGTGGTTGGTCAGAAGCTTTTTCTTGCTCATCAACCAAAGGAAAGTTCCGATCCGTTGGAGCCCCGTCCATTTCCAAATTTGATCCCAGAGGCTAGCATTAACATCTGTGGTGCATCCTTCGAATAAATAGTAGGTTGATGCCACTGTGAATCTTCCATGCTCAATTTGATCCCACCTTATGGTATCTTCTGCTGTTCCTTCTGCATTAGGGGTATTTTCGCAAGACCCATGCAGACTATGGAAGGAGGTAATGTTGGAACAAATTCCATTGCCAGTTGCCAGCTTCATTCGTCAAATCCACTTGCATATAAAAACGCTATCTAGTATTGGAGATGTCGCCACATAGATTAGAGGACCTTAATCCTTTGCCCAATTATCCAACCAGAAGAAAATGCTCTGACCATTACCCAGCTTCCATTTTATACCTTGGCAAACAAACTGCCAAGTTGAAGAAATTCCCCTTCAAAAGCACGATGCTCCTTGCCTATCTATTGTATGAGAGATATGGTATGGTTCCATACGATATTTTGCCTTTACGATCTTGACCCATAAGGATGAAGGTTGTGTAATCAATGCCTAGCCCAACTTTGTTAATAAAACATCGTTGGAAGACCAAATACGCTTAATGCTTAGGCCTCCCGCCTTTTTGGGTTGACAGATTGCATCTCAATTAACGAGGTGCATTTTCCTCTGCTCTCTCATGGATCCCTAGATAAAATTACGCATGATTTTCTCCAAATCATCACAGAGTTGTCTCGATAGTCTCACTGTTTACATTGTGAAGATAGAGAGGGCTGATATCACAGATTGGGTTAAGGTGACTTGTCCCGCTAAAGACAATTGCCTTACACGCCACCCTGTTAGTTTCTTTTGGGCATTATTTAGGATATGTTGATAGGTGTATCGCATGGTTCGCTCATGTAGCAATGGTACTCCTAGATATTTGCCCAAGTTATTCATATTCTTAATGCACAGGGTTTGATTGATTCGATGTATGATTATCAGAGAAATGTTCTTAAAGAAGAGAATTCTAGTTTTATCTTTGTTGATCTAAAATATCTCTTGGAGAACTCTTTCCTTCTATTTCAACTCTAGAATCCATATCCTCTTACCGCTATTATTTATGTTTTTTATGAGAATTGGTCATGTATTAATTAGGCTTCCTCTTTCCCAAGACAAGATGTTCTTTCTTTGATTCTTTACTGCCTTTAAAATTCTTTTCATATACTTTTAACGATTCAATGAATTTTTTTTAATTCTGTCAAATAATTTAAATAATAAATTATATTTTTCAAATTTTATATTCTTTGTTTATTTCTTTGTATTTTAATTAAAAATTTTGTTTTAAATTATTAATGTCAAAAATTATTTACTATTTTTATTCTTAAAAATAATAAATTTGTTTAATCTTCTAATAAATTATATTTGTTAAATTTTTGATTCTTTATTTATCTCTTTATACTTTAATTGAATTTTTTAAATTATTATTGTTAAAACCTAATTATTATTTTTATCATGAATTTGTTTAATAAATTGAATTATTAATTAGATATATAAGTAATTTTGCTTAACATAATTTAATAATGTGTTAAAATAATATTTAAACTATAAAGAAGTATGTTAAACGATATTAAAAAAAAGTTGGAATAAAGTTAGAGTCCTTCTATTCACTTTATTATACTTCAACTTTTATATGTCTTTAAATAAATGATAACATAGAAATACAATTTTTATTTTTATTTTATTTTATTTTAGATCCAATCTTAATTTAAATTATTTAATTTATTATATATTAATAAGCATTATTAATGTATTTTATTTTAATAAAATATTTTATTTTATACTTTATTTTTACATATTCTTATAATTTTTACTTCTTATTTATTATATATCAATTTTATAGCAGTTTAATACCAGTAAAATCTTTAAACTTTAAATATTTTCTTTGATCGATTTGATGTTCGGCCCAATTTTTTAAACATTGTTCAAAAGTACCTAGCTTTTTGGAAAATTTTCAATTTAATGTTTAACTTTTTAAAATTTTAATTTGGTGATTAAATTTTCAAACTTATAGAAGCCAAGTCAAAACATGATCTTTATTAGTTAGTGGATGATGCGGCTAATGGATGGACGCTAACGTGACAACGGTGAAAATGTCACATCAAACAAACAAAAATAATGCTTTAACCTTTGATATACAAGTTTTGAAAGGTTATCAATAAATTAAAAATTTTAACAAGTTAGGCACCAAATTTAATAATTCTAAAATTTTAGACACCTTTAAATTTGATATCCCTAAAAAGGATTTTGGTGGATAATGTTAACTATGTCAACATTCTCTTTTATGAGGCCTTTAAAGCAATGAGACTTGAATCATGATATCTTAATTCAACATCTTTTTCTTTGATCAATTTTGGAGGAGGTTAGGTTTTTTAGGAGGGAAAATATTTTCAATTATGGTCAGAGAGCATCTTAAGCAGACCACCCTAGGTGATATAATTCCATATTGTAGAATTTCTCATATAAAGCTATTTTTAATATATCTTTGTTGTATAAAAAATAAGATCATCTTGTTGCCATACTAAGTGCTCATGAAGTTTTCATAAGGAGATATATGAGGAAAGTCTTGGGAGACCATCAAGTCTTAAGACAATGTTATGTGGCTTCATTTAGGAAGAAAAGCTTGCCTCAACAAAAGAATATGGAGAAAATAAATAAAAGACTTATAGAGAATAAAGCCAAATCTGAACTAGTAAAAGAAATTTGAGAAGCTAAAGTTATAGATAAAAATAGTATTAGAATATTATGAATATAAATGGACATAAATCAATAGCAACATACCTAAATGGTAAATTTTTTTAAAGAATAACAAGAGATGTTAAATTAATTGAACCACACGTGCTAACGTGTAAGTTAAATATGAGACTTGATGCCAAACTCTTGAAAAAAAGAAGAAGATAATTTTGCAAAAGAACAATATTTAGTAGTGCATAAGCAATTATAATAAATTTAAGCATATGTTTCATCAGGGAAGTGTCGTACCCAAATTGGCTTACCAATTTTGTTATGTGAAGAAAGTCTAATGGTAAGTGGCATATGTGCGTGGACTTTATAAATCTTGACAAAGTTTTCTCAAATGATAGCTACTCATTTTTTAAGATATATCTTATTATAAATGTCATAATAGGTCAAAAATGGTAGGGCCTTATAAGCGTACGGTTGAGTTATAACCAAATTTACATGTGGGAGCATGATGAGGAAAAGATGACATTTATCACATATAATCGAACATATAGTTATAAGATGATGATGTTGTCTAGACTCAATAATGTAAAGGCAACTTATTATGGTTAATTATATGTTTCATAAGAAAATCAACATAAACATAGAGGTCTATATGGATAATATGATCATCAAAACAAGAATAGACCACTTAGTGGACTTACAAGAATGCTCTAAAACACTGAAGAAGTATGGCATGAAATGAATCATAAAAAGTGCATGTTTGGTACTTTTAGCGAGAATTTATTAGGATTCGTGGAAAATTAGAGGGATGTTAAAGCTAACCTTAAAAAGAATTGAGTGGTAATCAATATAAAACTACCATAGATCTTAAAAGAAATATAAAAACTTATAAGTAAACAAGTTTTTGTTGTTTCTTATCTAGGTTTGTTAAGACATACCTCTCTTTTGTCAAAAAATTCAAACAATACCAAAGGTTCAAATGAAGATGTTAACAAGCTTTTAAAGACCTAAAGAACCATTCACCACCTCTCAAATTAAGAAGGATCCGTACTTACATATTTTGGTTTCATTAAAGGTGTTAAGTGTATTTTTAATACTTGAAGATGGAAAGTAGATGCCATTATTATTGTTCCCCAATAGCACCGAAGAGGGAGGTGAATTGGGTGTTAGTGAATTTAAGAAATTATTTTTTTACATTGAATGTAATTGACTAAGGATCAATATATGATGAAATAAAAATATATCTTAATGTAAATCAATCACATAATCAGATAATAATTTAAAAAGTATAGGAAAAAAGACATGCAAACTAATTTATAGTGGTTCATTAAATATCTTTCCTACATCCACTCTCTAAGGTACCTTTTGGAATTCTACCAAGCCTCTTCTTTTAATAAGTTAAAGAGTAACTTCTATAATAGTCTTGTTTTTCATAAGTAATGAATAACTCTTCTTACAATATTTCTCCAATTTGAAGAGTAACCCCACTCACAAATGAATTTACAATTCAAAAGACCTTACTTGATCATTTTGATAACCTGAAGGCTCGCTCGCTTCAAAATGAAACAATGAATGCTTAAAAAATATTTGAATAAATCTTTGAAATATGTTTACAAAACACATAAATGTTTTTTTCTATCAAAACTAATGAAAAAGTCACATATTTATAAGCTTTATGACTCAAACTAGCTATTGGAGCCAAAAATTAACTATTGTCAATCACTAGTTATTATACATTGGTCAATCATTATTGCACATTAGTTGGCCAACGTATGTTGAATGTATATATTTTCTAGTTGTTGAAATATTGATTAACTACTACTATATATTGTTCAACCAATGTACATTTTGGTAGGAAATAGGTTGACTATAATAACATATTGGTTAACCAATGTGTCAGCTAATATTACTATATAGTCTTGATATACATTTTTAACAACTTTAACTTACATTGGTCAACTAATAACATTTATTAGTTGACCAATACTCCTAAAATCATGATTTGAACATCTTCAAATGTTCAAATTTAATCTTCTTGATGCAAATTTAACCTAAACACTTTCAAAACATTCCTCAAAGAACATTTTAAGGTTTAATTTTAAATCAAAACTTTAATTCCTCTTTATGATTGAAAAAACCTATGCAATGAGTTAAAATAATGATGTGACTATACATGAAAAGCCTATAAAGTATCAAAGTAACCAAATAAGAAGCCCAATAAACATTGTATATTTATTTATAACCTCATTGTGCTTTTTTCTTCCTTAGTCTTATGTTTTTTCTTCAATTAAGTGAGTTTGACTCTAACTTTACTCTAGTGTCTTCACAAGATGTATCTTGTTTTGTGTACGACCACTATTATTTTCATATTGCTTTAATAAAAAGAAAACTTATTATTAGTACTTATATTTTGTTATCATCGAAACATAAATTGTAACCTCCCTCAGTTCAATAAATACATTACATTAAAGAAATGTTGTCTGTCATCACATCAGTGAGGAAATTGAGTCCTTATTTTAAAGTGAATAATATTATTGTTTTCACTGATCTACCATTATTGTACCTTTTACATAAACCACAAAATTTAAAGCAAACAATGAAATTGTCTATGCGGCTTAATGAATTTAATATCATATTCTTCTTATGGATGTTGGAAAAAATGTCAACTATTAACAAACTTCATTCTTGAATTCACCATTCCTATTAGTAGCTTGGATGTAAACAAGCTTACTATAAAATCTTTATTTGCTTGGGCTTTGTACATTAATGGAGCATCCAACAAAAAAGGAGACAAATCTTGTCTATACAAATTCAACATCAAATATTATAAACATGAATTTAAGGCTACAAACAACAAAATGGAATATAAAGCTTTAATATCTAGCATAGAAATAGTCATGCACTTTTAGATAAGAGTGATAAAGGCTAAGTTAGATTTGTTACTAGTTGTCAATTAGTTGAATATTTCTTTTGCAACCAAGGAAAAAAAAAATCATATGCAAATACTTCACCTTCTTCCAAGCCCTAACCAAATGAATGCAGGTCCTAGTGGAATATATCCCTAGAGAGTAGAACAACTTAATAGATCATCTGTCTAAATCCAGAGCCAAAGGAATTAAACTTAAAGATATCTCATATAATTCAAATAAATGCCATTTATGAAGAAAAAAAGATACCATATGAGAGGTATGTATTACAATCCCATAGTTATTTTTAAGCTTGTGGTCCTCTTAAATCCATATTGAAAATTTTATTAGGTCATTCTAGACTTGGAGTGTTACAAATGATATTAAAGCAAAAACCTTTGGAATATAATGTTGAGTTGGGATAACAATGGCATGAATTGGTATTAATAGCAAGACCATACTTAATAGGTAGCTCCTAGTAGGCTTCTAGTCTAATTCTACATCAGAGCATAAGGGAACATTATAGGCTGTGGATCGGGCCTTAATGAGGATATTAAGGGCTCAAAGAGGGCAGATCATAAGATTCTACATAGATGAGCAACACAATTTCATATCAAAAAGGAAAAGAGATGTCAAAGTCTTTTTAAGCCTATGGAAAAGACTACTAATTAATTTCCTACCTAAATATTTTTCGATATGTGGTTCCCTTAAGACCAAATTGAATTTATTATTGAGTTATTCTAGATTTAGAGCACTATAAAAAAGTACAGGCACAAATAAGTGAAACTTAAAACAATTAGAGGATTCCAATAAGAAATTACATAGAAGATGAGAAGTATAAATTGAGACAAGAAATCTTTTCTGTAGATCTGCTAAATTATGCATTATTAACGGGTAATTCTATATATATTTCTACACATAGATCTACCTCATGTGTCGACTCACCTTAAACTAGTAAAATCTTAAACTCGTGTCATAGAGGTTCATATAAATCTCATAAGGGAAACATAAATTTGAATTATAAGATATTACGATATGACTACTTTTACCAATCACTAAGATAAGATGCAATAGAGTATATTAAGAAGTGTGATATATGTCAAAAAAAATTAATGATTTCACCGCTAACTTATTGCTAAACACTCTCTTATTTTTTCTCAACATAAGTTTTATTATAGTGGCAATCGATTGCATCATACAATGGGTAGAAGTAGAGTCTTATTAACCATAAAAGGAAAACAGTTGAATGATTGATGGTGAGTTATATTATGATAGAAATGAGATTTAGGAACGGTAGTCAACCTGAACCCCAATCAGGTTCGACCCTATGTTAACAAACCGAACTTGATCAAAATAAGCTTAAAGTTAGGCTTAGTCTTAGGTAGCTTGCTCGAGACCTAACCTGATGACCTAAATAGCCTACCCCTTGACCATAAAATGACATCGTTTTAGTGTTATATTTAAGAAAGATGTTGCTCAAAACAACATCAATTTAGAAAATTTCCTTAAAACAATATCATTTTAGGTGGCTCAGTGTCCTTTCATGTTTAATGACATTGTCATATCCATAGTAATTAGATAATAACCCACAATTTCTTTATAGGAGTCAAAATAAATTTATGAATCTTAGGACATTAGACAAAATTTTACATCTATCATACATTCACAAGTTAATGGCCTTACTAAAGTCATTAATAAGATTATACTATAAGGTTTGGAAACAAAGGTAGATTATACAAAAGTTATTTGAGTTATATTATAAGGCGTTAATAATCGAACAACTCACATGACAACTACCAAAGTGACCCATTGCAGTTCAGTATATGGCATGAAAGTTATATTTCTTATTAAGTTTAAAATCTTACACCTCATATTGAAAAACTGAGACTTAATAATAATGATTCACAACTAAAATGTCACTTAACCTAATAGATGAAAGAAGATAAGATGTAGATTTAAAAAATTATGGCTATAAATAATAAATTGAGACTTTAATAATAGAAGTTAGACCACGTATTATTGAGAAAGGTCACCTAATCCTAAGGAGGACCAATGTAACTGACATACTTAAAGATAAAGCAAAGCTTATTTCAAATTGGTCGGGGTTATATTGCATGAAAGATATCATCATACCTAGGACATATAAGCTGAAAAAACTAAATGGATACAAATTACCAATGGCTTGGAATAACCAACAACCCATGCCTTACTTTTGTTAAACAAGTATTAATTCATTTTATCAATATATCATACTTCTTCATTTGAGGTCTTTTTTTTTCAACATAAATGCAAAAATAATAGGTTAAATGCCTTAGAAAATGTTAGTCAAAATGACAACTTAAAAATGATACAATCAATATGATAGTCTCATAAGTCTCGCAAATTATAAATCAAAATGATAGGCTAAATGTTTTGCAAGACATCATAATCAAAATGAGACTCATAAGTTAAGAAAAATTTATGTCAAATTGACAAGCTAAATGCCTCAAAAAATGTTAGAATTAACAAACTCGTAATTATAGTAAAATGACATGCTAAATGCTTTCCAAATTGACAAGTTCAAAGCCTCATAAAATAAAAAAATATAAAGCCTACCAAATTTAAAACTCTAAAGTATTATAAAATATCATATTCAATGTTTATTAACATAACAAATCCAAAGACTATCGAAATGCCAGCCTCAAAGTATTGCAAAACATCAATCTTAAAATCTATCAAAACAACAAACTTAAAGGCTACCAAAATATCAAAATAAAAAATATAACAAAATATCAAGCTTAAAGTGACATAAAATGATAAATTGGGACAAAGGACATATAAGCCTTAATAAAACATCCAATTGGCTACCCTACTAAAACATCAATTTTACAAAATTTTGAGAAAATCTTGTGAAACATAATACAATAAGTCCTAAAAAAGTTTGAGCACAAATAACCAATTTTCGTATATTATTACCTTATGATTGGTCTAGAGGTTAAAAAATAATATTTTAAAAAATCACATTAGGTTTAAGCAAAAAGGCTTCTTCATTAATAATGAAAACTTGCTAAAGCTACATTTACATAAAAGCTTGAACAAAAATACATTTACAGAGAAACGTGAACAAAAGTATACTTAAATAAAAGTCTAGACAAAAGTACATTTACATCACTTAACAAGCCTAGTTACAATTTCATCACTACTTCTTACCTCACTCCCATTGTTATCTAAAAGCTAGCTTTTCTTCTTTTAGTAGGTTTGTAAATTCATCTATTTATACTTCATGCACTAGCTTATTAATGAAAGGTTTCAAAATATTTGAAACGACAAACATTGATTGGTAAGCTTATATATATGCTTTTAACCAAATGCTTATAAAAATACCGTAATAAAAGAATGCATAACATTATTGTAATTTCAGTCCTTAAAGGACTTACTTTTAAGAAAAGTATGACAAACTTACAACTTTAAATGCTTTCCTATATAGTAGGCATTTTGTAATGTAAGACCTTGTCCCATTGTGTTGGGACCCGATTTTGGGACCGGACTCCAACCGAAAAAGCGGAAAATGAAACGAAAAACGAAAGCAAAAGCAAACGAAATCGAAAGATCGAAAATCACACTTAAGTCAAAGTCCGACATCCGAAAACGTGCCTTAGAAAAACATCGCGTTGGAAAACTCTAAAACAATCTCGATCTAAACTAATCCAAATCGGTATGAATTTTTTTTCTTCTCTTTTCTTTTTCAATTTATCCAAACCCATACAAAGCAATTCAATTTCCCATTTGGAAATTCATCCTCAAATCAAAATTACTCAATCATACACAAAAAGAACTTCAATAATTCCAAAAACCATCAACATAATTCATCGAACCTCCTGTCCGAAATCCCAGCATAAACAAACACAACCAATCCCATCATATACATAGCACTTTAAATAATTCTCAAACATCAATATCATCAGACCTCCTGTCCGGAACCCATATCACATTCAATCCCATTCATAATCATATGCAATTTATATACAAAACCATAATTCACTATTCTAATCAATATACACATCCATAATTTATTTACATTCCAAAATAGATACTTACAAAAATATTAATGACATTTCCAAGCCATAATACAACATCAATACCCAAAATCCAAAGTACACAACATAAGCCTAAGCTCTCATTTTTACAGAAATCTAACTTCAAAAAACATCATAATAAATACACACACGGATGTCTTGACTCGCTTTCATCCAATCTCCTTTTCAATACCTGGAGATGGGGATGAAAGGGGGGTGAGCTTTACAGCTCGTGGATAACATGTTTATAACCGAAAAATAAGCAAAAATCATTTTTCAAAATCTTTTGCCATTTCATTTTATAAAGATTTCACAGTAGAAAATTCATCAAAATGCTTATTTTTTAAAATTTCTCAATTTATAAAAAAATTCATGAACAATTTAAGAAACATGAATGCATCACATTTATTAACAGAAACAAAAACACATAACACATCAGAAATGGTTTGGGTCGGTCCAAGAAACAGAACGTACCGTGAACAGAACGTACTACACTTTCCCACATAGCGGTCCAGTGTAGCCGTGAACTTATGGGAGTCCTTAAAAGGAACTCCAATGCCGCTAGCGGGCAGGCGGGCGAAGCCTTAGACAAGTACACTTGACCCTCTTATGGGACCTAACCAAACCCACATAACACATTTCACACTTGAAAACAAACTGCCCGGAGGCATCTTTCAAAAACTAAGGTCTTATAATCATGTCATAATCAAACACAAATCCATTCATAATATCACAATTTCACATAGTAAAATGCGCAAACATTCACAAACAAGGAATGCAACAATTTTCATAATTCATCAATTCATTCATAAATAATGAATTTAAGAAATTTTATCAATTTATCAAATCATTGAAAACAATGAATTTAACCTTTGTAACAATTTTTCAAAATCATTCGGAAATAATAAAATTCGAAAACCCTTTCTTTCACTCTCTTAATTTTTCAAAAACACATACATAGCTTATAATTCAAAATATAAACATGGTACCCACCTCATATGCTTGAAACTTGTCCAAAACTTCAATTTTTTCAAAGCCTCACTTAAAAAACCCTAATTCAAGACCAAAAAATCCTAATTAATAAACATCCAAAATTGAACATCATAAAAGGCATAATCACCAAAATTAACTATAGAAATCCTAATCCGATAATATTCTTAAACTATCTAAACCAAAATCTAATTAAAAAATCAAAGATCAAAAATTGACTCTTACCTTAATCTTCTCCAAATTTGAAATTTCTTAGCTTGAAATGAAGCTCTTGAGCTCCCCCACCTTTCTCTCTCTTGAATCATGTTTGAAAACTCTCTTAAAATCCAAGAAAATGAAACCCTAACCTTTTCTTTCTTCTTTCTTCTTCTCCCATCCGAAACTACTCTTCTCCTTTCTTTCTTTCCTTTTGTTCTTTCATTTAAAATTTTCGTGCACTCTTTCCTCAAATATGACAGACCACCTTTCTTCTTTTTAATGAAATGCAAAAAGACCATTATGTCCTTCCATATATGCCTTATAACTTAATAACTTAAGTAAGCTTCCATTTTTGCCCTTCATGCCTTCTAACACTTTAATTTCTAACACTTTAATTCAATTTAATCAAATCAACCTATGCCATTTGATCTTACACAATTTAACATGTTAATTACTCACATTAACATGCTAATTTAGTCCTCAAAATCATAAAATAAATCAAAGTCTCAAAATTTATTAAATCATGATTTGCTTAGGACATTTTTTACATCACAAAATTGAAGGAATTTGCTAAAACTTCCTTCTAGAGAAATGTTACTCATTGTCTTACGATTCTAACGACACCAAAAACACTCAATTCGGTTCAGAAATGAAGAAGTTATGACCAAAACACTTTCAGCTCTTACTAATCCAAGACTGAACATTACACCTAACTTCACTCCAGAAATTGAACATCTTAGGGGCTAAATTGACATTTGATTCCTTCATATGACTTGTAGCCCCATGTCTCTATTTTATTTTACAATAAGAATCAGCTCAATTGGATCTCTACACATCAAAAATTTATCAAAATACTGAACTATGTTCAGAAAATTATCCAACTCAAACACTTTAACCAATCCTCTCTCTTTGATTCACTCAATCTTTTTCAATTCAATCTAAAAAAATCACAAATTTGGTATAGAGAGATAGAGGGATGTCTTAGGAATCCAACGCTTCAAAAATCAAATTAATCGGATGTCGGACGAAAAAGATATAAGCAAAAGAATGAAACAAATTTGAAATAAATAAAAAAAATTTAAAATCGCACTGTAGCAGCCGCAGACCCTCGAAGAAAACAAAAGCCGGCTCGCGATCGCGAGCCACAAGTGGCAGAGGGCTAGTCGTGATCGCGAGCCATCTGGCTCCGATTTTTCTTTTCTTGTTTTTCCTTTTTAAAACCACAGAACTTCAAAATTGTACAACTCTTCACTCAAAACTCCAAAATTTTCAAATTTGGTATCATTGAAAAGATAAAAAGAAGCTCTACAACTTCCACAAAGGACTTAAAAATAAATTCCTTTTTTAAAGGGGTCAAAAGCCCACTCAAACTTTCTGTCCAAAACATGCCACCCTAAATAGACACACAACTTCTAAAATTTCTATCTTTCAACTCCAAGGTCCAAACATAACATATTTTATATCAATTTAAAGATCAGGAAGCAACCCACAACTTTCATGAAGGACAGAAAAATCAACTTAGTCTCTAAAGGAGGTAAAAACCCTTTCAAAAGCACTGCCTATAAAAAAACAGTTCAAACAGTAACAGTATTTTTCCAAAACTTATATCTTCTTATTCCTAAGTCCAAAAATGACATATTATACACCAATGGAAAGCTCTAAACATGAACTACAATATTCAAGAAAACCTTCCAATCCAATTCAAACTCTAAGGGGGTCAAAAACTCAGTCAAAGTTTCTACTCCCAAAAAGTCATCATGAACAGTAACACAATTTCTAAAATTAATAACTTCTCATTCCATTGTCTAAAAATTATATACTTTATATCAATGTAAATATCAAAACAAAATCTTCAACTTTCATGAAGCACTTAAAGGCAATTTTAACCTCTAACTAGGTCATTTTTTCAATTAAAGATTCTGCCATGTTAAAAAATCACCTAATCACCTAAACCATATCTAAACTTTCAAATTTCATATCTTCCAATTTTCACAATAAAAAATAACATATTAAACATCATTGTAAAGCTATAAACTTCCTTTACAACTTTCCATAAGGCTACTTGCTCCAATTCAAACCACATCAGTACAGAAATTGTCCTCAAAGAAGTACACACAATCTTACCATAATGATCATTTCCAAAAACAAAGCAAAATACTACTTAAATTCGAATGATCATAACTTTCAATCCCGATATCGAAAA
>JAOQMR010000213.1:9368451-9383598 GCA_027563865.1 Erythroxylum pelleterianum
GGGTTGCAGGGGATGGGGGTTGCGACCCTGCCAGGCTGGGCCTGTCGCCCCTGGACCCGGGGTCGGGGACCCAACACCAACACATTGATTGTTCTACTCCTAACTTTTAATATAATCATATAAATGATAAATAAAATGCTAGATAGCTTTAATCTCATCATATTGTTGTTTATTCTTATCTTCCTAATCAGCAATTTCATTAGCCTCTTCCTTAGCATATTGTAAATCTCTATTGTGACATTTTCTACTTCTTAAGCATGTCGTGTTACCGTCTTATCCTTGTCATTTTATTCATGCTTCTATATGTTAATATCATTTCTATAAAGTTTTCTCCAATTATAACCTTCCTTTTCCATAATTTCATTTAATGCTTCTCATTTCACTATTTTGGTTAGCTTCTAAACATTTTAGTGGTATGTCATTTATGTACCAAACTCGTATCATCTTTTGACTTCTCAAAATAATCCCTCTTTTCTTCGTATTTGCACCTTGGTCCTTCCTCAATTAAAATTTAGGCCTTATTTATTTTTTATTTTTCTCAATCCAAAACTTCCTTAATTTTTAAATTAGCTTCCAAACTTCATTTCCATCTTTAATTCAACTAAACTTTTATAATGCCCAAAAAACCAAACTAACCTATAACAAAATAAAAAACAAGCAATAAAAATTAATTTTGATAATAATTTAACTAAAGGACTATGATACAAAAATAAGGTGGTTAAAAATTAATCAACATGCAAATATCAAATCTAGTAAGAAGAGGTAGCACCCATATGAAACACTTAACGAAAACATAATTTATTAAAAATTTTAAATTTTTCAAAAAGATTAAAATGTAATAAAATATTTAGAATAAAATTAATTGTGAGTTTACTTCAAATGACAATAGCATATATCAAGTAGGTAGCTGCATGTTTGCAAACACTGAATATTAACCGATAAGGATTTTTAGAAAACTTGAAGGAAAAATCCTTTGGTACCTATATATTAAAACTAAATTGATATAATCTTTTATAGGAATATTTTTAGAAAACTTGAAGGAAAAATCCTTTGGTACCTATATATTAAAACTAAGTTGATATAATCTTTTATAGGAATAATATTTTTTGTAGATTTTGTTTTTTGCCTATTTCCCTCGCTAACTCCATCTACTTATTTCTTAACTCACTTTCAATTGCAACTTTAGGTCCTAGAAGGAACAATGAAGTATATAGTAAAAGGACAAACATAAGGAGGACAATCAAAATGACTCAATGCAACATCTTTCACTTAAAAAAGAAGCAAATATATTAGTCCCACATATTTGAAAATTAGTAACCGAATGATAGATTTAATAAAAAAATTTACATTTTTTTGATGAATCTCTTTAATGAATAACTTAGAATAAACACAAATCAATAATAATAACAATAATTCAATGAAAGTCCCGCTGATATGTGAGATCTGGGGATGTTAAATAATACATAGTCATACCCCTAACTAGCAGAAAGATTGTTTTAGATAGAAACACAAATCAATAATAATAAGGTTAAAACATACTTAATTTATAATCTTGTAAAAACTTTTCTGGAGCTATCAACTACAAGCTATTCAAATGTTCAGCCTCTTATGGTATCTATATAGTGGAGAAAAGAGAACTTTATGGTAACATGTCATAATTATTTAAATATTAAGAATGTTAACATGATTTGATTCAACTTATTCAACATGACTATAATGTGTAGTTTAATTCTTTCCTAATCAAATAATCCAATTGAACATAAAGTATGGAATTCATATACATTCTATTTAAATTCAATCATATTCTTTTTTACTAATTAGTAATTGATATGTAAAAATATTCTTTTTCAAATCTCAATTCACTCTGATTAGAAAATTTCTTAAATCATTATTATTTAATAATAGTGAAATATTATCTATAATTACTTTAGGATAACAAATCTTTTATTATTTTACACAACTATGTGTTTATAATTCGTATTATATCCAAATACTATCAATTAAGCCACTCTAAATAGAACAGGTCATAGTAGTCATAACAATTAAGGATCAATTATATAATTATTATGATACAATTATCCAATACATAAAAGTAATGTTCTATTTAAGATTATTACATCAGGTTAGTTCAGCGAATGTTTTTTAATAAACATTTACACATTTGTTCAATTATCTTCGTATTTTAACCTATAAAATCTACCATTTCTTTCATAAGAACAAAAAAGTATGCATGCTAATCTTTTTACTCTATTAATATCTAGTCTTATTAAAGCAACAACTAGTAATAATTTAAAGATAATTATTAAATGCAATACAATTGTCATAATTACGATCTCCTAATAATTTTATTTGCAAAATATATTTATTTACATGCTTTACTTATACATTAATTAATTATATAAACACATATAAGATAAAAAAATATCAATAATACATTATATCAGAAAACTTAAATTAATTAATTACCTCTTAAGGCATAAATCACGTCACATGTTCTGTTAACGACTCTACCTCTGTTCATTCCATCAATTGTCAAATATAACCAAATTGGTTGCATCACCTGTTACAATAATTATCCAAAATCAGTTTTTTTTCAAGTGCCCATTTTTATGCGTAACATCCTAAATGTTAAGAACGCAATTTGGTCGATCCTAATTTTTGACAAAATGGAGAGGGCCCCCATTGCCAGCTGGGATATCATATTAGCAATAATGAAAATAGTCAATTTCAATGTTAGTGCATTGAAGCGTTTAAAATTTTTCAATATTTTATTTAAACTTTAATTTATGAGAAAGATTCATTAATTTTATACAATTTAGCATTTGAGAAATATTTTTAATGTTAAAATTATTTTAAAACTAATTTAAATTTAAGGTGATAAATTCTAGTACAAAGATTAAAATATAACACTTTCTAAAAAAATCATGTTTAATATTGCATTTCGAATTTTAGCTTTTTTCAAATTGAATTTTGCATATTTGTTATAGATTAGCTTCTACTTGTTCGCATGCTTAAAAGATTTAAGCATTAATGTTTAGAATCTCTCGTTTCTTCCATGAAATTTACTAGTGTAGAATATACATGTCCCTCTATGGACGGCAGAGAGGTAAGATAGATTATACACGAAAGAACAAACAAGTTAGAATTGATCACACAAAACAGAAGCTTTATATTAGATGTCTTGGCACCTTGAACAAAAGCTACAAATGTTAATAGTTTATCTTTGTTAAAGTGGAGGGAGAGAAGAAAGAAGACTACAAATTTTAGTTATTGCAGCCTAACCCTCTTCTCCAGACTCCCAGGTGATTGGTTTTGTGGTGCATTCAGCTGTTGGCCCTTTCTTTTGCAGCTGTTCACAAACTCTGAAAAAGATGGAAGTGATGGCAGCTTCGTGCTCTGAGAAGCACTTTTTGACGGTGAAGTTCTGATAGACCTTTCTGATGAAATGCTGCAAGAGATGTCAGCGTTTGAGGTTTTAGGTGGCCTCTGCTCCAGGGATGTCTCAGGTTCCTCTTTGGACATAGCATTCCCGGTAGGGGAAGGCGTGTCAATGGCTAGCCGGGCTCTTAGCTCGGCGGAATTTGTTGTTGACAGCCACCTCACTGTACTTGCCAATTGAGAAATGTAAAATGTTTTGCCGCTCTTCCCATACTTCTTGTAGCACTCACTTTCAAGAAGGGTGGCTGATGTCTCAAAATCCACACTGCAACAGGGAATTTAAGCCAGTTTAAGTCTACCCGAATTATCTTTTCATATTTTCAAAAAGGGTTCAGAGAAATTTTGCACACTCAACGAGTAGGCTTGTTTATTATACAAGACAGAGCTCAAGGACATGAATCTTAAAGAGTCGACCTCTGAAATTTTGACTTGCATACAATCACAGGACAAATAGAGTGACTCGGGAGTGATAAACGCACCTCAAGTTACCAAGTCGTTGCTGAGCCTGCTTTAGAGCATTTAGTAATCTTTGTTTGCTTCCTTCCCTCAAGGTTTGAGAGATGGCATTCTTATCCAGTTTTTTGTCCTGTCAACAGGTCAAAGCTAAGCATTAGATGCGGGATAACATTTTAAATTAGCAAACTGTTCCAATAACTAGGATCATTTTTGTAGATTGAACTCAAAATGATTGGAAGATATGATAATGATAATTGCCAGCCTTTCACTTGAGATGTCCATAAATCTCTGCTTACAAGATTAAATCATGAATAAGACACTTTTTTTAATCTATAGCAAAATAAAGTGGTGGGAAAAGGAAAATATAAGACTTCGAGATGGACCTGTTTATCAGCATTTTGTTTATGATAGTAACTTTTTTCTGCATGCTCCAATAACTCAATCTTTGCACTGATGCCCAATTTTTTTGATAAGCTTGATCTGGATAGGTTTGTGACACCTTCTTCATCCTCTGGCAAATGGAAGACTCAACAAAAGAGAACAACAAACAAGAAATTATCCGAGTCTGGAACCCCATCCTCCAGGTCAAAGCCTAGCAGATGGTGAATTCCATAAATGATGCAAATTGTAAAATGATTCACCATCAGTTTCAGAAATATCTTCCTCAGAACAACTGGCTTCATCATCTCGATTCCAGAACTCTGAGGACTGCTCTTTATCAATCATATCCTTGGAGCTGAATACAAGCACAAAAGGATCAGCATATAGAACATCATGGAACATAGAACTCAAAAGACTGAACCAAGTTGGAGCAAAGCCAACACAAAAATATGAAATTAGAAGAGTGCAGGTTTCGCTCTGGGCACCAGCAGCAAGGCAGAGATAGTAAAAAATATTTAAACTGAATAAGAAACAGGAAAATTTCAAAATGCATAGGAAGCTAGAATGATGTGTGAGAATGTCTAATTAGAATAATCAGAAGAGACCTGTTTATTAATACTTGAGAATGATTACATCTCTGATGGACAGCATAAGTTGCATTGAGCTCCTCCAGACGCTTGACAATTAGATTTGGATTTTTGCATGCATCACATGATTTATTGCACAGAGATGGGGATACCTGATTTGGGCAATGTGAAGAAAACAGATTGAATGTTTACAGAAAATAGACAGTAGAATAGTAGAGATTAAAAAAATTACAATGAATCTGATTAACTCTTCTTTGTACAAAAAAGACACTAGAATAGGATAGATAAAAAAATTACAATGAATCCAATTACCTCTTCTTTGTAGAAAAAAGACAGTAGAATAGTAGAGATAAAAAACATTACAATCAATCCGATTACCTCTTCCCCAAAACTCTCAAGTATCTTTTTCCTCCGGCAACCAGAACCCTCACAGTACTCAACCATCTGATATTGAAGGTATTCTATGTTAACATGATTCAACAAATAATTCGCTTACAGAAGTTGAATGACAAACACCTGACTGAAGTCTGATAAACACTTGTCTGACATTCGATCTGGAGAGCTCGAGGATTGCAACTTTTTGCTCTCAGAGTTCCTTAGAATAAATTCCTGACATATCATTTCAAAGTGATCAAGTAAAATTATGTTTTAATACCCTATACAGATATATGCACCATAAAAGTGATCAGCAGGGGAGAATACCATTCTTTTGCGATCATCAACTCCATAGTATAAAAGACTTTTGGATGGCAATTGATCGCGGCCAGCTCTTCCAGACTCTTGATAAAAGGCTTCCATTGATTTTGGAATATTAAAGTGGCAAACTATTCTGACATCCTTTCTATCTATACCCTACATAAAATTGATGAGTGAATTAGGAAATAAGACACGGAGTTACATTGTGGAAACTCCAGTGCACATGGAACAGTGCACATGGAAACGATATATTTGTAACGTACCATCCTGACAAAATGTCACCATCTCAATTAATGAGAGTGCACCAAAGTACCTCCAAGAGAAACGAAAGCAAGGGAAAGACAATCATCACAAGCTAACCGTCAAACTTGAAGGATCAGAATGTAGAGAAATTAAAAGAAGAGTTTTCCTTTGGGTGGAAAATAAATGAGAGATTAACTTGTAGCCTTAAATGTGATAGTTCAAATATGCAAATAGAAAGCAGTCCTTAATAACAGGAAGTCCTCATCTGAATTGCTGCAACTTTGAGGCCTTTCTTAGTCAAAGTTTGAAGTTAAGCAATCGATCATACCCAAAAGCCACGGTGGCCACAACAACTTGTATTTTAGAAGAAATCCAATCATTTAGAACAGAACTTCTCATCTTATTGTTTAACCCTGCATGGTAAGCTGAAAATGATACAGGGTTAAAAAAGAAGCTTATAAAGCAGAATCAAGTAGTGGAGAAAAACAGATCAAATGAGCAAACAATTTTTTTCACGATCACTTCAATACCAGCAGATGAAATTCCATTCCTTGCAAGATAAGCAGACAAGCCATCACAGGTTGCTCGTTCAAGGCAGTAAACAATTGCACAGACATTGCTACTAGATTTGAGAACAGAGGACAAATCAGCAAAAGGATCATCCAGAAGATCTTTGTACCTAACTGCATTATCAGGAAATCCACTCAGATGCACAAACACAAGTGAAAATTGATGCATCTACGTTTGAAATATAAAAGGGGAGTCTCAGGCCATTAAATAAAAGGTCTAAAGTTAAATGTGAAATTTTAGGCGCTTCAAATTCTTTACTGCAGTCGATTTTTCTACCATATTTCAGTTGATGAAAGGGTTTTTCCCATAGAAGGTAAACCTAAGAACATCTCATGATCAGTTTCATTAACATTTTTCGTAGACCAATTATCCCCAAACACAAAGGGATGAATTCTACACATAGACAGATTAAGTTTACATGGAAGAAGCCAAAGCTTCTTTGGATAAACAACTTACCTTCATAATAAATATTTGGACGATTGAAAGAAGATTTCAGAACTAAAGGATCTTGCAAGCACAAGGACCGTATGACATCTTTCTGAACTCTGCATATTGAAAGAGCAACTAAAACTGGCTATAGTTCTCTGGTGTTTTTAGAAAAGAAACCAAGTCATCTTGAATAAAAACATCTCTAGACTCACTTCGGCACAGCAGTTGCTGTCAAAGCCAATATTGGTACATCAGGAATGCAATTCCTCAAAGATGAAAGATTACGGTAGGCTGGTCTAATTAAAGCAAACAAATAAAAAGAGTGAATTCGATTCCTCAAAGATGAAAGATTACAGTAGGCTGGTCTAATTAAAACAAACAAGTAAAAAGAGTGAATTCGATAACTTCATAGAAGGAAAAATATGAGGCATTAGCCAATTTGATGGCATGTTGTCTCATTGTTAAGGTCAATCCCAAACCTGAAATCATGGCCCCATGTTGAGATGCAATGTGCCTGAAATTAAAAAATATATAAGGAAACAAAGAAAAAATGAATCATGGACATAACCTAAAACAACATTCAAACAACATAATACCATCCTAACAACATACAAACAATAGCTCACACCTCATCTATAGCAATGAGATTCAATAACCCTCTAGCATGGATCTTTGTCAGCTTTAACATAAACTGTGGTGTGGCAATCAGTTCTGGTGTGACGTACAGCAATCTTGTAGATGGTTTTCCAGAATCAAGGTCTTCGTAAATCTATTAATTTGAAAAGAACAAACGAGTTCCATTATTTTAGAAATAAGGGGTGAGATAAACCAAACAAGCCATAAATAGCAGTATTTAATTCATAAAATCAATCTGTTTTTCTAGATTTTTGATGGAAGATGTGCACGGTATGATTTTATGCTTAGAAAGAATAGTACTATTCAGTGACAACATGACATACAAGAAAGTAAAGATTTTAGGACAGCCAGATGTTACCAATACGTTTATCCAAAAATAAAACATGTCAATCAGACCAAACATAAAACAATGCTAACGTAACTGACCTTGGATTTGATATGCGATGCTTGGGTTGAGGAAAGATACTCAGCAGCAATTCCTTTCTCCTTCAATGCCATTACTTGATTTTCCTAATTCCAATTCAGGAAAACACGGGGGTGGCAAGGAAGAAAGGGAAACACAAAATCAAATATCGTCTCATTCTGCTACCTATGAAATAAACTAAAAACCAATGCTAAAGGAAGGAACTTTGCAAGTTACTCACCATCAAGGCTGTTGAAATAATTATAGATAACCATGTGAAGAAGAAGATAACGTAGTTAGCTCAGTGTCCTTAATTACAACCTTAAGAACAAGAACTTAAACCGAAAGAAAACAAAATTTCAAAAATGTGGAAGGAGAAAGAATCATTAGAGAGGACCTATTAAAGGAGAAATAACAAGCACGATACGTCCAGGTCTAGCAAGTGCGGGAATCTGATAACACATGGATTTTCCTCCTCCAGTTGGCATCAGACAGAAACAATCTCTCCCTAACAACACACATCCGATAACCAAAAAAAATTCCAAAATTAATTTATTGACACGAAACACAAACAAAGACAGAGGTGAAGATTAAGAAAAAATACCAACCACATAAAACAGCTTGAATAGCGTCCAATTGCTTGCCTCTGAAATCTGAATGCCCAAAATGCCATCTTAGAAGCTTCACCAACCCTTCCTTGCCACTAACTGTTATCTGCTTCTCGTTCCCACTCACGCTTTTCAATGGCAATGCCGACTTTTTCATCGCTCTCAACAGACCTATGATCTCTAACATTACACTCTAAAATCAGTATAGATTCAAGAAGAAGGAAAACAAAGGGAGACGAGAAACAAAACGAAAGAAAAACAATTTCTCACCTCGCAAAGTTGTTGATTTCTTAATCGAAAGGAAAACAAAGACAGCGCTCTCGGTCCGAAAACTGTTCAGAATTCAGACTCTCCAGAGCTTCGCGAGAACGCAAAATTCAACGAATGATTAAATCGAACACGTGTCAACTAAAAAACGGCGTCGCTTTGAATTTTTATTTCCCTGGGCTATTTTAGTCGCTTGTGATTGGCATTTTTACTTTTTTTTAACTCATTTGATTTTACGTTAATTAATAGAATTGAATGTAACGAACAGTTTATATATATATATATATATATAAAAACTGTAATATGATAAAATATTTTTTAAGAAAGAGAAAAAAGTTTATAATATAATGTAATAAAATATTATTTAAAAGATGAAAAAAATATAATATATAATAAATAATTATTAGAGTTGTTATAAGAAATTTAACGTTATGATTTTAAAACAAAATTTATATTTAATTAAAAAGTCACATCCATGACAAATTGTTTTATATTCTTATATTTTGAAATAATAAAATTTTATTAATTGTATTATTAATAATATACAATTTATTATTATTAATATAAAATAATATTATTAATTATTTAATAAAATTTATTATATTAAATATTATTCTATTTTATTTAATATATTAATTTATTTAATATAATATTATAACTTAATTATAATTAATATTTTAAAAATATATTAGATAATATATATTTATTAGCTCATATTTAATCCTAAACCAATCAACGTTTCCTTATTTTTATCATTTAAGATATAATAAAAGGTAACATAAAACCCTTTACCTTTATTTTTTTCTATTATATTTAATTCTATTTTATTATAAAACTTCTCTTGGAACGATACAACTGTATCACTTATCGCCACGTTCCATTATTAAACTTTTAACCACACGGCCCTTGGCATAGTGACGGGTAACAACTAGCAAGAGTGCAAAGTTTGAAACTTTGCGTCTGAAGTCTCCGGTATCCACTTCTACTCGTTAAGGCATTTTTGTTTTCCTGATTCCTTTTCTCAACTTTCCTGGTTTTCGGTTTGCGAAAGAAGTTAAATTTGTGGTTTTTTGGGGTTAATTGACCCTTGTTGTTCATGGGTGACAGAGATGGTCTTCTTGTGTTGGAATCGGCCTTCTCTTCAAGAACAGAAGGATTGTTTAAGCAAGTTAAGGATTAAGAGCTTGGAGCCCCATTTTTTTTGTTTATTTCACTTCTGTACTTTCCTTATGACGGGTTGAAGTTTGTTTCTTTCATTTTCTTGGTGGATTAGATGCTTGCTTACGCTGCTGCTTGCTAACAGGTCGAGTTCTTTCAACTATGACCCCAAGTACAGGGGAGCCACTGCTAAACCTTTGGCTTCTCTCAAGGAAGAGGCTGAGCTATCCAAAGATGGGTTCTTCCTAAACCATGCTCGTGTGCTTGTTGGTTCTGGTTTTGATACTTATGAAAAGGGCAAGTTGGCTCTTCAGAATTGGAGGTGTTTCAACTGTTTTCCATATAGTGGGTGAGAAATTGTGTTTTTGGGACGATCCTAATGGTGGAATTCGATTGCAGACATTTCGGACTGAATTGGGCGTTTGTTGATCCAAAGACCCGAATTGAAAATGGGGTAAAATTCTGTGTTTGTGTGAATGAGTTTCTTCCATGGGTTATGATGCCGTCGCAGGTGGTTTATGTAAATGACAAAAGGGATGCTACGAAGGGAATGACTTCATTTTCTTTTGGCAGCGGTACCCTTGGAGGTCACCTGCTGGTTAGTAGCTTTTTTCTAATATTGTTATTTGGCAAGAGATTCAATCATTTGGACGTTCTTCGATTGTTATGATGTAGAAACTTGTGCTCCTTGTTTTGCTTGGAAAAAGATGATTCCCACTATTTGCTGTATCCATTCAAAGTTTTGATTACTGTTTGGCAGAAGTCACATTGTTGTTTACCTGTATGCAGGCAGGAGAAGAACGCTTCTCAATTGAAATGGATGAGAACGACCAGGTGTGGTACGAGGTGCTTTCCTTCTCAAAACCTGCTCATTTTCTTTCATTGCTTGGATATCCATATGTGCAACTACGGCAGAAACATTTTGCTCATCAGTCTGCCAATGCAGTTATAAAAAATGTGACTGGCTCACTGGAATAGCTATTTCAGACTTCAATTCCTACAGTGAATGATTGGCTGTAGTCATCTTCCGGATTTATGCCTTCCCCGTTGTTCCCAATTCCCTGCCAACGTGTTGTTACTAATATGGCAATTGTCAATTGCTAATACAGCTGATATTTCTTCTTTCCTTTTTACTTCTGCAACAATGAGATAGAAGGAATTGTGGCATAACTAGCCCCACCGTGCTTAATGGTCTCTCTGTTACATCCTCTGTATCTGAAACATTGCCTACCTTTAAACCACAATCAAATAATGTTGCATTTGGTTAGCAGAATGTGTAAAGTTGGTTATACGTTGTAGGTAGAGAGGATGAAAGGAAAGGAGGAGCAGTGTAGCCTCAAAGCTTATGAGATCTTAGGCATTAACTTTATTTATTTTCAGTCAGTTGCAGTACACATTACGTAATAAAACCTTCAGTTCTGCATACACGAAGTCCCGTGTACAGGTTCCAGATAAATCAAGCTGGTGACAAATACAAGGGCTCCAAATTTAGGGCCCATACACTGTAAACTTACTACCACATAGAGGTAATACAGATGATGAGACCGTGCAATCCATTTTCTTCCAAACGATCGAAACTAGTAGCAGCTCGCTCACCTATACAAGTAAAACAAAGGCATTACCATCAGTACAATACATAGACATAGCCACACGTATCTAAGTTGAACTTGTTCATCCTTGTCTGTGTCTTCCCATCACCAATCTTTCCAAGCTGAACTTTCAGAAACTTATTAGAAATTTAAGAACCTTAAGGATGGAAATTCATAAGGGCTCATGCTTAACCATGAACTCTGCCGAAATCTGTTTCATTATGTGTATCAATTAATGAGAAAGGTATACTGTCGGAGATTTAAAAATAAGGATTGTCAGGGGAAATAACAAACTAAACAACAATTACAACAACACAGAGCTTCTTAACTTACAATGAAGATTTAAGGTGAGCAGACAGACCTAAGTTGAGAAGACAGTTCGGTGCTTTGGTGGCCAGAATATATGAGAATACTGTGGCATTTCTAGAGTCTCAATTCTACTATCCTCTAACTGGAACACCTGAATATAATCAGCTCTTAATGTTCCTCCAATGTAGATATCATCGTCTGTGAAGTAAATACGGTTGCCTTTACCTCCACCAAGTTCTCCGCACGAGATGGAGAAGCAACACTCTACCCCAAGAACAAATATTCTATCACCCAACGACTTGACTTGAATCCATTTACCCCAATCTTCGTCCAACTTAAAGACTCTAAAATCTACCGTCTTCGGGGTGACATTCCTGTATCTCAAAGCTTGATGAGAGGGGTTGAATCGGTGATTATTAGCGTAGAAATTACCTCTCCACTTCCTTCTTTCACCATCCAGATACCGATCAACTACATAAAGATCTCCACACGATTCCACCAAATTCTTCTTTCCACCGCATCCGTACAACGGCGGCGAGTACTGGACCACCCTCAGAGATGAATCGATCCACGAAACTGTGCCCCAACAGTCAACGACGTAGAATTGACCCTTATGAACTATGATGTCGTCGTACTGAAAATTCTCATCACCCAAAAGCGCCCAGTCCTCGTCTCCATGTCTCCAATACCCCAACTTTCCTTCTTGAAAAATCGCCAGAAAAGCAAACCTATCTCTGATGCAGCTCTCTGATTCTTGAAATAACACGACTTTATTGACCCCAACAACAGAAGACCCACATGAAGATCTGAGCATAAAAGCTTGACAAAGCTCGACAATACGAACGTCCAACAAGTTCAACCTGATAGGAGGGTACGTGATGAGTTGCCCTGAGAGTGGATGCACCAACCTCAGTTTTCCTTCTGATGTCTCCTGAACTTTGACCAACCAACGCTTTGACTTTTCTACTTCTTCTTCTTTATAAGAAGAACTTGGATTGCGAAGAGAGAGGAGCTCTATAAGGCATATTCTAGACCGAGAGAAGACGGCTTCAACCGGTGAGTGGGGAAGGTTGACTGTGACTGGTGGAGTTTTCCGGTCAAAACACGGCTTGGAAGACGAAGAGTGCCATGAAGAACAAACGGAGCGAAAACGGAGGACATCAAGAGGAGAATCAAGCAGGTTGCTGATGGTTTTTAGCAACTCACTCGGCAGATCGGCCCATTGATTAAGAGTAGTGGTATTCATTTCTCTTCTTATTTTTCCTTTGTTGTTGGAGTTTGGTACTTTTATATGTCTGCTGCTTGACTTTTCTTCCTATTACTTCCAAAAACATTCGGTTGACGGGGGTCTTCACGGACTTGCAAGTCCACGAAGCGCACAATGTGGTTCGTTTGAGTTTACGGGAGAAGAAAAGAATGTTGTATGATCCATTACGAGCAAAAGTCTACTTTAAACCCAAAATCTAATTTGAACTTCAAGATCTCGATAAGTTCATGTTTCTTTCTCCCTTCTCTTTGGGGTCTTGGGTACATAACGAAGAACCTCACATTGGCATTTTCATGTATCGTTTTCTCATCAAATAGGTTCTGGACCCGGTCATTTTTTAGTCTCATATCCTTGTTCAATGCTAATCAGTTTATGAAATTTCATTATTTACCAAGAATTCAAGGTATATCTCGTAATTCTACACTTTGACTTATAATTTTAGACGTATAATAAAAAACCACTCTTTAATATACTATTTGTGTATATTTGTTTGGATGCTTAGTTACCCAAAGGAAAGGAAAAGAAAGGAAATCTTGCAATTTTCCTCCTTTTTTTACCAATTTGGTGGGAAAGGGAGGGAAATTACAAGATAAGAATAAAAATGGCCCGAATTTCCCTTTCATTCCTCTCAATTCTCTCTCTTATTCTTTTCCAAACAATGGAAAGGAAGAGAAATACAATTTCTTTTCCTTTATCTTTTCTTGGTTTCCGCCATCCAAATAAAGGCAGGGCTATGTAAGCATTCACAAAGTTCAAGTTATGCTTGAACTTTTTTGCTGACAATAATTTTATAACATGTTAGCTATATCTTCTAAAGTGCGAACATTGTTTAAACAAAATTTGACCAAACGTAATCAATTTCTAAATCTTGAAAAACCTCACATCCTTCGCCATATCCCCTATTCGTCTAAATTTCTCCTAACTTCCTTTAGTCTCCTAATTAAAAGATAGTTGTGTCCTCGTCACTTATGGAATGAGCATTTGCGACTGGCTCTCTCCAATCAAGGCATATCTCCCACATATGCACTCGAATGCAGGATTCAACAAATATTGGTTGCCCACTTCTGACAAGTTCGTGCTAGGCAAGGGAGGATCTATTCCGGGACTCCTCAAAATGAAGTAAATTTCCGTGAGTTCAGCCAAGTTCAAATGTTAGAACTGCAAAGGAAGACTACAGATTATTACAATTCTTCTTGAATCAGTTCAGTTGTTGGTTGGAGTTCTTGCAGGAGTTTATGCCAAAGATGAATATACCAATCTGAATGAACAAGATCAGGAGCATAACGAGGCTGTTGAATTTCTAATTATTTGAAAGAAAGAAACTGTCTTATAGGCCAATCATACCCAATAAAATTTTCCCCGAAGTACATGAAAGATTAACGTGCATCAATCTCAGTATATGTTGTTAAAAGCTTATTTTGTAAGGAATAAATCCTAAAATAGATATGGCACTGTCAACTGTTAGATGTTCATCTCCACCAACTGGCTAATATTCATTGGTGTCACATATCTACTTGATCCTCCAAACATTGACAGAGCAGCTAGCCTGGAAGCTGCTGCGGTTGGGTGAAAAAGGTCCCAGAACAAGTACTCGTGTCGATTTGAACAAAGGGTTGGATCTATTCTTGAGTCGCAGGGAAGTTCTCCATTGAAGGTTCCTTTCCCACAGCACGCATTTTTAACTTCTTTCATGCCTGCAAAAAGTTGCAGAAGATTGAAATTGGTCATTAGAAGGTTACCACTTTTTAAAATGGAGAACTATAAAGCATCTATTTTGCATGTCAAGTTTGGGACTGAAATGCTTACCAAAGACCAAAGGATTTTCCATGACATCACTTGTCATTTGATAAGAGTTTGCAAGTGAGTACTTCACTCCTGGGAATTGTGAGCTCCAACTCGTTAAAAACGCCTGAATGTTTACAAAGAAAGCTACAGCCAAGTCGTTCATTTCCTTGATGCAGGCATCGGATTTGAGAACTGCTCGGGGCCTAGGACAACATCCAATTGGCGGAACGCTTACAATGGCAAACTTTCGAGCTCCCAAGTCATACAGATTCTGTCATATTAACAAATAAAATTTTATACCTTTCCTAATCATTTTCCCTTTCAG
>JAOQMR010000213.1:9396636-9424965 GCA_027563865.1 Erythroxylum pelleterianum
CATTTTTTGTTTCGTTCCGTCTCTGGGGATTCTGTTCTGTTCCGTCTTCAGCTACCGGAGACAGCAACCATACAGGCAGTAAGTGTGTCTTAAAATATGTATAATCCTAGAGAATTCCAATAAGATCCACAATCTCATATATAAGTGTTCTTAAACATATGTCTAAACCTATAAAGTTACAAGAAGGCCTATGGTTTAAGACAGACATACCTTAATCCTTGTGAAGTACAGAAGTTTAATAGATAGATATGGTCATGTCCCAAATTGTATCTCTTATAAATTTGATGCATATTGAAAGATTAAAAACCTTAATTTTTAATTAGTTCTTCATCTTAAATTTCTATAGGGTTTATAGGAGCAACCATCTTTACTTTTCTTTTTCTTTATCTCATCTACAACCCTACATGGCTAATTCTTTACACTTCGTCAAAGAAAACCAAAATATTGGGATGTATTAAACTTGAGATTTGATTTGTTTTTATGTTTAAATTTATACATTTAGTATCAATTATTTTCTATATTCATCTTTATGACTATATTGATTAATTACTAAGAACGCTTACTAGTTTATTACTTAATATATTATTTAGTTAAATATTAAATATATAATTGTTTATTCCCTATAATCTTCAAAGCAACAACGATTTTATGAAATGATGTTTTTCAAGATTCTTAAATTTTAGGGAGGATATTTAGCTAAATTAATCTAACCTTATAGGCATTGTTTTCTTTTATTTCATCGATCTCTCTTAAGTTTTTAAAACTATTACTCAATTGAATTCTATTTATTTATCCTAGGGTTATTTAGTTGTTAGCATTAATTAGATTATGTATTCTTTCTAATTAACTATAACAAAGAAGAGATAGGAATTAGTTTGAATGATGAATATTTAAAGTATAAATTCATTTATGTTGTAATGGAGATTAGTATACAACTCCAAAGGTGGATATGGACTAGAGCAAGGTTTGGTTTTATAGTGATTCCTTTATGTTTTAATTTATGTTATTTATTGATTACATTTTTATTATTGCTTTATCATAATCACAAACCTCCCCTTATTTATTCTTGTTTATAAAGAATGAAACAAAACTTAAAAACTTTTTATGGGATATACTCTTACTTTTACTATTACTTAATTATTGAGAATAAATTATTTTTTTGGGTACATGCAATAGCACTCCATTAGGATCTTAGTTAGTCAAACATTCTCCCCCTTTCTTCTTATGACAATGATAAAATATTTAGTGATATTAGGAAAAGTAAATGACTTTGAATAAATTCTCCTTATGTTAAGGCAAATATGTAATGCACTCTCTTCCTAAATTCATGTAGCACTTGATATCAATAATGAAATTTCAATATCATCATTTCTCTCATTTTTGTTAATATTAAAAAGGTTATAGTTCATATGAAGTAAAATGCATCAAAATGGTTAAGTAGACAAATAACAACCCTCCCCCTTTTCAAAATTTTTGTCAAATGAGCAATTTTTCATCAAGGAACACATAAAATAAAAGAAAAATTCTTATACAACTCATGTACAATTTTCAAATATCATAAATTTTCCCCTTTAGAATATATAACAATTCTTTCACTCCCTAACTATATATACACCAATTTATATCCTGAGTCTGATCAATATAAAGTGATCTAATTTTATGTACTGCCAATAATTAATATGAGAAACAAATGGCATCTTGAAGATATTATTACATGTCTTTATAGTCCACCTAGCTTAATGTTTTAGCTTTAGCCATTTACTTTTTGTAGGTTAAAGGCCATGAACTGAATTTACTTATATTAGTTTCTACATCAGTTAAATAATTAGTCTTTATACCAACTTTCTTACTAGGCTTATGTAAGGATCTTGGTGTTTTTCCTTTTAAAAGTAATTGTTAGGGATACCATTTTTGTTCCTCATTTAATATTAAAAGAGGTGATATTGTTTATTGGTATTTATTTAAAACCATTTGAGATTGACCTAAAAGGTAAAGAAATCAACATGTTCTAGACACCTATATAAATTTGGGTCCATGTGGTTTAATTTTTAAGCATCATTTGAAAGAGTAATTTTTATGGATATGTCCAAAATCACAATAAAAATAATATCTCATCTAATGGAAATTGAAAGTTTTAGTATGACATAAGAAAGACCTATAAGAATATGGCCTATATGCATTTTTAGGTCATAACGTATTAAATGGGTGATATGATTTTGTCATTGACATTTTCCAGATACCTTAAGCAAAGATGAGACCTAATATAAATTGTTTGATACAATCGTCACTCTGTATTATTAAGAAAAAACAGAGAAAAAAAGGTCTAAAAAGAAAAATGAGTTTAAAGATCATATTATAAAATAAGAAAGGCATTAGATACCCTATTTTACTTACCTAAGTCCAAAAAGAATGTTCTATAAATTTAAAGATTTTAAAAGATAAATAAACTTAGGTGTGAGATAAATAAAAGTATGATACGAAAGAAAATGAAACATGTTAAATTCCTAAGAAATTATGGTTTACATATGACTTCAAATACAAAAATATTAGAGATCTTTAGATCGTGCCATATGGCTTAGAGATAAAGAGAAAGTATAAAACGATAATAAAATATTTAACAAAATGAAATTGGATTTTTTGTGTGATTTGATTAAAGAAAAAAAGTTTGGGTGGAACAACTCTAAACTGAAAAGATATTTATTAAATTTAGAAAGAAAGCCACAAAATAAGGAAAAAAACCTTTATTAGAAATAAGTTAGATGAATAAATCTAAATTAAATATAGTTAAATGGATTTGAAGAAAAAGAATTTAAAGATAATGTTGGACCCCGAACCTTTCTGTAAGCTAGGACTATTAACCGAGGAACTATTGGCAATTAGATATGTGTAAATAAGAGAAGAAATTATGAAATTGAAATGAAATGGAAAGAGATTAATTAAGCCAAAGTCATAGGATTGGTTAAAGGTCATGAGTTGGATAATTTTCTAAACATAGTTCAGTATTTTGAGGAATTCGGGAGCTATAGAGATCCAATTGAATTGATTCTTGAGGCTAAATAAAATTAAGATATGGGGCTACAAATCATGTGAAGGGATCGAAATTTAATTTCATCCCTAAGATTGTCAATTTCTGGAGTGAAGTTTGACATAAGGTTCAGTCATGGTTAAGTGCAGGTCTGAAAGTGTTTTGGCTATAACTCCTTCATCGCTGATCCGATTTGAGTTTTCTTGGTGTCATTTTGAAGATGAGACATAGAGGAACAATTATCTAGAAGGAAGTTTAGCCAAATTCTGTCATTTATCTGCTCAAAATTAGGAAGAAAGATTACAATTTTTAAAGGCTAAGTGCAGGGGCAATTTTGGAACTCCACTTAAAGAGTTAAGATTGCAAGGCTTTTAAGGGAGGGCACATGGGTCATTAACCCTCCACTAATGACATGGCAATAAGACAAAAGGGGGCTGTCTTGGGTTGAAGGAGAGAGTCGAAAATGAGAGGGAAAAGAAATGAAACTAGGAAGAGAGAAGAGAGAAGCAACGAAGGTGAGAGGAAGAAGAAGAAGACAGCAGCTAGGGTTTCGGTTTTTAAGGGATTCAAGCAAGGTTTTTCTATGCTTTTCTAGAGGAAAGAATGGGATGAAGATGGAAGCTTTCCATGGAGCTTGAAAATTCGAAAATGAAGAGAGAGAAGGTAAGAGAGAGAAGTGTTTGATTTTGAGTCTTTTGTTGAGTTTTTGGTTGAGATAGGTTAAGAAGGTTATGGGATTGAGTTTTCCTATGATTAATTGAAGTGATTATGCTATGATTGATTAGTTAGGGTTGCCCAATTTGAATCCTTTGTGATTTGGGGATTTGTTTTCCTTGTGAGTTTTGATGAAGGAAAATTAAGGAAGGGAAGAGAAGACAAGAGGAATCAAGAACAAGTAGAAGCATGTTGAGCAAGAAGGAGACAAGTATTAAGCAAGGATTTTTAAGGTGGGTTTCTTGCTTATGATTGATTAATAAGACAATAATGTTTTTTGTTCAATCAAGAAAGTACTTTAGAAATGTTTTCCTTTATTGTTTTTGAATGATCCAAGAAATTGCTAAATTTGTTGCATTCAATGTTTTTGAATGATTTGAGAATTGCTTTGTGAATTTGTTGACAAATTGTGAAATATTGATGTGAATGCATATGAAATATGCCATGTATATGAAAATAAGTTTTCAAGCATATGCCATTTGGGCAAAATGAAAATTCAGTTTTTATGCATGAATTCATGTTATGTGGGTTAGGTCAAGTCCACCCAAGAAAATGTCACGTGCACGTCTACCATGAATAGGCTTATCCCGCCTGCCCGCAAGAGGCACGGAGTTCCTTTTAGGACTCCTCACGTTTACGACTACACAAGGCCATTTTATGGAATTGTGTAGTTCGTCATGAATTGTGGACTTGCCAAACCATTTATGATGTGTTTATGTGCTTATGACATGTACTCAAGTGATGCATTCATGTTTTGTAGTTTATAAATTGATTTCTGAGAAGATTTTGAGAAACCAATGTTTTATGGATTTTTCAACAAGAATTCTTCTAAGAGCTCAGTTTTTTGAACAGTTTTTGCTTGTTATTTGTTATAAGCTTATTACCCACGGAGCTTTCAAACTCAGCCCCACTCTTTTTCCCCCTCTCCAGGTTTTGAGCAAGTGATCGAGTGAAAGTGATTCAAGGCATGAATCCGGATTTACATGTTTTGTTGTATTTTGAATTGATTAATGTAAACCAAGGCTTCAACTGGAATTTGAGATTATTGGGTTTTGTATGTTTTGTAATTTGGGTGTTGATAATGAATATTGTAATATGGCTTGGAAATGCCATTGGATTTTGTAGAATTCTTGATATATGATGTTAATGAATTATGGATTAGCTTATGGATATGAATTCTGGAAATAGTGTATCATGATAATGAAATGTGAATTTATGATGGATGTTGAGCATGAATGGTTGGTGCATGTATGTATATATATATAGACTTAAGGACGGATGAGTATGAAATGGGAATGTGAATTTCGTAAGGATGATGATGTTAAGTAAAATTGAGCATGCTTGAAGTCATTAATTTGAGTTGATGATTTTGAGCTTGAATTGTTGAGATATGCATATGTATATAAGTGAATTATGGAAAGGAAATATAGGAATGTTAGGAATCATAAAAGGTTGTTGATTATAAGAATGTGTTAATGAAATTGGAATTGTATAATTGAAAAAGTATTTCAAATTGAATTGATGAACTTGAAATATGAATTGCCATTATGTATATAAGTGAAATGTTAGGGAAAAGAAAAAGGAACTATGAATGAATAAGAATGGTGAAGTAATATGGACAAGCAAGATAGGAGTGTTATAATGATGATCATGAGATATTTTGAATAGATTGAAGTGGATGAATTGATGAACTCCATTTGGTAATTGAATGTATAAGAATGATGTTGCATAGGTCTTGTGTATGATGATAGCTTTGATGATGGCTTGGAATTTGAGGTTTGATGAACCATTGAGTCAAGAATTGATAGCTTGATGAAATAAGTTTGATGTTTGAGTTAGAATGAAGTGATTTTACATGATAAGAAGTGAAAATTTTGAAGTTCATAAGTGTTTATGATGTTAGGAAGGTGATAGGAAGCATGAAAGAAGGTTTGAGGAGTTTGGGGAAGCCCCATGTCCGTTAAACGGACATAAGAGTCCGTTTAACGGACCTTCTCGGGTCATTTGGGACCTTTGGCATTCCCCATGTCCGTTAAACGGAAATGAAAATCCATTTAACGGACCTTCTCGGGAGAAAAGTGCAGTTTTGCCTATTCATGTCCGTTTAACGGACATGCACTTGAAAGATGATGGACTTTGACACTTTTATAGGCAGAATCAGGATTTTTGGTCCTTATGAAAGTTTTAGATCTCGAAGTCTTCTTTCCAACGGTACAAAAACGAAAGCAAACCGACATTTGTAGAGAAAGTTATGGCATTCGCAGTTTAAATTGATTTTGGGAATGAATATGGTCCAGTGTTTAGGGCATAACTCCCTCATCTGACCTCCAGATGGGGTGATTCTTGAGCCAATGGATTCATGAGAAATGTTGGTATCTGCCTATGAAACTTGGTATCATTTGAAGTTAAATTGAGAGAGTTTCATTGGAACAAGAGAGAGGGCAGTTAGGAGAGCATGTTTGAGATATGAACACATTTTAGAAATTTGATGATATCTTGGGTTATAGGACTCCGATTGAGGTGATTATTGCACCAAATTGAACAAGAGATATAGAGCTATGATTTCTATGAAGAAGTCAAAATGAATTTAAGATTTTAAGTTTTCCAAATTCTGTGCACAAGTAGGAGAAATGAGTTCAAGCATGGTGATTAGGTCGCATGGGCACACCATGGAAGATATTGTAAGTAAATTTTGGGATGCTATAAGATTGAAGATGTATTCATAATGTCTAATAAAGTTCCAATGAGGAAAAAAAATTTAACCCTTCAAAGTTATATGCACGCTCACGTGTCAAGACTTGTCGCAAGAGGAGTTGGGTTCCGGAAACGGGAGCAAACAGATAAAGCACCTTAAATAAAAGAGTTTAGAAGGACTGAATTGAAGTTAGAATAACATAAAATTAAGATGCAATCTTGTTGAAAGAAATGGGGCAAATTTATCTAATAAGTTTTATTAGCCTTAAGGTTACAAAGATTTTGACCATATTAACCTAATGGGCCTAAGGTCAAAATTTCAAACTAAGTAAAGAACATATAAATGCAATCCTAATAAGCTTGCAAGCTAACTAACTTTGACTTTTAATTCATTTTTTAAACTAAATTTGGACTTTAAAAGAAGAAATAAGCTTTTGAAAAATTATTTTATCAAAGCTTTTATCTAGTTCCTTCCCTATCTCTCTCTCTCTCTCTCTCTCTCTCTCTCTCTCTCTCTCTCTCTCTCTCTCTCTCTCTCTAAACAAACCCTATTATTAAGACAAACAAAAAAACACAAAAAAAGACCTTTTTAAATTGATTTTAATTTTGGAACTTTGGGTGTGGACCTCTTAATCTAACTCCATTACCTAATTTAAATTTAAAATTTGGTCCTAATTAGTTTAAAAAGAAGCCTAATGGGTATTTACTAGTAAAATATATTACAAAATAAATAAAAATAAACACATATAAGGGAGTTTTGGGATAAAGCCTAAAAAACCCCTTTCAGTTGGACCTTAGATGTCTAGACTTATTTTATGCCTAAGAATATATTGGGAGACCCTAAAATTTCTATCTTATTAATGCTTACCCTTCTAACCCTATAAAATAAAAAATAAGCGAAAATCATGAAAGAAACATTTAAAGACCAAATTAAACATTAGCTTCTAACTAAATATGCAACACCATTCCTTTTATATTTCACAACCAAATATATAGAAAGAACTAGAGTGAATAAAATGCAAAGGGAATATAAAAGGAAATGAGTGAGAAACAAATCAAGAACAATTGAACTATCAATTCAACATAAAGTAAAAGTGCTAAATAATAAAATCACATTATTCTTAATGGCTAAAAGCCGAAATTGGGGTTTAACCTTTTTTAGTTTGATCAGTTTGGGACTTAAACTTGTAACTTGCTCATAGAAGGTCTAAAATTTCACGAGTCTGCTCAATTTAAGACGTTTTTGAATGAAAATTAGGGCATGTTTTACACACGCCGTTACATGCAGGTCAATTAGTCTTTAGAAGCCACATTAAGAACATATAAGTTATTGTCCAAGCTAGGTGGAATTTAAGAAAAAATTTAATTTCATTTAAATTTATACTCTTCAACCCAAGATTAACCATTTTTTTAAAGCCTATTAGTCTTCTTTGTGTCTTTACAATATACTACAACACATAACTATCGAGGGAATTGAGCAACAAAACGTCATTAGCTGTTATTATACACCGAATCTGCTCTAAGTTAACTATAATAACCTTCTCTCTACTAAGAATTGTTAAAGGGTGAACTTGTCAACCTTAATAATCTAGGAGTTTCCAGATGCATCAACACGAATCCAAGACCGAAGACCCTGGCCATGCTTTTTTAGACCTAAAACATCCACACCTTGAAAAGGTTGGTGTCCAGAGGCAGATGGCCGATAAGATGCTTCTCTAAGGTTCATTATTGAAGCAGGTTTTGGAGGTAGTAGACGTTTTTTGTGGTCTGCCATTAATAACAACCTCTAGATGCTACATCGCGAAGAGAAAATTAGAAAAATGAGAAACATCAAATAGCACTAGGTGAGAGCTGATTAAGAAACCTAATTAATGTATTGAAATGTGTTGAAATTTTCTTCCTTATGGCTGAACAAAGAAACACTTCTTCTGACAATTTGAGATATCATTACCAGAGGGAAACTTTCAAACCCAAAATCTATATCCATGAACTACTGTCTGCAGCATATAAAGAGCCATATAAAAATTGGTAGCCAACCGTGGACTCAAACCACTTAAACCTCAATTATCACACATTCTAGAAGCCCAATGCAGATGTTTCATCCAATTATAATTAACAACCCCTTCCCCACCTTCCAACAAGATGTGTCAGATTATGTAAGAACAAACGAATTTTAGCTATATAAAGTATTGACGCTATAACTCAAATAAAGTTGCAGGAAATCGATAACAAGATAATACGAATAGCAAACCTATGGCTAAAGAATAACTGACCTACATGTAACGGTGCATGTAAAACATGTCCTAATTTTTATCCAAAAAAGTCTCAAATTGAGCATACTCATAAAACTCAAAAAGGTTAAGCCCTAATTTGGGTTTTTAGCCTATTCTTAAAGCCTAAAGATATTGGAAGACGCTTAGATTGGCTCAATGTTGTATGGCTTTTGGTGAATGAAATTCATAGTTTAGGGTATTATGAATAAAAGAAAACACTAAAAAGAATCATCTCAAATTGATTTTAGAACTCATACAAATGTATGAGTAAAAATATAGATCATTACCATCCACAAACTAAAGATTTTAGGTATCTTAATGTGAAAATTGAACCATGAACTCCTAAAATATGATATAGTGCAAGCTGATACTAAATAATTAAATATAGGTTGGAGTGACAAATTTTATCATCAAGCAATACAAATATTGAACATAATATAATCCCACAAAATTAAAATGTTAAGTTGAACGTAGAACCAATGATCTAATCGATTTCAAAGCTTTAAATCCATCCCATCATAAGTATAATCAGAAATGGAAATTGACAAAGCACAAGCATGATACTAGAGGAGAAAAGAGAAAAGAAAACAAAAAATGTGGGCAAGAATTGCACATAACAGTGATAAATATAAATGATAATCAAAGAATAAGACAAATACGATAACCAAAAAGAGAAAGCACAAACATGCCAATAGTTTAAAACTTCGTATCACCTAAGTAAGTTATTTTAATAACTAAAAGGAAAAAAAGCCAACATTAAATCAAAAGTTATTACATAAAAGAAACAAAAATAAAAAATAGAATATAAGGTAATAAATAACCTACATAATCAAGTCTAACACACATTTTAAAAGGAAAAAAATCCAAAAGGACTCTGATTTAGTGGAACACAAACTTTGGAAAAATAAGAAAAAGAAATCAAAAGACATTAAAGCAATTAAATAATCTAAATATAAATTAATATCTAAGAGAGACTAAAAAATGTTTTGAGAAGCTTACCCAAATTTCATAAATCAAAAGTGCACATGAGTGTGAATGTTGCACTCTTCCTACGATCGAGAGTACCTAGCACTAAGGTAAGCATCAACTTAATGACTAAAGTAAGGGGAAAAACAATATAAAAGGAGGAAAGGAAAATAAGAAAAGGAGATACTCAAACCTAGTGAACATCTTATATCCCTCCTCAGCTTAGGTGCTCCTTCAGTGTTATATAACCTATCCTAGTCAATATTGATATAGAATTCCAAGTAATAGAAACAAAATGGAATGGTGTGAGCTGTGAGAAGTTGTGAGTGTAGTGGGTGGAAAAAAATAAGAGACAAGAAGAATAATGCTTTATTCAATTGAAATATAAGAGAATGACTAATTACAGTGAGAAGATGGTCTCCCTTCTAGGTTATTTAAAAGTAACATTCTTATACACCAATACATGAGAAAACCCTCTTAAAATGGTGTAGCATTGGATCCCTTTCTCGCAATGTCATGTGTGTATCTATCCTTCATTTTTATTATAAAGATTATCATTTCATACTTAATCTTTTCTAACTCCAGTTGTGTCATTTTATTATATCAAAGAAGATGTTTTAGCATTTTTAATTCAGTAATCAACCTCATTTTTTATTTTATATTATAATCCTCACCCATTTTATTCCTCTTCTTATTTAGTCTAGATTTTTTCTTAATCTCCAATTTTAAACTCAAATTTTAGTTATTCCTTCAAATTGATCCAAAACTCTTAAAACACAAAGAAGGCTTACGAAAATAAATAGTGGTTAAGAAAACTATCTTTTTTAATAAAATAAGGCTAATTAAAATAAACATTAATTATGGCAAGATTAAAGAAAAGAATATAAAGTTAAAGAAAGAATGAATCTTTTGTTAATTTTTAAAAATAATTAAAAATATAATTAAAAGGGAAATTGACAAATTAAATATTTATAAATACTCTCTCTTAGATATGTTGTGGTTTAGAAGCTCTTTTTGTGTGACTTTGAGGCTTAGCATATGAACTAGCAAATAATATGCTTCTTTAATTTAAGTATGACCTATGATGAATGAGAGCATATGTAATGTCTTTTGATAAAATTTAAGGCCTATAATGATAACGACCTTAATGAGATTGTTGCATACTCTTTTGGGATGGTCATGCATGAAATTTATGTTTAATTTTGCTTTAAATGTTATGTCCTCTAAATCTAGATTTTGCACCATATATAAAAGCATGTAATTTTCCTTTAGTTTGGGACCTAAAAAAGATGCATAAGCATTTTTTTTCATTAATATAATTGAATGTTATGTGCCCATTTGATGATTTAAGTAATGTCTTATCATGTAAATCCTTAATCCTCAAAAAAATTGTCTTGGCATTAGACGGTGCTCTTTTATAAGTGAAACAAATTGCAATCCTACTATTAGAGCCTTTTTTGGCTTTCGAGCAAGCTATTCAATTTTCACTATTCATAGTGAATTTAGATAAGGACTCTTTGATGTTATTGATCTCTTTTTTGAATTGCTCAGTTTCATGCAACAAATTATGATAATTTTCATTGGAAACACTCATCCTCTTAAATTATATCATATCACTCATATCAAAATTTAATTTTTGATTTTCAAACATGCATGTGTCTAAAAGTTTCTAAACCTTTATATAATTGAAAGATACTTTCTTCATTTTCATGCTCATAGTCTCTAAACATCTTGTAAGCTTATTACATGATAGTTTAATGTCATAATCATCATTATCTTATAAGAATTTGAGCAAAAGAGTACCTTATCATTGTTAGCCAAAAATCTTATTCTTCTCACTTTATTTTCAAATTTTTCATTTTTCGGGTAAGTAGTGTTATCTAGTATGAATTTAAGTGCTTTCTTCCCCTTATTTAATTGTTTCTCCCTATTCTTCTTTAAGAATTTATTTAATTTCTTTTCTATAAGCTTTATATCATCCTTATTACTCTCCCTTTAATATGCCCACTCATCATCAATTTTCTCATTCTTAAAGACTTTAAAAGCTATGCCTCTTCTTATTAGAGCCACTTTCTTTTCATACAATTCAATTATCCACATCTTATAGTTAAGAAAAGATCTAATTTACTTTTCCTTCCAATGGTAAGGTGCTCAAATATTTTACCTCTTCTATGCCCATCGGCTTTACTTCCCAAATCTTTGGCTAAAACCTAAGAAATTTTTTTTTACCAATTCAAGATTAATATGCCTTAACAAGAGCTTTAAGAGAATTAATGATATAAATGAAGCGAGTATTGCATATTATATTTGGAATCATTTTTTTTGTACTAGTAAGCTCACGTTGCTCTCTTTTACTTGAGTAGGGCCCTCACTTATGACTTCAAGTATGTATCATATCTTAGAAGCAGTTCTATCAAGAGTACAAAATAGAATAAAGCCCTAGTTTTCTATTTAATGTAATGATTTTCTTATTATATCACTTCACTCACTATTATCATTTGGTACCTTAGTGTTCAAACTCTTTGACTAAAGAAAATGTTTCATCCTAATTTTTTTAATATATGTAATTATTGTCTTTAAAGAAAAGGCCGCCTACTTACACATTTGTTTTCTTGAATAAATAGATAGTTAAACTTAAATTTTACAAAAATTCTATAAGTAATGAATAAGAACTAATATGATACTAGTTATTGGTCCCCAAATAACATACAAAAGGAGAGGTTAATTATGTGTGTTCACTTATTTTCCTGTTTAAAAAATATTGAATGAAAGAATTGTTTATTCTAATAAATGGTTATGAAAAAATCATATGGAAACAATTTCTTAATAACCAATAATAATGAAATAGAGAAGAAAAACTAGTTTACAATGGTTTAATCAAACAACTCTTGACCTCCCTAAACTCCACATGATAATTAAGGATGTCAAATTTGGCCCGGCCCGACTAGGCCACGAGCCAGTCTGAGGCAACCTGTGGCCCGAACCGTAGCCCGACTTTACTTCAAAAACAATGTTGTTTTTGAAATTTTTCTTTAAAACATACCCGGCCCGACTCTTTGACATTCCTAATGAGAAATTACAATATTCTTCCTTCAATAAGTGAAGAGGAACCCTCCTATCTTCTTTGTTACAAATGTAGAGGAACTCTTATGATTGTCTTGCTTTTACCATATGTAAAAAATAACCATTTATAAATTATGTTCAAAGTCAATAAAACACATATAATGTGTATATCAAGCACTTTCCCAAAATGCTATAGTAACATAACCGTATACTATTTGAAACCTCTTTTTTTTTTTTTGCTTCCACTAATAAATAAACTCAATATATGTTATGATATACAAGCATTCACTTAAAGTTTTATCTGGCCTCCTCTAAACAACTCTCTAGTATGCTAAAAGTTATTTCTATAACTTAATTATTGTCATTTATACCAAAAAAAATCATATAGTCATTAAGAACATAACTAGCCACTATAATGGTTATTTTCTAGGTAGGATCAACTAGTCGACACCTACTATCAGCTAACCAGACATCCTTAAACTAGAAAACAGTTAGTCAAACCATTAGTTAGACAACAAGTCTCCTCTTAGTAACTTGTATACCTACCACTAACTAGCTTGTCATAACCCTTCGACTAACTGATAAATAGTGCCATGATCTATAAATAGTGTAACTAAAGCACAATGTTCCAAAAGTGAGCATTCTAATCTATATACACTTTCAACCAATATGAATTTACACAATTAGTCATCCAAACTTAAAGTTTTGATTTTTTTAATAAATTCTTTAACAAGTTTGATTAAACTATTTTAAGAATTCTATAAAATTTGTTTGAAGATTAAGAGGATTCTTTTAAACCTTTCCAAATTTTCTCTTACTTATGACAAAGTATGTGCAATTTGCTCTACATATAAATAATCATGTAATAATTGAGCTCTTAAAATGACCAAGATAAGTTTATAAAAATATTTAAATGATTTTTATATATAGAATGACTTTATTCTTTCTTATTTGACTTGAATTGCTTTGAATTCTCTTAAATTGTGCATGTCTTCTACTTTGCTCAATTTATCCATCTTTTAATTGCTTCATTCATCAAATTAGCTTGTCACACTTTTCTCCCCTATTGAATGTGAACTTTTACATATAACTTAATTCCATTATAATATATCTAACAATACTACAAAAAGTAAATTTATTAATAGCAATATATTCCCTTATCATCAAAATCACGGGTTAGGATCTCACCTGGTCTAACAAGAACAATGTATATCTTGGTGTCTAATTATGTAGGTTAGATGATAGCCTCACTTTATATCTCTTTCTAGAATAATTTATTCTCATCTTATACTCTATGTAATTTTTCAATGTTAAAGAAGATAATGATGATTTTTCTCCTATTACATGATTTAGTGGTATTAGTTTGAAGAGTAATAAAGGAATAGCATTAATATTAAAAAATGTAGATATGCTCTAGATATTAGATTAAATATGATTTCAATAGAAAACTTAAAATATTATAATAATTTTGGTGGTGGAAAGAGGAAATTCACTAAAAGAAATTTACTACCTCTTTAGGAATAAAAACATTATAATTTGTATTTAACCCAAGCATCTATTGTAAAGAATAATCTATGTTTGAAAAAAAAGGACTCTATAAGATTATGACCCAAGATATTGAGTCATATAAGTGAAAGGAACTTAAATGCTTACGGAAGAAAAGTTTGCTTTATGACGTGCTCAATGAGAAGTTAAACATTTGTTGTCATTACTTGGTTGGCAAGAAAAAGAGAGTATTATTCAAGCATCATTCATCTTTTAAGGGAATATAGTTGTTAGAATTAGTGCATTTAGATATTTGTGGTCTTATGATAATGAGGACACATGATGGTGTGCTCTACTTCATAACCTTTATTAATGATGATTCAAAAAAGGTATGAGTTTATCCTTAATAATATAAACACTAAGTTATTCATACTTGTAAATAGGCATATGTAGAATAAATTGAAATGCATTAGTGATAATGGTGATGAATATATAGGGTCATTTGATGCCTGTTATAGATCACAAGGCATTATACATCAAAAGATGCCTCCTAAAATTCCACAATTAGATAGTCTAACTGAAAAAAAATGAAAATAGTTCGATTAAAAGAATTAAAATTTCACAATTAGATATTTTTTGGAAGTAATAACTCAAATAAGACATCAATTTGAATTTAATAAATTAAATTTATATTTTATCTAAAACTAATTTAAAATTTTGTTAGAAAAGATTGACAATTTAAAACAATATTTTTGTCGGTGTCACTTACGGTTTGGGACCTGACCTCGTACACGAAAAGCCAGGTCTTCCCGAAAGCAGGTGTTGCCATCAACTTAGTTGGTCCGTTGACTTTTAAAGTTTCTTGATTAGATCACCAACCGGTCATTGTGTACAAAAACCTAACTACCATTCTACTTGCAGGTCAAATCATGGAAATATATTCCTTTGAACCATGCAGATCAGGGCCAGGAGTTTGTTAACTTGCTTATTAGCGCTACTTCAGATCTAGACTAGTAATCCGATAATTATCTGGTGCAAACTCTACGATAAACCATACTTAAATCAGATTATCTTGGGCCATTGACATTTGCCTGGAAGCCCATAAAAGTTGCATAAAATATGGAATCCAAATCTTCTGTCCAATATTACTCTGTTTTATTCAGTTTCATAAAATTTCAGTTATTTATTTTGCGGGACTCACGTGAGATCCATGTAAGACCACTGAGATTTATTAGATACAATAAGACATCATAATATTGAACAGAAGATCTAGACTCTAAAATATAAGTTGAGATCAATTGTAGAGATTTGAGATAATTGAATAATGTATTATTCATTACATTTTATAATAAAAAATGAAATGAAATTGAATAGAATAAGAAAAAAGAATTTTATATTATATTTTTTTCATACTAAACATAGAAAATTTCTAATTTAAGAAATTCAGTATAAAATATAAAATAATAAATAATTTTATAATACGTTACATTATAAAATTTTAATGTAAATAATATTATATTATATTATATTATTAACTCTTCTTCCTTACTCAAATAATAATTTTTCAATAATACATTTATTTGTTTTTTATTCTAATATAAACTATTTCGTTATATTCCGTTAAAATTCATTGATCAACCAATAGCAACTATTAAGGCAACGAGCCAAGCACCGCGTTGCCAATTTTTATGAATTTGCTTGCAAATTCTATGAGCTTCTCTCCACTTCCACTCCCTTGGTTGGCCTTATCTTACGAGCTGGTTTTGGTGTAGAAAAATACTTTCTTTATTGGGTAACCCTCATTTTCCTGGGAAAATTGAAACTTTATCGGTTTTGAAGTGCTTTTGTTAAGTTTCCCGGTGTACCTAACAACCTGTTTTAGTCAATCATTTTATGACTTTGCTTCTATGACTATTATGAGCATGTGTCGCAACGCCTGCACTCGAGCGCTGGATCGATGCTCCCATGTTTTTCCTTGCCTCGCCGATCCTGGTAAGTTTTCTGTTTGGGTCTCAAGAAAAACTTGCAAGAAAATCGAAAGTGTCTGATTAGTGTTTCCTTTCACTTTAAAAACTTGAACTTGGATCTTTCTATGTAACTGTTGTCCGTTGCACAGTCTTTGTTGTGGACTTAGTTCATTTGGTTGTGTTGTTTTGTGCTAGCGAGGAGATCTTCGTTGGGATTGAAAGCGGCATTAGTGATTCTCCACGTGGTGTATGTAGGAATTCTCTTTCTTTTCTATAGTGAATTGGTAGACAGAACGAAGAAAGAGCCATGGTATGCTGCAATCACTCTTTTATCTAAGTTAAAAATATGGAATTTTGTTTGTTTGATATTGGTTCTGGACGTATTAGCTTCTCTTTTCTTCTGTCGTATACGTAATGAGTGAGAATAGTTTGCTTTTGCTAAGATAAGAAGCTTATTGTTTTTTCAACTTTGAGCTAATGTGTTAGGAAGTTACAGTTAGGATTGCTTCTTCAAAGAGTGTGGAATTGTAAAAAGTTACAGGAATTAACAGATTTAAGGCAAGGTATTGTCTGCTTGAGTGAAGATGAGATCAATTTGGTTCAAATGATAGAGAAATGGAATGATTTATTTGTTTTAGAAGTTAATACAGAAAATGGATTATGGTAACAACATAGACCCTTTATCTTTCATTATTGCATATAGAAAGTAATAGATAGCCTCTTAAAAGAAGCTCCTGGATGATGACCTGGCTGACCAAATTATAAGCAGAAACAAGATGTCCAACTATATATGTGATTGTAGTAGGGGAATCGTAGTCCCTTCATTAACTTCATGAAAACCTTGTAAGCAACTGATGGTTCAGAAAATTTTGTTTGGGTAATATGTAAAATATTCACATGTAGTATGAAAAGTATTGTTTTCTGTTTTGTGCTAGGTTTCTGCTCCATCTAGTTCATGCGTTTCAAAATTTTATGTTTTGACAAATGGTGTTTGAGATACTTACATAATCTATTGGGAGAAAATAATTAAAGATAACTGGTCCCTTGTTACTGATATACACAAACAGTTGCTTAACCTTTATTTAATCAATTAACATAGAAATTCCTACCAAGCTTTCTATACTTTGTTTTGTTTACTTTTTAAGTTGGCAATCAATATATATTACTTTATGCTTTCTCTTTTACTTTCCCTAAATTTTTTAGATGCTTCGGCATTCTTGTTTCTTCACTTGAACTAGAGATGCAACATCTTTAAACCTTGATGAATGTAGTTTAACTTCTTCATTTCTCTCAGGTACACTTTTGTATATTTATTATTGTTTGTTGCGACACTAGTTCAATACTTTGTTACAGCTGGTTCTTCTCCCGGGTAAATCTTAATCCAATTGACCTCTTCATCATACTTGAAGCTCATGCTTTTTGTGTCTTCCATTGCATAAAAGTTTTGCTTGCCTAACATCTGTTTCAGTTATGTTCTTGATGCAATGAGGGCTTTGAATGAAAGCAATGCAAGTCATAGAAAGCCGTCGATGATATCAAAGTAAGCCCTAATTTAGACATATTCTAAGTGATTACAAATGTTGTGTATTAAGTTTCAATAGTGATGACCTTCAAAGTAGTTGGGAGTAGTATCCCTAACAATTAACTTTTTCTATGCTTAAGCAAAGACAGCCTGCTTCAAGCAAGAATGGTGCCCTTACTTTAGATATGGAAAATCAGTCTGGAAGGAATGTACTATCTTGGACAAAGCTTGTGTTGGACATGTACCCCTCTGGTACATCTGTAAGGTACACAAGCACATAAAGGCTGATGCTTGAAAGCTTTTTGATATTCTTTATAGCTATTTTCTAATTTAATCTACTTACATATATACATGATGGTTTGGGAAATGCATCACTATTAGATGGTCATTGAGACATTAATCTACATTGCTGTATGCAGACAAGAGTTGCTATTCATATGAGCATGCTTTGGGTCTCTGGCATTTGCATAGTCTAAAAGCTAATGTCACTGATCATGAAACAATTCAGTACAGAAAAAGTTTAGGATTTCTGGAATTGTTTAACTTCTAGGATATCTAAACTTGAATATTGGTTGCAACATTTATTTGTCGGGTGATCTATTTTAGATTGTAAGGTGGGAAGAGTTTTAGAGTTTCATTCTTTGTTTTGCTTCATGTGATTGAGAGTACCAAAGGGTATAGAAAACGAAGTTATTAGGCATTCATGCTAACAGTAATTTTAGTGGCTTCTGATTGCTCTCTCTCTGTGTTACAGAAATTTGACATGCACCTATTGCAACGTTGAACAGGTATTGATAGCTTAATCCATCCATGATTTGTCTAATGCACCTGGTTGCAACCAATATTTTATTACAACCTGAGAATGCTCAGTTCTGCAAGTGGCAGTAATTTTTTCATCTTCTGCGAATGAAGATCATTAAGATGTGCTTTGTTGGGATGGGTCACTGCCTTATCTTGCATGTGCTTTTTTTTTTTTCTTGGTTACCAAGCATGTAAGCATAAGAGTGCTTTGCTGTATTCTTCTGCTGGATTAGAGTGTCATTTCTTATCAAACAATAGTAATGTAGCTTGGATAAAACAGGTATACATGACAGTGAGGAAGCTTTAGGCATGTATATAATCATATCGATTGATACGAGCTAAACTATCACCTAGCAAGCGCACTAGAATTATAGTATAGCAGTATAGATATCGTTCCTACGAGGATTGATCACTAATACCCAAAATCACAGCTTGAATAACTACTATTCAAGCTGTGGATTATGAAGTTATTGACTAACAATTAATAACTATCCAAAAATACGTAAAGAAATAATTGATTCACTAAAAACATACCAAAATTCAGCTTTCCCTCACCTCTCTACCATGAAAAGCTCTGAACATACTTTCTTTACATGAATTTGTGTAGTTTCCTCCAGTAAAGTCAGCCATATTTCAGGTTTTAACTGACTATCTAGACGAATTTCTGACATCAAACACCCAGTTTTTCAAGTCATGTAATCAATCAAAAACTATCTAGATACAGTAAAAATCAATGAAACTCATGCAATATTACCACCAAAATTATCTAAGAGTCCAATATTCAGGTTCTCTTAGTAATCCAAGCTATGCTTTATCAAGATCTAATAATCAATTCATCTAAGAATTTCATATATGTATCAATTAAAGGTCCATGTTTCAGGTTGCTTTAATGAATAACTTGCATAAAAATCAAAGAATCTTTAAGAACAGAATAAAGCATAAATTTAAGTGTTAAAAAGATAACAATTAAACAATCAAATCATGGTAGAATAGGGTTCGGTGCAGCCTCCCTTTGGCACTAAAAAGAAATTAAGCTAACATGTTTGTAAACAAAAGCACAACTGGTATAAATTCATAAAAGACATGATGGAAATAATGTAACGAAAAACCCGGACACTAGGATAATCCCCTCTTCCGAGCTTTCTCTCTTGAGTGCAGGTTGTGTAGGTTGTGCTGGGTGCGAAATCTGATATGTGGCAGCCCCTTTTATACTGAAAAATTCGTAATATCCTTGCCCAAGTCTAATTAGGAAGGTCTTTTCTTGATTTAGAAGACTTTTGTATTCCTATTTTGGAGCCCTTTTGCATATAGACTTAGTATCTGACCATATCTCTTAAATCCTTCCTATTTTAGCTCCGAAATTCCTAAATTCCAACAAGACTTCTGCAAAATAACATAGAACTAACTAAGCAACGAATTAGAATTTTAAATTAACAAAATAGGGCACAAAGTTATGCTAGAATAGAGAAAACATACTAAATAGTACTGCAGAATTGTTAGGCATCATCGATCACATTAAGTTTCGCAAGGAATATCTAATGTCCACTGAACAGGTAGTCGGCAACTACAGCCGTGATGAACCAGAGAAATTTGGAATCTTGAATTGCAGTTTTTTGGATATATTTTTGCTACTTCAAATTTTATTATAATCTATGAACTGCTTAAATTTGGTGGATTAAAAAAGTGGTCTATTAAGCATGCATTTCTGCTGCTTCTCAAATAATTATCCCACTTAATGTAATATTTTTGTTGGACTTTTAATTCTATGATGGCAGCCTCCACGAGCAAAACATTGCCATGATTGTGATAAGTGTGTGCTTCAGTTTGATCATCATTGTGTTTGGCTTGGAACATGCGTTGGCCTGAGAAATCATTGTCGATTTTGGTGAGTTATGTTGACTTGTTGATTTGTCCAACATATATAGGTTTGCTGTTGTATCCATTCTATTGTGTTATGGTTCTAATGCCTTTGCACACTTCCCTTCTTCTCTCGTTGTGATACTTTAGGTGGTACATATGTGGAGAAACGGCATTGTGCTTATGGACTTGTATCTTGTACATTGAATACTTGAAGGCTAACATAACAAGAGCTTGGTATGAATCTTTTTTAGTTCATTCATATCTTTGTACTGACATTTTCTCTTCCTTATGCCAAGTTTCTTTGATGCTATGCTAATATCATTACTGAAAAGATAGTGAAAGGGAAATAATATGATGGAAGTGGAAATAAACTGAAACTATTCACTTTCCAATAGGTTCAAAATGAATGTATCATTGGGTCACATTTAGGTAGATTTGATCCTAAAGTGAAGCTATTGTTGTCAGGTGGAAGGGTGCCCTCATGATGCTGCTGTTGATTACTTTATCAATTTGCTTGATATTTCTCCTCCTCCTCCTACTCTTCCATGGGTATCACACCATTTATCAACTTTTTCTAGCATGAGAGTTTTATGATTTATATTTCACAGTTTCCCTATTTCATTATATTTGTCATATAATCAAACTTTGCTCCCTATAGATTATCCATTTTAGTTGGAAAATCGCACAAATAAAAGTGGTAAGAATGATTGCATAACTTCACGTTTTCTTTTTTAGTTGAGGGACTAACATACACTTGGGAAGAATTAGAAAGAAGGATGTTACTTTCTTTGTAAAAACTAAAAAACAGGCGTAAGGGGGAGCATCTGCTGCCTAGTCATAACCAGCATGAATGTTGAAGGGAAAACCTCACAGGTAGAAGGGAAATCAAGCTGCTTTGTTAAATCCAATCATCTCTTGAAACCACTTAACACCTGTCAAAGGTTAACTTGTGACATACAAACCATGTAAACCACCTCCCACCTGAGGAGTATCTTCTTCTTAGTGCTGATGCTGCTTTTAGTGCCTGCCGTAGATTTTTGTTTCAGTATTTTAGCTAATTTGTACTTCTATATTAGCATCTTATCTTCTTTATCTGTTGAAGATTTTGACTAGATACATCATACTTTTTGAATACCAATACCGCTGAAAGTTTATGCCCTTGTGCACAAAAAATCATTTAGATAGGTAGTGAGGAACTTTGACCTGATAGGTGAAAACATATCAATTTATTCCGAAGGATGCTATGTTTCATTGGAGCATATGTCTACTTTTGGCATTTCATCACGAGTATAACATGTTAACTACAATTCCAATAGTCCGTCTTTGAAAAGGAAAATGTTGCTTTTCTTGAGAAATGCATCAGCATGCCCCACCTCCCTCCCCCTCCCTATCTTCCCTATTGTGACAGTTCACTAAACTCATATTTTTCTGCAGCTATCTTATTCTGACAAATCAGACTACCTATGAACTTGTAAGGCGTAGACGCATTCAATACCTCAGGTCTGCTATTTCTAGTTACTGCTGATTCGAATAAAGTTTCATTAATTACTGTGGCATGACTATGAAGTTTAATTAGAATTAAGAGTTTTATGTTTAATTCCTAGGTTGTGACCTGTCTATTACTAAAAGGAATTGAAAGTAAGCATAAGGTTTATGATTAGAATGTTTAAAACTAGCTTGGATCCTTTGATAAGTTCATAGTTTCTTAATATGACAAGTTTCTATTTGTATTTTGAACTGGCAAAACTTGACAGTAGCTCCTGAATTAATTTCTTAGCCAGTTCATTTTCTTGTTCATGTAGGGGAATCCCCGAACGAGTGTACCCATTCAGTAAAGGACTTTGCCATAATGTATACAATTTCTGTTGTGCTCAAACCGACATATACAATTTGGAAAGGTTACCGACAGCGGTGGAAGTTGAAGAAAAATTGAGACCGTATACATGCTTAGATTTTTTGACCTGTCGCTGTTGCTGAGATATTGAGAGGTACTTAATCATATTCCATCCCGAGGGTGTAGAAGTTTATCGTTTTCTGGTTGTCAATTTTGTTATGGAAATGGTGGTCACCTTTTTTTTCTTCGAATTTTTTGATCAGCCTCAAAATTTCTACATGTGTTATTTTATGCTAGTGCATCCTGTTGAAACAAAAGAAGTCTATGGTCTCTTTTATATGCATACTAGAGTTGGATTGTGATTTTTCAACATCCTGAAAAACTGGTCTCCTGGTAGATGTTGACAATATGCTCACACACTTTGGTATCATATACTTAGTCCTATGCTCCTGAAAGATTCAAGCAAAAATGGGCAGAGTATCAAAGAACACATATAATTGAGATGTTGACAATATGCCGTAAATTCTAAAAATCAGAAGTCCGTGAATGATTCGCTGAGAGTGATTATTGTTGGCACGTTACCTGTAACATAAATTGGAAATTATTATTAAATCATCTTCGGGAAAAGCAACCATCAAAAGAAATTTTGCACTTGAGTGCAAATAACTAGTCTGCGCTCGATCTCTTTGCTGAGAAGTTGCAAAATACGAGAATAAGAAATGAATGGTATCCAAATGACTGTATAGTAACGTTCAACATGCTTTAGAAAATAACAGATACACTAAGGAACTTTGAACTCAATGTTATTGTTACAACGATGGGGGGAGGGATAGGGTACGAGTCGAGAGCAAACAGGGTGAATGACTTAGAAGTCTGAGACAGCTATTTCTTGTCAGAAGTTGGAAAATACCTTGTACTAATATATCCTCAATTGTAGTACCTGCGTATCTATAGCATTAAAGAATCGTGGTCGAGAAGTGGACTTTTAACTTCATTTTTATTACTTGCGAAATTTCAGAGCCTCAAAGCGAGCTGCAAGTGCATCATAGTCTGGCAACTTGGGATGAACTCTAGGAATAGGGTCACGAGAAGAAGGTATTCCTGGTGGAGGGCGATCAGGTGGTGGTGGATAAGGAGCAGCAGGTGAATCTTCCATTTCAACCTCTTCATCGCAGTCTGATTCATCAAACTTTATACCTTCATGTGGGCTTGAGGAGTTGCAACTGTGCCTCCTAGATACATTCTGGCCTTCCATCTCAACTCGCCTCGGCTCATTGTAGCTGTGTCTTCTATAGGCATGCTGACCGCCCATCTGTACCACTCTTGTCTCCTCGTTACTTGGATGATAATGAGATCCATTAGAACTATGTGACTTGTACATCCTCTCAGTGCCTTCTGATTCACAATCCATGACATCAGGGTTAATCTGTGAGTCATGTGGCATTGAAAGACTTGGGTGCTTGTTTATTCCAGGTCCATTATCTCTACTCAAATAATCAAAAGCATTGGATTGACAAGCTTGATTGTAGCCCTTGTTGGCAAGATAAGCAGCGGCTTGTGCAGCTGCAATTGCTTGCTTTGCAGATTCTGCGGCTGCTTCAGCAGCAGTTGCAGTGTCTTCAAAGTCCATATTGCTACATGATCTGCCAATGGTCCAGAAAAATGTCAAAACAATTGAGTATTCATGCGAATCCGTAGCCACACTTTTGAGACATGTCCATAAAAACATAATCAGCCTACCTAATAGTTGGCTTATTTGGCCCAGCAGACTGAACTACTGCTGGCTTAACCGGTAAGCTGGTAGCACTTACAAAAGTGCATGGCCCTTCCTGTTAAAATAGATTGACAGAGATTTTTAGAACAATAATGCCATTGTATGGATGACGAGCAGAAGAAAAGAGGAGATAATGTACTCACTGTAAGCTCATCAGGAGGCTTGAGAAGCTCCTTTTCTGATTCTGATGTATCCCATTCGATCTGGTACGCCTTAGCAATTTCCTTCAAGACTTTCAACTTCACTTCACCAGTAGGTGTTCTAACAGACAGCTTGTCAATTAACTACAAGCAAAACAAACACATAATATGATATATTCCTAAGTGAAAATTTGTCCACGTGTTCGAGATGTGTTTCTAAAGCCTATACTGAAAAGAAGCTATTAAATTTAAAAAAGAAAGAAAAAACAAGTGCCAATTCAATAGGAAGAAATCCGTCAAGAGTATTATCAAATAAATGGTAGTTATACAAGCAAGAGAGTGCTAACCAGACGATTGACACCACAATTGGGTCGCAAATCAACAGCTGCAGATACAAAGTCTCTCCCATACTTCTTTTCAAATATCTTCCTGATTGATAATAATTCTGGAATTTCAGAGCACCTCGGGGATGCAAATATCAAACTGGCAATGCCTTCTTTCAAGTCTGCCGGACAGTCCCTGGAACAAATCCAAATAAAAAAATACTTTTAACTGTAGTTTAAATATGAAATGCGGCCCGTAATCCTATCATCCTCACCTTTGCTTTGCAATGATAGTAAGTCTTGCCACAACTAACTCGCAGAAGAGCTCAATGAACTCATTAGCAGCCAAAACATTCTGCTCTCTGATCACATGCTCAACCTGCGACATCACAAACAATTTGTTAGTTTTGTTTACCAAAACCATGTTGCAGGAGAGGAATGCTGATTCCTTCATCCTTTAACATACAGAACTAGCAGTATTTGGACATACTAATCTAAACGTTGGAGAACTATACATCTCTTCATAAAACATTCAACCATCAGCGTAGAAGTAGCAGTCCCTTAAAATATCACATATAACAAAATTAGTTCCATGGTACCAGCTAGAACTTGGATTAGCAAGAATCTAGTACTTTGATAGTTGATACTTTCATGGGCTTAGTGATCAGAACAAGATACGAGGGACACAGTTACATGATACAAAAAGGCAAAATCAATGCAGAGAGATTCAATTTAGGCTATGTTTGATTGGATAGTTATTAATAAAATGAAATAGAATGGAATAAGATGAAAGAGATAGTTTTACATTGCATCTATGCTATCTTAATCAGTAAAAATAAGCTATCTTAGATTTGGGAGATTTAGGACAAAACTTAAAAATGATAAACAATATTTCGCTATATTAAATTACTAATCATTCTTCTAAACAATATTTCCTATATTACATCATTAACCTTCCGTGCCTCCAAAATATTCTCAAGAAACAGAACAAATAAAGTAAATTACCCGGATACGAGCAGTGGCATCCTGGCCAGACTGAAGAAGCATTGCAATGTCTCTTCTCATCTGCCTCACCACCACCTCTCTCTTGTTTCGCAACAGCTTAATCCTCGCCACAGCCATCTTAGCCGCCGTCTTACTATTCTCAGTTTCCACATATACCAATTGACAAAAACAAACAAACCCATCAAATTAATTCGGACAATCAAAGCAGAATACACACTGTTTACCATAACCTCACAAGAAAATCTTAAAAAGGCTACGTTTTTATGGCACAAAAACAGAGGAGTAATCTCATTCGTTCTCATGAAGCAATGAATGTACCATTTGGAGGAGTTGAAGCGAGGACAAAATATGGACAGTGTGCGCTTCATGAGCTTCTTTGTATGGAAAGTAGCCACTTCAACGACCGTCATTGGCTCTTCACCGGCAGATGAGAGCGAGGGAGTATCACTAATACGCTGAGGATTACGGTAATAATGTGCTTCTTGACGTTCTTATTGATCAAACGGGTTCACTGTGGGGTCCCCCTAGATTGCCGACTAAAATAGCCGTTATGTTATTTGACACGCGACAATAATAATCGAGTTGTGTGCGAGAATCCAATGTCCCAACACAACTCAACTATGTTGTTGTTGGGCGTGTAAAGTGTGACTTTTCAGAATTTCAGGTTCCAAGGACCCATGTGAAAGGCCCGTTTCAAAGTACGAGGAAATTGCGGGCTACGGGCTAACTTGCTTCAGTCCAACGATTTAGTTGACAACCACCAAGTAATATACACAGTTCATTTGTTTTGAAGAATATGTAGCAGTAGATGCGAAAATGGCTTCCCTACTAAACAAAAAGACAAAAAAGTTCCCGTGCATGGAATTGACTCCCTTCACTCATTCACATCTCATATATTTTAATCCTAAGTTTTATAAAAAATGTTGACAAAGACAAGACAAAGAAGAATTGTATTTATATTGTGTGTATGATATAAAAGATGAAGGCTTCTTATATAGTGAACAATGGAGTAACATGTAAGAAAAGAAAATATCACAATATAATTGTATAATATTACAATATAACTGTAGAATATTTAGGATAAGCTTGATAGAGTTTTGAAGAACATGCTGTCAGCAAAAATGACAATCATTCTCAGCGTACTTAATACGTTCATAAAAGACATAATTTTGTTCAATTTGAATTTCATTATCGTTGTTATAATGCAATAAAAGGGCCTGGGACGAACTTACTTAATACTCATATCCTTAAGCAACCATTACAACCATACTAGTTCATAATAAGTATAGGAAGAGTCTAATATTCAAAATGCGTGCTAGAATGAGACATTATAGTTTGATTCTTACTTTGCCTAGATATTAATAAATTGATTAAAAAACCAACGGTAGATTATTAATCATTAAGATTTTCTAACCCAATCAACATCATAATAGACTTTTAGGTCTAATGTAGATGAACAAGAGAAATGGATACCATAAAATAAAGTTCATTTCACATAACAAAGAATACATAGAGCTGTTACAAAATGAGTGGTAAAAGCATCAAACCTGAACGAGTGATCACATGAACAGTATAAGCTATATTCAGACGAGTGATAATGAGATACATAAGACTGCCAACTAATTGTTAATAAACAGTGCCATCAACTGTAGAAAAATGAGCAGTAGGCTTAATAGGAGTGTTAGCTATCTTGTCATCAATTAGAGCAGCTTGAGAAGGAGATATATGACATATTTTTCTTAAGACATATAATATTCTGCAAAGCCTTAAGACCAAGAAAGTAGTTAAAAAGCCCAAGATCTTTTATTTCAAACAGTTTACTCATAAATTTTAAGGTTATTGATGTCCTGCAAATTGTTACCAGTGATGATCATGTCATCTATATAAAGGAGTAAGAGAATGAAACATTTCTTAATCTTACAAAGAAATAATGCATGATTATAAGGACTTGAATAACAACTGATATGTCTAATAGTTGAGCTAAATTTAGCAAGCCATGCTCGGAGAGCTTATTTCAAGACATAGAGAGTTTTTTGAAGACGAAAAACTTTATTAGGATGATGATCGTATCCAATGCATGGTTGCATGTAGACATCCTCATAAATACCCCCATTTAGAAATACATTTTTAATATCAACCTGAAATAACTACCACTGTTTGATTGTAGCAATAATAAGGAAGCTGTGAATAGAGGTGTTAGAACCTACATAAACAAATGCCTCTTTATAGCCAATACTATATTCATGTGTAAATCCTTTAGCAACCAAGCAAGCATTATAACATTCCATGAAACCATCAACTTAATTTTTAATTTTATAAAGGCAACGTATACAAATTCCTCCTTAATACTTCCTAAAAATTTTAAGTTAGTTTCTATTATTATCTATAGTATCATGTTACACCCAGTTTCAAAAAAAACAAAAAAATAATAACACCCCCAAATCCTAATAGAGTTAAGTTTTGCAGTTTATAGCAAATGATTCATCAATTCAATCTATATTATGGTATAACTATATATGTAATTTGGACTCACTAGTAGATGATGTGATCTTTAAAATAATTTATTTAAACATTGACTAAAGGTGTGATTTTTTATTTTAACATTTCACAAAATGTCGGACCCCGCTCCCGGAGCCCCGACTGTCCCGGGAAATGAACCCTGCTGTGGCCCATTCCCGAGACCTGCTGAAAATCCTGGACCTGACACTTGCTACTAACTGGCTAACTCACTTAGGTGGCGAGCATATATTGATTATATTTTTTTTTGAAACTAATCAAACTTCATTAAACATAAAGAAAACAAAGTATCAACCCAAAAGAGGCACCTAACCCAAAGCCAAGAGGCTTTACCCCATAACACCCGAACCTAGAACCTCTTCTGCA
>JAOQMR010000213.1:9431456-9442234 GCA_027563865.1 Erythroxylum pelleterianum
TTCTGTTTTTCCATCGTCTGCTTTTGCGCATCGTCTGCTTTTGCGCATCGTCTGCTTTTGCGTATCGTCTGCTTTTGCGCATCGTCTGCTTTTGTGCATCGTCTGTTTTTGCGTTCTCTCCATTTCAAACGTTCATTCAGTTGCTTTTCATTTTATCTTCTGTTTGTTTATCATCAAAACATTCTGATACGTAAAGTCAATTTTGACTTAACACAAGTTTCAGTGACATATCAGGGGTACCGAGGAGGATGTTATATACTTCCTTCACACTGATAATAGGCAGGTCATCAGGAGGAGATCCATTTCCTACGGCGGTACTGTTCAGAAAGGTATATGAGCAAAAGGCAACCTTGACCGTAAACAAGGATCTAGAAGGACTTTCTCACTGTTTCTTATTGAGTGATGCTGATTGTGGTTTTGGTTTTATGGTTAGAATATAATTACTGGACATTTTCTGTTGTTATCATGCTTGCTAGAGAAATTCTGTAATAGGGTAATTGATTTAGTTTTCTTAGGCTTCTCGATAGGCAGTTTGTGAAGGAGTGGTGCTGGTAGTTTTCTTCAATGCCTTGCTCACGGTGTATTACGTGAGCCCTTTTGATAGGCTAGAGATTTTTCCGAAAATCACTAGTTGTGTATATAACATTTTCTTATTTGTATAAAAGTTTATACTGAAATACGATATATATATATATATATAATATATATATATATATATATATATATATATATATTGGAAACAAAAAAAAACTCACAAAGAAAAGGAATAGAATAGTTATTCTTTGGAATAGATAAGGAATAGAATAGTTATTCTTTGAAATAGAAAATATGAGGAATAGAATAGAATGGGTATTACTTTGTTTGGTTCAAGGAATAGAATAGATAAAGAATTTCTATTCCATTATTTGGTTTGAAAATATAAACTTGGAATAGAAAAGGAATAACCAACAAAAATGTCAAAATATCTTTACTATTACTATTACTATTATTATTAGTATTAGTATTATTATTATTATTATTATTATTATTATTATTATTATTATTATTATTATTAACTTTATTGTTATTCTTTTTATTATTAATTTTACCAATTAATTTTATTCTTATTTTTATTATTAAAATCCTTATTATCATTAATTTTCTTCTTCTATTTATTATTATTGTTGTTATTGTTGTTATTATTATTATTATTTTACAAAATTAATTAATATTAATAATAATATTATTATTATTATTATTATTAATTTTCTTATTATTATTATTAATTATTATTATAAATTTTCTAATTATTATTAATTTTATCCATTATTTTTATTTTTGTTATTAAATTCCTTGTTATTATTAATTTTCTTCTTTTATTTAATAATAATAATAGTAATTATTATTATTATTTTCTTATTATTGTTATTATTATACAAAATTAATTTTCTTCTTCTTATTATTATTATTATTATTAATTATTGTTATTATTATTATAAATTTTTCACTTATTATTATTAATTTTATCCATTATTTTATTTTTATTATTGTTATTAAATTCCTTGTTATTGTCAATTTTCTTCTATTATTATTATTATTATTATTATTATTATTATTATTATTATTATTATTCGCAATTAATTTTCTTATTATTTTGTTGTCGTTGGTTGTTGAAGTCCCCGTACAACGTCCACTCTTTTAGTTGCATTATCATTTTTCTGTGCTTGTGGCTCTGAATACTCTTCAGATGAAATTGTAGAATCCCTGGACTACATAGCCTCTACTTCTTTTCAGTTATTTCTTCAATTCTCAATCCTGCCAAACATAAACACAGCAATAGTCAATTATGCATTTGGAGAAGAAACACGAAGTACAAAACAATGAACTAGTATAGCCGCCCCCCATAAAAAAAATAAATAATAAAGACAATTTTAGAAGCAGAAAAAGGGAAAATAACATACCACTAGGTGCATGATGTCCACCTTCTTGAGCCAATCTTTCCTTAGCATCCCTGTTGCAATAATTGACTTCATTAACCAACAAATTAAGTTTAATATAATTTTCAAACAATTTATGCCTTTATTATATGACAGTTGCCCGTGGCTCAATGTTATATTTCTTGGAGAAAGGCACCCACTTCCTCGCAAACTCTGCAGTCTTGGCCAAAGCTTCAAATGTCAACATTGCAGCACCACCATCAGAGACATAGCAGGAGACTTTGTCAACCGGGTAGTCAACTGCAAGAATAGAAAGAACAGTGTTTGCTGTTACAAGTGGCGGCAACTTCCAAGGATCCACAGTACTGAAAAAATGTCAACAGCAGCTAACTTTGATGGCTCTCCTTTGTGGGTCATAGCTGTTCCTCAAGAAAAGATGTAATTAGAGCTCTGAATATAGGAATCGTCAAAAACCATAGAGAAAGTTTCGCACCTTAAAGCAAGCCTGTCAAGATATGTTTCACGGTTTACAGGGAACCACTTGAGGAACTGGTCCAATATCCAGGATATAGCAAACCAAATCTCACAGATTACTGAAACTAACCACAAGGCATATGCATTACGAACAGGATTTGTTATTCGGTAGTACAAGAAAAAGCAAAGGATAACAAGCCGCAGAATGATGACCATCTGGCATCCCTTGTAGCTGATTGGAGGGCATCAAAGCTGGAAAACACGTTTTAAAGTAGCTGCAAAAGCATTGAGAGGAACCATGTAACCTACCTATTTCTTCCAACCATAAACCAACATCCTAAAAAACAAGAAGGCACACTCCATTAAACAGGCACAAAAGCGAGAAATTGCTGCTTTCCCAAAATGTTTCTACAGATAAATGGGGCAAAACATTATCTTTCATCTCTACTTCCCATAATGCTTCTATAATTGATCATCTTCCAAACAAGTCCAAAATCAGCGCAGACTCATTAGCAACCATATACGAATGATGGTGTTTTGCAATTGCTCATTACATGCATGTCGGCAGAAGCACAAGCATGTAAAATATGGCACCAAGCACATCATTTTACATTAATTCAAGAAAGAATGGTAATTTGGTTCATCATTATCTTCTCCACCGAATTCCCTCACTCTTAGTTGCCGCAACCGTCTTATTCATTTTATGAATTTTGTGAGTGGCAAGAGCTTCTTCAGCACCTTACAGCTCCCTCATCTTGCCATCATCGCATTCCACAAAAAAAAAAAACAAACGAAAACATACACAGCTAGCAGCCGCACACTGGAGAACAACCACAACCAGAGAACAAGGGAATGAAGCTACGCAATGCATAAAGATTAGATAGCAGTACCTGAGCGAAGAGATGGAGAGGGAAGCACACAGCTAGCAGCCGCACACTGGAGAACCCAACCTAACCCACGATACTGGAGATCCCACGACACTGGAGAACCTAACCTAGCCCACGACACTGGAGAAGAAGCTTCCAGATGGAGACAGCCAAAGTGGAAGACGTCGAAGAGGTACACGAAGAACAAAAAAATTCATCGTTAAACAGTGAGTGATGTACCAAAACCCGGCGTGTCTAATGCACTGCGCTTCCGTATGTAAGAAAGCAGCTACCATATTTTCACTCTTCAGCCAAGAAGATTCAAAACCTAACATCTTTACTCAAGAACTTGTAAATCCATTTTGACTTATTTTTGGTGAAAAATCAACATAAAACACTTTATGCCATTATCCGTACATGATTTAATACCACATACAGAATCCATCAACATGATAATTTCCAATGAAAAATCTTGCATTGCTCTATGAAAAAAATTACAGCATATCAAACTTAAAACAAAAAACGCAGCAACATCTTTTATTTCTTGTTCTTGTTGTTGACAACATCATCAGGAACAACCTTAAGCAACTTCCTGTCTCTAGACTTGGCAATCTTCTTCAAAGTCTTGGGGTTAGTAATCTTCTGCAACTTAGTCCCTGACCTCAATATGTTCTCTCGCTTCTTCTTTTCCCTCTCCTCTCTCATCTTCCTCTTCTCAACCTTATTCCTTCTTATCTCTTCCTTCAGCTCATTCATTCTCTCTCTATATGCTCTCTTTATCTCCTTCTGCCTCTCTCTCTCCTCGAAACTTGTTCCCTTCACGCTCACGTGCTTCGCCGACGCTCGCTGCTTCCTCACTTGCTTCCACTTCCGGCCTGACACTCTCCCGGCGATCACGCCGTCGTATGTCGGCTTTCCGAACGCGGGTTTATCGGGATCGTCCGATGATGGTACAGCTGATCTTTTGGCTGGGGGCGGAAGCGCGACGTCGTCGACCTCCATATCTGAGTCGGCGGTGGCAGTAGCTATTGCGGCCTCGACCTCTTGACGTTTACGCTTGTAGGTCTTGCCGCCGAAGCCTTCATCGAGGTTTCGAAAATCAATTGTGCAGGCCATGGCGGTTCTGATGCAAAATTACAGAACCCTAATATTGATTTGTGGAGTTTCTATATTTATAGTTCGGTGAAAGGTCTCTGGAGTTGGGCTTGGTTATTTGAGTTCACCGACTCGGGTTCAAACCCAAATCTACAAACTTCTGTCACAGTTCTGATTCGTTTCGAATTTTTTACATTTAAGTGGAACGAAAAGGGCTTTGTTTTAATATATTTATATATTCACATATTTTTTAATATTATGATACGAATTTTCTGTAAATTAAATTGTTGCATGTCATGTTATTCAATAATTAATTTTCTGTAAATTAAATTGTTGTATGTCATGTTATTCAATAATTTAGCAATTTATTCATTAAGGACTTTTGAATGTTTCAATTTTTATATCAATCATACGTTTTGATATATAAATGATAACATATGCGTTATAACTATGGGATACTCCTTTCTTTTCAAATCTAAGTCATGCATATTTGTTTTGATTTTGATAAAATGAAATTCAACTGAATATAATGTTATGTTTAGTTAATAAGTTACAAGAAATTATCTTTCTTTTTTTAATTATTTCTATTGGGGAATCTTTTTCGACCAGATTATTGTTTTATTTTCATATTTTTAAAAAAATAATATAAATTATAAAATTTGCATCATTAATTTTTTTCCTTCAAGTTTATCAATAAATTTTGCAAATGAAACATAGTAAAAGATGCGAGAAGAATTCAATTAAAATGAAAAAGGCTAAAAGAGCAAAACAACTCCTAATATTTAAAATGGTGTTTGCATTGATACAATTTTATAAACAAATTGATCCAAAAAGAGTTGTTTAATTATGTAGTCAATTCTAGTTGTTCTTTTAGTTAAAATTGATCAAAATCTTAATTAGTAGAAACTTGGTCCACTTGAATTATTTTTATTTCTTTCTTACTTATTGATTAACTTGTGACTTATGCTTCTTTTGACCATTGGTTCTCTTAATTTTGATATGTTTAGACGGTTGCAATATTTGTTTTAGTATGTTTAGTTCTTTAAAGAACTTAACAAAGAAGCCAAGATTAGTAAAATATAAGAGCACGTGAGATTAGCATCAAGAAAATCTAATTAAGACTGAGACACGAGTGATTTTATATCTTCTAGGAGTATACCTATAAGGTAGTACTTAAGGATTTTTCTTTATTAAGTTCCTTTTGCAGCTTTAAAATATGTAATTTAGAGGTGGTTCAACGTTAAAAGAAGAAAATGATAACATAATCTTTATATAAGTGTATAGTGATTTGAAAGACATATTGGAGAAGCAATTCCATCAAATTGTTAAATTGTACAGGGAAAAACAACCTCGAGTCCCTAAGGAGGTATACTAGACATAATCTAAAACCTTTATTAAAAGTTAATAAAGAGAATGATAAACTAAATGTTGATGAAGTTGACTTAGCATGTGAGGTTAAAAGGGCATACTTAGGAGGTCAATAAGAAGAATTAGATGTGAATGGGAGCCTAAGAGGGAGCCTAGAATGTAGCATCTCACTCTCGCAAGACATGCACCCCACATCATGAGTGATATCCAACTCCGTGTCCCACGAAGTTGGCATAGTAGAACTCTCAATCAGTTAAAATTTGGTATAAAATTTTTTTTGGACAACAAACATACACACCTTTTTTGCAGAAATCAACATTCAAATCGGGCTCACTTTATTCGTAAACTTTTTCAATCATAACAATACAATCAATAGAATTTTCAATAGCTGTTTGGGCCATTTCACTAATACAAAACACTTTAGTCATAATGTATTTATATTACAACATAAATACATTTGTATACACATTGTGCAAAAATTTTCTGAATACATTATTCGGTACAAAAATAAAGAAGTACAATGCAGACGCGAACAGATCCTGACCTCTATCTCTCACTTGCATGCAGTAGGTATGCTCTCGTTTACCTAACGGGGCATTCTTCTAATCTTGAAAAATATTTGCAAATTTTGAGTGAGTTTTGTGAACTCAGTGAGGTAACCATCATCAATGGTTCACTCAATTCATGCAACACATCATTTCACATAACATACAATTACATTTTTGCATAATTGATCATGTATATCACATTGTCACTTAACCATGGGCAATTTTGGCATTTCAATCTAGCAAGTATACTTAATGAAATGCATATGAAATGCTCATGAGATACTTTTCTAATTATTACATTGTTGTGACCAAGTGCCTGAACTGTCCCGTATTTATTTTAGATACCGGGCTCATTAATAACTGTCCCTTATCTGATAAGGATACAAGGATCATTTTATATAGTGGGCCTTCGGCCCTTAATTACTGTCTGAGCTTGAGGCTCTTTTCACTCGTTAAGCTTTAAGCTCTGATCGGTAGCTACTCAAGTCACAACTCCCATTATCTGATCATGCATTTATGTATGGAATGCATTTCACATTTTCAATCTATCATATCACAACACATTTAGTTCTTCACATTCACAATCAAGCAGCACTTCAATATACATTCCACATTTTACAATCATTGGACCTTCTATCCAGAATCAACAATCAAGCCGCATTTATTCAATCATTTCAAAACAGAAATGAAGCAAACAAGTAACTAAGTGAGACCATCTAGGTTACTCACCAATTGCTCCCGAAGTTAATGTCTGGAAGTTTCGGCAACGTCCAGAAGTTGACATTCCAGTTGCTCTTCTAAATCAAATAACATACACATATATTACAATTTGCACAATTATAAGTGTTCAAAAATGCACATGTATGATATGAAATATGTACAATGCATGTTCATGACAATCTCAGGTATTTTTCCATCAATTTCATCACAAAATAATTCTCTATCAAAACTCATCTAAGTATAATTTATACTTAGGTTTATGCCTCACTAAAACCATTAAAATCTCTATTCCTTTCTCATTGAATCACTTCAAATTTTTCTAAGATACCTTTTCAAGTCTACTGTTCATATTCAATCAGAGAGTGAAAATGAAGTAATTTGGTTATACTCTCTTCTAGAAAAGTTTTCCTCTATATCTTATGTTTCTATTGACACAAAAATCAATCAATTTGGTTCAGTAATTTGGAAGATATACCTCAAACATTTATGGACTGTTCTTATTCAAAAATAGTATACTATGCACAATTTCCATCTAGAAATTGAACATTTTAGAGACTGAATCACAATTAGACTTCTTCAGATGATTTGTAGCCCTATTTTTCTAGTTTACTCAAAATAAAAAATCATATCATTTGGAATGCTATAAGTCCAAATAAAATCAAAATACTGAAGTGTGTTCAGTGGAATAACAACAGTTCATATTATTTAAGAGCCCACTCATTGTACCCGTCCCACGTTTTTCACTCAATCTTTCTCAATTCATTTCAGATGGCTATGATTTTTGGTGGAGAGGTAGAACAATGTCTTATAAGTCCAGTGGTCTAAGTCTCATGTCATTTGGAGATCGGACTAGGAAGATAATTGCCAAAATCCAGTCAGATGTTCATTAGCTAACAACCCTCCAAAGCACGACGGTGCATTTTTCCCTTATTAAGCACAACGGTGCATTTTCACTTAACCCAAAAGTCATCGTCGTACTTATGCATAATGGTGCATTTTCCTTTTAATCACAAAATTGCACAACGGTGCATTTTTACCAAATATCTACTTCAAACCTCCATAACTTTTGATACAGAACTCCAAAAATTACAAACTTTATTTCAATGGAAAGATAAACGAATTATCTACAACTTTCATGAAGTCTCTAAAAAGATATTTTGCCTCCAAAAGGTTCAAAAGTTTCAATCAATGAAGCTATCCCGAATGTCCATCCTATGCAGCATCACAAACTTCTAATGATCATAACTTTCAACTCTGATGTCCACAAATTTCATACTATATACCGTTGGAAAGCTAAAAGAAAGATCTACAACTTTCATGAAAGCAATTTTGTAAAATACTCCTAGATCAATACAGTTTAATCAAGGAAGTTTCAAATGAATACTAACTTTTCTAACTTCTCTTTTTCATTCACTGTGCTTTTTCTTCTTCCACTAAATCCTACATCTCAAATTTTCATTTTACTCTTTCTACTCTATTTCCATTCAACTCATCCACAACACATTCACAGTACCCCTAATTAAGTAACTTTACTCAAAAATCTCAAAATCCTCAAAAACCAGATATTAGTTATTCACTTTTCATATTCTGCATTTCACATTCTCTGCACATTTTTCTATCTCTTTATTCTCTGCATTTTCTTAATTCTCTTCTTCTAACTATCATTTATACCATCTTTCTCACCTCGTACCATCATCTTACAACTGTTTTTCAACTCAAAAACCATTCCTTTGGTCATCTCCAAAACACTCACATATTCACGTGCACACACACACATATAAATATTCACAGCGAAGAGAAACAGAGTATATCAGAATATCATCCTTTGTATACATTCTCTATTTTTCCTCCCAACACCCACTTTAACAATCTTCTCATCTCTTATTATACTCATCATTCATAAACAAAGTCCCAAAAATCCAAGTTTTCACAAAAGTCGTCAAAAGAACCAGAAAACTTCATCCACGCATAACTCCACTTTACTACACTGTTTCACTCTAATTTTACTGCACCTTCAACTTCTAGGTCTCCTTCATTTCTTCCTCAACATATATTTTAAATCATTCTTTCTTTCTCCCAGACATCACCACATACTTATTCCTTAACTTAAAATTTCAATTTTTTTCTCATCCTAAAAAAAATTACTCAAAACTCACGTAAACAGTGGAAACAAAGCGCTCACTTATGTTTTTTTCAAATTGTTTCTACACCTCATTATACATGTTTTCTAAGATCATTCAACTCCAAGAAAATCATTTCTACATCATCTAATCACAAATAACTATCAAATACTAAATAACATTATATCTAAATTTTTCATCTTATTAGCATAATGTTCATGAAGATGGTCGTTAATTCCATGATCATGCAAATGACAGTTGATTCATCGATTTTATCTCATAAATCAACAACTCTAAAAGATTTACACAATACTTACTTGTTAAAACTCCAAGATCTTCAACTATCACAAAGCCCTAAACTTCATGCAATTTACATACATCATTATGAAAGCTGGCAAGCATCGGTTTCTCTTAAGGAAGTGAAAGAAAACTGAAGTTGGGGATAGCAAGTAAATGGATAAAAATAAGGTTTCTCTTAAGTGTTGATTTGATGAAAAACTATGTATTAGGGAAGATCTTAAGGAAGAAGCTTTAAGAAAGATGAAAATAAAAATACAACACTTGGTCTTTCCAAGGTTAAGAAAATTATCTTTAAACATGGACACTTGTCCACTTCTTACACCCTTAGCTAATTTCCCAAACTAACTAGTTCTCTTTGAACTAGCTCCCATAACTTTCATCCTTTCATTACAATTATCTCCAATATTTTCAATATCAACTTCTTACAAATTCTAAGTCATCCGAAATTTTCAAAAATCATTTGTAAATTCTCTGATATCATTTTATTTCTATTTCTATTTTCCATACATTAATTTACTTGCCAAGTGGCATTTTTCCTAGTATAATTATATCCCATATTTTCAGACATTATTCTCCAAAATTCACCTAAATTCAAAAATCAATACATATATTTTCCACATCAATTTTCAATACAATCCATTCTCAATTCTCACATAATCACATTTATAATCAATTATACCGACAATTGTCAATGAATGCATGTACAATCATTTTAATGTGTGCAAAGATTCACTTATACGTGCGTGTATACTAACAATATGCATGAGCATGAAAAATGCAATTTTCTTAAACTCTCATTGATCTCACTTGTACCCTTTTTTTGGGTTTAACCCTTTATATGGGAACCAGATGTTACATTTCTCCCCTCCTTAATAAATTTCGCCCTCAAAATTTTTATCTAATTGATCAGGAAGGCAGGGGTATTGTTTCCTCAATTTTTACTCCGTTTCTCATTTAACTTCATCACTCGAATAATTTTCTTTCAATGGACCATATTCAATGTAAACGATCAATCCTCTAATTATTGCTTCAGATATCACACTATCTTAACTGTTTCCTCAATATAATTCAGATTTTCACTTCACAAGCTGATATAGGTGCATCTTTTCTTGCTCTTTTCTCAATCCCCCTCTCTCATAACTTCATAGTATGACTAAGTAGTTTGATGGCTTTGCAGTTGTTACAACTTTGGATGTCCCCTTTGTTCTTAAGAGAGAGATCAATGTACTAAATCTCTACTCATTCGATATCGTGGTGGACTTAGGGATCATATTAAAATTCTTGGCTAACCAAGTATGTAGGACCTCGGCCTCTAGGGCCTCGCGTCCTCGGGACCTCGGCCTCTCGGGCCTCGCGTCCCTCAGTAGGGCC
>JAOQMR010000213.1:9442334-9452781 GCA_027563865.1 Erythroxylum pelleterianum
GACGTGCCTTCCTTTGTTTTACAGGTACATTCACATCAGACTCTCTACCGAGGACAGCAAGTTCATGGATCCAAACACCGACTTTCGGTTCGGTCAGAATCAGGCAGAACCACTTTTTTTTAATCCGAAAAGGAAAGATACAGGCTTCACGTTACTAGTCAGGGAAAAGTAACTCCCGATATATCCTCTAACAGGAGAGATAAACAACCCATAGGCGGGTTTTGAAATATAAGAATGCCAAGTTCAAGTGAATTGGCGTAATTGGCTAGCCAATCTGCAGCCCTATTTGCCTGGCGGTAAACATGTTTCGCTTTCACTAGCCAATCTCTAGCTATTAAGTGTCGAATCCCTATTATTATGGAATTAAACGGGTCTGGCTGATCCACTGAGGAGGATAAGATATTGATTACAATCATCGAGTCGACATCTAATTCCACTCGTCGATATCCGAGGTCCCATGCAAGGTGTAGCCCTGTAAAGACCCCCCACAGTTCTGCCTCAACAACTGTACAATGACCTATGTTATGGGCAAATCCGCCGATCCATGATCTCGTATTGTCTCGAAGTATTCCGCCTGCTGAAGCCCACGAGGACGACCCTGTAAAAGCACCATTTGTATTAAGTCGAACCCAACCAGCCGGAGGATGTCGCCAACTCACAAGGGTCTCTAAGCGTGGTCTTGCAGATGACAATACTCTCCCTATATCTTCTTTGGCCTGCTCAACTGACCGTACGTAATCGAACACAATCTGATGAGGGTTTGTAGGCCATGAGAATTGGACATCGAAAACAGTTTTATTTCGCCAATATCACAAAAACCAACAAGCAGTACCAAAGACAAATGGCCATTGAAACCCCTGTATCAGCAGGTTTTGTTTCAAATTGTCGGAGCCGATGTGCAGACTCTTTGGCCTCTCTAGCCTTGGTCTCAGCGCTGGGCCTTCATTTACTGCGGGAGCCTCCCTAGAGCCTTTTGGATGATCTCTACCGGGACAAGCAAGGACTCCTTTACCCTCGATCCCTTCGTAGGGGATTAGATTATCGGAGCTAGTCTCTTTTTGTTTTCTTTTCCGTGTATAAAAAAAAATTGTCGGAGAGCCATGTGGTGGTATTACCTGTGAAGAACTCATTAGTATTGGCAATGGTGGGGAACCGCCGCCAGAAGTTACGAGCTTTACATCCGTCCTGGAGGACATGTAATAACGTTTTTGTGTCGCCTCAAGCCTGACATGAGGGGTCGGTTGTGAGGTTCCTGAGATGACGTTGGTGATTAGTGAGAAGTCGACCACGGCCCATAAGCCAGATGAACGCTTTGATCCTATGTGGTCCGTCCCATTTCCAAATACGTGCTCATTCATTGTCACTACTATTGTTCAACTAGTTAGCGATGAGACAGTAAGCGGAGTCGGTTGAAAAAATACCATTTGGGGCTGCTCCCCATATCAATCTATCAGGACCCAAAAGAGGGCTAGGAGGTAATGTACCTGCTATCGCCATGCAAACGGAGGGAGGTAAGAGGGTAAGAGTGACGCATACTTTACAATCGCAATATTCTATTTTGTGGGATTATCAGATTTGCTCTTAAGCATCGAGTTGTGCAGTAGAACCCAACATGTGAAACATAGTAAATGCCCGTCAACAAACTATTCTAAACCTTATGCCTCTTTGAATGTTACAACAATATCCAGTCTGCCAGGAAGTAGTCAATATATGTTTTAAAAAGCAAAGGATGCCGAATACGTCTTATTCAAGTAAGGTTAAGGATGGAACCTGAAATGGGTTGGAATGCTGCAAAAGGTATACGCTCAGCCAGAGATGGAATGAAAGATACGTCACATTCAACTGATGGATCCTTTTCACTTTTCAGCCAACTCCAGCGAGTTTACAATACGCGTCTGCAACAGTTCCTCTTGGAGGAGTTCAGATCCTCTGTCTAAGTCTATTGGACAGCACTATTCTGTCTTGGACAGGCGCCTATAGGTGGAGCCGTTTTTAAGCCAAAAGACAAAATCAACCGTTTTTAAGCCACCCTTATTTTAATTGTTTAACGTTATTCCAAACCCAACTTTATTCTTATTAAGAACTAAATTAAAAATAATCTGCAATTTAATGATATAATATTATATCATTAGTAAATAAATAATTTATTTAATAATAAGAAAAAGAGTAAGTAGAAAATTAATTAATATCAAAATAAGTAGAAGATTATTAAATATAAAAAATAAATATAAAAACGTTAAACAATTAAATTAATAAGAATAATCAAACAAAATAAAGTTTAACAATAATAAAATGGTTAATAATAATAAAGAATATACACTTATCATATTTGAAAACAATTAAATTAATAAGAATAATTAAATAACCATAATAATTTTTAATAATAATATAATGGTGAATAATAATAAGGAATATAAAATTAGAACAACTTATAATAATTCCTGAAATAATTTCTAAACATACAAATTATAAGAAAATTATAATTATCATAATTGAAAATAATTAAAATAATAAGAATAATTAAAGAATCTAATAGTTATTAATATAATTTATAATAATAATAATTTATAAATTACTACTGATTATAAGGAATTAACAAAAATAATTATATAATTTTATGATTAAATGCATGTATCTTGATTTCTATTATTATTATAAAATTGCCTATTATTATTAATTTTCTTTTTATTATTATTAAATTTAGTATGCTTATTAATTTAATTATTTTGATACTTAATTATTATTTTTATTATTTTCCAACTTTAGTTTATATTCTTATTATTATAAATCTTATATATTTTTTAATATATTTATTATTAATATTAGTAATAATAATATAATGGTGAATATTAATAAGGAATATAAAATTAGCACAATTTCTAATAATTCCCAAAAAATTTTCTAAAATAACAGAATATAAGGAAAGTGTATTTATTTATTATTATTGTTATGATTATGATTATGCTTATTATTATTATTATTATTATTATCAGGGTTCGTAAATTTAGTAATTAATTTTAGTTCCCTTATTATAATTATTGTTGAATATTATTTTTAAATTTTTTCAGAGTATTTATAAAATATAATAATAATAATATTATTATTATTATTATTATTGTTATTATTTGAGCAGTCTCGCGATCGCGAGACCACTTATTCTTCCGCAGTCAACAAGTTATGTTTTTATTATTGTTATTAGTAGTGTTACTAAATTAAATTCCTTTGTAATATTTAATGTACTTACTTAGATTATTATGATTATATTCCTTATCATTATTTAATTTTGTTTGCGTTAATTAATTTCTATTAATAATATAAACTTCCTTCTCATTATTATTATTATTATTATTATTATTATTATTATTATTATTATTATTATTATTATTATCCTTATTATAGGAATTATTATTATTTTTATACATATTTATTATTATTTTAGTTATTATTATTATTTTTAATAATACTTATTTAATTGTATTTCCATTATGATAATCACTTTAATAAATTGTTTTATTATTAAATTTCTTCTGATTATTATGTAATTTATTGGAAGTATTTATTATATTTATTATTAATAATTTCCTTATTGATATTACATTTATTATTATTTTAGTTATTATTATTGTTAAATTTATTACGTAATATTATTTCCATTATTATAATAATTTTAAAAATATTATAATTAAATTTCTTCTGATTATTATGTAATTTATTGGTGAGTTTTTAATATATTAATTATTATTATAATTAATTTCCTTATTGATATTACATTTATTGTTATTATTATTTCTATTGTTATTATTATTATTATTATTATTATTATTCCTTCTTTGATTAATTACCTTCGTATTATTTTAAGGTTTAGAATTATTAATTATTTTATTAATGTGATTATTATTATTACTTTTGCACTTCAGTTTATTTCTTATTGTTAATAAATGTATTATTTTTATTAAAATTGTTTATTATTGTTCATAACATTATTAAATACACATTTGAGTTATTAAGTGTATTTAGTTATGTAATTAATTTTCTATTCAATTTATTATTATTATTATTATGCAATTTATTAATTCAATTAATCTTCTTATTCTGATAGATTAATAAAAATTTTGTTAGTTTAAATATTAGAAATGAATATTTGAATTAAAATATTCATTAATATTTTAGTACAATAAAACATTTAGGGAAAATGCAAGTATCGTGTAATTCACTGTTTGAAATAAAATTCAAAACAGCAATTCTCCTCCCTTTCTTCATTTTTCACCGGTGTTATCCCTTCTTCTCGCCAGACTGTGTGTTGTTAGTCAGTATAGTATAGATTTCTTGCTATCTTAGGTGGAGGGTTACAGTAGTGGAGTTAGGTTGACACCACAGACTGCATTTGGGTTGTTTATTTCTCAATTTTACAGCTTTTACCGTCACAATGCCCCCCTCGAAGAACTAGTAAATAAGAGGAAACCATCGTAGCTAAGGTGGGAGGGGAGAATGCTGCAGACATTGCAGCTGTGTATGATGCTTTTCCCATTTACTCAAAGGGAGAAGGAGAGAGGTACAATGAGCTCTGGACTAAAAGCATTGAAGTTCCTACATATTTTAATTTTGCTGTGTTAGACCAAATAGAGTTGATTGATAAATTGATGACATTATGTCGGAGAGGTAAATGGGAACATTTTGTGCGAATTGGTTACCCTGTACATTGTGACCTCGCACTTGAGTTTTTCACAACTTTGAGGTTTGTCTCAACCAAACCGAAAAAATTGTGGTTTAGATCACGAGGGCAGGTATGTTTTTTGGATGAGAATCTATTACGGTTTTTATTTAGGTTTGCATAAAAAGAAGTCGATGATGGGCATTAGTCTTTCACTATTAGAACGTATTAGAAATATTTAACTTAGTTAGATGAGTATGATCCGCATATTGTATCAAATGCACAAATCCTTAGTGCAGAACGGTTGCTGCTGCATAAATTCATGTGTGGTGTTGTTTTCAGGAAAAGGCAAAGTACAAAATGCTCGGGAAAGGAGCTTTTCTTATTATGGTGCATTGATCATAGCCATAAGCCGAACATGTTCGCTTATGTTTCTCAAACTTTGGTCCAGTCAGTGGGGAGGAAGGGGAACAGTTTGGGAATGGTTATTTAGCGACTGCTTTGGCTGAAAGTTTTAGAATTGATGTTAGTGACCTAATTATGCTAGATTTTCAATATTTTGATGTTTAATACTTGAAACGGGTAGAGATAATAGACAACAACATAATGCAGCTACAAGAACCTTCCACCCGTACAGCATTGAAGCACAGGCTTGCAGTTGCAGCTTCAAGTGATAATGCTATAAAATGTTTTTATGAGAATGAGGGGCCACAATAGCAAGCACAAGCACAAGCACAAGTAGGGCAACCTGATTTGTAAATGGTTTACACACTTCTGGTTGAAAATAACAGAAAAACGCAGCAGCAGCTGGATGAAATCAAGCAGCAGAATTATGAAATCATGCAGCAGCTGAATGTTTTGATTGGGCGTGCTGATGTTGTAGCTAAGGATCTGCTATACATAGAAGAGAAATTGCACAAGTATTCGGAGATGCAAGGACTGCACGTGCCATCTCCAGCCCCATCACCTTCGGGAACGTCTCCAGGACCTACACAAGCTTCCTAAATTATGCAAGTAAGAGAGTTGTATAGGAGTATATTTTGCAACTTCTGATCTTGGAGGTGTAGTCTGAATGATTCTTCAAACCTATAATATAACCTTGTCATAAGTTTATGAATTTATGGCTATAGATTAGTTGTATTTTAGAGATGCTTTGTCAGTGTCATTTCAAATCCGAAAGCTAACATCTGCTTTTGGCTAACTTCTGATTTTGTAAGTTTCTAATTTTTGTATACAAAATCGCTTCAGGTATCTTATATCTACAAAATGATTAGTTGCTGGATTTTCAAAAACAGAAACAATATAACATGAAACATGGAAGTCGGACTGAACTTGGATATTGATAACTGTTGGTCAATTTTTTTTTTGATAATTGTTGCTGAACTTTTTTGTCTTCTCTTATACATGCTTGAAAGGAATGAAGATGATCTTTAATAAATTGCTTTTCCTGCTTTCATAAATTTTTTGTCTAGATCTCCCTCTTTCAATGCTTCTTTTTTTTGTGCTTCAGCTACGTACCCTGTTGCTTCCTACTTTGCAAGCACCTGATTGAAGCTCAATTAGTTAAACGAAACATGTGATTTAAGAATAATGGTATGGTAATAAATTGTTTTCGGCAGCAGTGGTGGAATGTTTATAAGGATAATTCAACTTAACAATCTAAAAGGAAAATGATTGAACCAGTTCACATACAGACCTTTTATACATTAGTCATTATACATTAATGACGACATGCTCGATTATTGACATTAAGGGTGTTTTGATTGGCCCTTCTCTTTCTGATTTTATATTATTGATTATATCACAGTTAACCATAGAATTTCATCAACTCATGATACAAGATTCAATATTGATATAATCACAAAACTTTGTAGGAAGGTGAACAGTGTATTTACAGTATGGTTTATATGTATTTGATATTAAGCCATCTTTCCTATACAAAATGTGAAGGATTGACAACTTACAGTAGCATGCCTCCAATTGATAGGTATAATTCTACAAAGCCTGACACACAAGAAGTGGCAGACATTATATAATTAATGTAAAGAAGCAATTGGAGGCATTACTGTACAGAAACCATCTCATTGGTAACAACCAAGTATTGCAAAGAGAGAAAAATCCCAAAACCTTTCAGATTATAGGCCTCCTGTAATATCCAATTAAGCTTATAATCTAATCACACATGCTATCTCACTGAGTCAGTCAATATTATAACAAATAGCATTGATGTGCATCAAAATGTACTTAATTTTCAGTCAGAAAAAAATCCTAATGAGCATTGCTGAAGTTCATAATTCCAAAACAGAAAAGAGCAACCATATGACTGTTTTAAAAATCTCAGTGCATTGTCCAAAATGATAATAAGTGTTTAGCCTACCCTACAATACCTCAGTTAGGTTATACAATTTGAGCTCTAGGTATAAAGTCCTACAATCCCCAGACCCTGCAGTTCAACATCCACCAAACCACATTTACCTACATGACTTCACATTCTGAAACTACCTATACAGAAAGTAAGGATTTTTACAACGTGAATGAGTTCATTAGAAATGATGGCTACATAAATAATCAAGATGTTGTGATGATCTGGCCATTTCTGATTATTAATTGACTCAAATGAGGTTCAGTTCACTTCATCTTTTGTATGAAACTCATAAGAGACAATCATTATGGAAATGTTAAGAAAACATCCATAAAATAAAGGACTCAACAAAATGATTTTCTAGTACAACCAAATAGAGATCAATCCACTTTACAACATAATAAACAACAACAAGTAAAACTAAGGATGAAATAATCATAATGTGAAACGAAAAGGATTAAACACTAATAATCATTAAAGATACTGGCATGTAAAACACCTGCAATGTCTTCAAAGTCTTGATAAGCAAGCATCTTGTGTAATAAGCAATTCCAATAAATTTGATATGTTGATAAAAAGGTACGATAGTAGCATAAATTCAAATATTTTAGAAATAAGAGAATTATGACCTCAAATATATTATTTGCTAACTTTCTTTATGCATGATATGTGCGTGTAACACCTCAATTCTTAAGATAAATTATTAAATAACGTATTATATAATATTTGCAACCATAAACATATAATTTTCCCTGAGTAAATTAATAATAATAAGGAATTTTATCTTATGATTTAAATTAATCAATAACAATTTTCGGCATTTAATCAAATTATTTAACATATTTTAAGGAATTAGCAATAATAATAGTAATAGTAAAGAAGAAGAAGAAGAAGAAGAAGAAGAAGAAGGGGAGGTTGCCCGTTCGTGAGCCTGCCTCAATTTGGTTCACGATCGCGAGATTGCCTAAAATTCCTTCACTTGCGATCGCTAGACTGCCAAAAATGGGCAAGGTCTTCCGCAGTCAACAGGTGTTGTTTTTATTATTCTAATTAGTAATGTTATTATATTTAAAACTTTTTTATTATTATTTAAGTTATTATTATTATTGTTTAATTTTATTTCTACAATTATTATAATCACTTTAAAATATTATTTTTAAATTTCTTCTAATTATTATGTAATTTATTGGTGAGTATTTATTATATTAATTATTACTATTAATAATTTCCTTATTGATATTACATTGATTATTATTAGTATTTCTATTATTATTATTGTTGTTGTTGTTGTTGTTGTTGTTGTTGTTGTTAATGTTACTATTATTATTCTTATTATTATTATGAAGATGAAATTCCTTATCATAACTTTTCTTCTTATTATCATAAAATCCTTTAGTAGTATTAATTTTATTAATGATAGGAATAATTATATAATTCAAATTCTTCTACTAATTATAGAATTCAATCGGAATTACAAAAATGCTCTGATAAATTTAAATTATGTTCATTAAATTGATAATGTCTGAAATAAAAATATAGAATATTAATAAATTCTGTACAATTAATTTACAATAATGGTGAGATTGGAAATGTTTGTCATTTCCAACGCAATTATTACTAACATTTCCCGCCATTGAAGTAACTTGGTTATCTCATTTTTCACAAACATTTTTTTTCAACCGTATAGACCATCTTCTTCAAAGTTCTGCATTTGTATAGAGAGTGAATAGTCTTCATCTCCTTCTCTGTGTAATATTTTTTAACCATTGACTATGTTAAGCAGTTATTAACATAGGGTGTCTTTTGGCTTCACATATTTTGTTATTTATGTTTTCATGTCTGTAATTTTTGAAGATATGTAGCATTCACTATTTTACATACGTATGTGCCTGTTTAACGTAAACATACATTCATTTTGATGTAACTGGTATGCTTCTGTTAATAAAGTGGTAATTAATATGTGAAGGTTGAGTTGGTTATGAATTAAGTTTGAAGTCAGATTTGAAGAGGTGTGAAATTTGCCAAGTTTCTGACTTATATAGGAGTGTTTAAAACATGGACATAAGTGATAATTAAACAATTACAATTGAGTTGGTGGCAATTAAGTTGTAGTTAATGTGTAAGTTAACACATCATTTGTAAAATGCAAACAACTTAGCAGCACATCTCTTATTGCTTTTTCTGTTACACGAATGACATAACATATGGATGGAAACAAAAATTAAACATACTATGTTTTATTTGGTAGGCATTATTGCTTGTGTCAATAATTATATCTAAAAATAATTCTCCTCGTTTATTAATTTCACAGGTGTGAAAATGGAAGGAACATCAACTCCATGTCGTCGTTTAAATTATGGATGTGATAATGAACAACGTAACAATGATATTGGCTTTGGGATCGAGAGTTGTAATATGAACGCAAAAGATTTGGCTGGAAGAGAGTTAGTACCAAAAATTGGCATGCAGTTCGTGACAGAAGAAGAAGCTTATCAATTTTATTTAACTTATGGGAAGCATGTGGGATTTGGAATTAGAAGAAGCAAAAGTCACAAAGATAAAAGTGGTAAGTTGATTTGTAGGCTTTTTTGTTGTAGTGCTGAGGGTAAATGGATGCCCGATAAAAGAGATTTGTTTGTAAGAGCTCCACGGGCATAAAAAAGATTTGGTTGTGAGGCAAGGATGAAAGTGAATAGTTTGCAAACTGGAAAATTTCAGTTCATTGAATTTGTGGAGGAGCACAATCACTACCTTTCATCCCCAAACAAAACGCATTTGCATAGAAGTCATAGGAAGATATCTTCAGTTGCAGCAATGCAAATTGTAATGGCTATTGCTGTGAGAATTCAACCAAAAGCATCCCATGATCTTATGGTGAGAGAAGCAGGTGAAAGAGATAATGTTAGCTTTATTCCGGATGATTATAAGAATTATTTAAGGTCTAAACAAACAAGAGACATGAAAAAGGGAGATACATATGAGGTGTTAGAATATTTGTATAAGATGCAGGTGGAAAATCCAAATTTCTTTTATGCCATTTAAGTGGACAAAGATGATTTGATCACTAACATATTTTGGTCTGATGCTAAAATGAGGAACGACTACGTAGACTTTGGTGATGTAGTGTGCTTCGATACTACTTATAAGAAGAGCGGTCAGGGTCGTCCACTTGCTTTGTTTGTCGGTGTCAACCATCATAAGCAAACAACAGTTTTTGGTGTGGCACTCCTCCGTGATGAAACTACTCTTACATTTGAGTGGTTGCTCGAGACATTTGAGAGAGCGATGCGTGAGAAAAAGCCTACAACTATTCTTACTGATCAAGATGTGGCAATCGCAAAGGCATTAGCGTCAAGGTGGCCAAACACTCATCATCGACTGTGTATTTGGCACATTTATCAAAATGTTGCCATCCATTTGAGTGGTGTATTTTC
>JAOQMR010000213.1:9457372-9474654 GCA_027563865.1 Erythroxylum pelleterianum
GCTTATAATAATTCGTACCACTCGAGCATTCAGATGGCTCCTTATGAAGCATTATATGGAAGGAGATGTAAAACTCCGATATGTTGGGACGAAGAAGGAGAGAGGAAACTGATAGGGCCAGAATTACTTCAGATGACAGTTGACAAGGTTAATTTGGTTAAACAACGGCTAAAAGCAGCACAGGACAGAATGAAAAGCTACACTGATGCACATCGGAAGGAAATGGAGTATGAAGTGGGTGAAAAGGTTTTCCTTAAGACATCTCCTTGGAAAGGAGTCATGAGGTTTGTGGTTGGCACTACCATTGGAATTTTCACAGATACATGATGTCTTCCATGTTTCCATGTTGAGGAGGTACAGATCGGATCCTTCTCATATTATTGAAACCACTGAGGTTCAGTTGAGAGATGATCTAACTTATGAGGAAACTCCAGTGGAGATCTTGGATACCAAGGAGAAGGTTCTCAGGAACAAGACAATTCAGTTAGTCAAAGTTTTGTGGAGAAACCATTCTGTGGAAGAAGCTACGTGGGAGCCCATGGAAACCATAAAAGAGAAGTATCCACACCTCTTCGATGATTCAGGTAAGAATTTCGATGACGAAAATCTTTTAAGAGGGGAAGAAATGTTAGCTCCGGAATTTTTTTTAATAAGCATGATTAGATTAATTTTGGGAGTATTGCTAGATTAATTTATGTTGGAATTACCTTGCATATTAATGGGAGTAAGATGTTATGCGGTAGGTAAATGGAAATTAAGTGTTAGAAAGGTAAGATTGTATAAGGGGCATAGTTGGAAGATCACTTAAGTGGGAAAGATTTAAAGCATGAAGGGAAGGGCTTTTTGGTCATTTTGGCTTCATTAAATGATAGAAAGAAGGCTTGTCTTGTATGGGAAGGAGAAGGAACAAAAATTAGAAGGAAAGGGAGGGAGAGAGTGTCGTGGAGAGAAGAGAGAGGAGAGAAAGAAGGGTTTAGTTAGGTTTTGATTTTTCATGGTCTTAAGAGGAGATTTTGAAGTTTTTCCAAGAAGAAAAGAGCAAGAGGAGGTTTAGAGCTTTCATTTGAGCCAAGCAACAAATTGATTGGAGAAGGTTTGAGGTAAGTGTATGGTTAATCTTTTGATTTTTGGAAGGGGTTTTGGTTTAGAAATCTTAGGAAATTCGTGGGTATGAGTTTTCTAGAATCAATTTCATGCATTGGTTCTTTGGGTTTGTCAATTTGAATGTCTATTGATTTGGGACTTTTGTAATTTGTTGAAGAAAATAAAGAGAGGGATGAAGAACAATAGGAGAGGCACATTTGAGCAACTTTCCAAGCAAAGGAACTAAGGTGGGTTTCACTTTTATAAGTGAGTTAATGAGCTTTAAATGTTTTTCAAATAAATGGAATTAAATGGTTTTCCAGCTACCCTATAAATGTGTATTTATTGTTTCTCTAAATGCTTGAGAATGTGTCATATGTTGTTGTTGGTAAATTTTGGGAATAACTTCTAAGTGCATCATAATTGTTGAAATTGTTGTTTTTAAATGAGTTGAAATGTTGATGGCTTATGCTTGAGATATGAATGTGGTTGTTGGTGAATTGTGAAATGTTGATGGCTTGATGCTTGTGTTAGAATGAGTTATGAAATGGCTTGATACTTGTGTTGGAATGAGTTATGAAATGGCTTGATGCTTGTGTTGGAATGAGTTATGAAATGGCTTTGATGCTTGTGTTTGGATGAATTGTGAAATGATGATGTACAATGCATATGAAATAGGTCATGCTTATGAAAAGCAAGTTTTGAAATGTTCCATATGGGCACATAGATTTTCAGTGCATGAATTACATGTTATGTGGGTTTGGTAGTCTATCCAAGAATTGTCACGTACACGTTGACCAAGATATAGGCTTCTCCCGCCTGCCCGCTAGTGGCACGGAGCTCCTTTATGGACTCCCTCAAGAATTTACGACTACACATGACCATTATATGAAATTGTGTAATTCATCATGTTTATGGATCTACCCAAACCATTATTATGTGCTTATGTGTTACTTGCATTGACAAGTTTGATGAATGCTTGATTTATGTGAGTTGTGAATTGGTTTGATATGTTGAGAAGTTTAGAAATTTATGTTGCATGAATTTCAATGTAAATTTTGCTATATTTACACATTATGGTGGTTTATGGCATTCCATGTTGTTGCATTGCAAATTCTAAGTTTTCATTAGGGTAGGATTTTGTATTCTGACTTTGAGGGAAATTATGCACTGATCTAGGGTTAATTTGGCCAAGTTGTCTTCATAGAAGTTGTAGCTTGTCCCTTTAGCTTTCCAACGATACCAAGTTTGCGATTTTTCGATCTCGGAATTGTAAGTTATGATTATTACAAGTTAGGATGTCGTAAAGGACAAAATTCCCGAACCAAGTGAGTTTATGAAGTGATATCGAACTAAAAAAAGGTTGATTTTGGCAAGATATGAGTATAGGGGAAGTTAGGATGGGTTTAGGACCCTTTGGAGGGGTCTTGGAGGGTGAAAATTTTGTTACACCCGAAGGTTACATGGCCTAACCGTGTGATTTCACACGGTCTGTGTGTTTTGATCCCCTTAGCGACAGAATTTCAATTTTCCGTCTTCATGAAAGTTGTAGTCCTAGATGTCTTCTTTTCAACCGTCCAAAAACAAAGTCAATCCGATATCTATAATGAGAGTTATGGTGTTTGCGGCAAAGTATGTTCGATAGGAATCGGGATATGAACATGTTGGGTTCGTTGGGCCATAACTCCTTCGTCCGACCTCCGATTGAGGTGATTCTTAAGGCGTTAGATCTCTAACACGTTTTTCTAACTACCCTTAAAAATTTATAGCCTTTGGAGTTAAATTCAAACATTTTGATGGAATGTAAGTGAGTAGTCGGGTTGGGGAGCTTAATCGGGCTATGAACATATTTTGGATTTTTAAGCATATCTTGAGCTATAGATCTCCAAATGAGGTGGTTTTTGTTTCTAAATGAACTAGAGACTAAGAGCTTCAAGTGTGAAGAGTTAATTATGATTTTATGGTCCCATTGTGTAGGCTTTCCCTTGTAGCTAGAGATGTAATAAGATTGATGAGAACCCAATGAGGGCTAATCAGGGTATTTTGGTGTAACCTTGCAAAGAAACCCTTTCACGCTCTATGTTTCAGGATAGTTGGGCTTCGAAAACGGGGCCCAAGGACTGTACTCTTCTACATTTCCTTCAAAATTCTCTTCCTCGTCTTCAGGTAATGGTGAAGCATTCAAGTCCATGGGAAATAGCATTCAACATCCACCAAACCACATTTACCAACATGAAAATTTGAAATGACAGTAAGGTTCCTTGTTGTAGAGGGATTTAGCACATCAAAGATTAGTTCACCTATTTGCAGTCCATTGTTTATCCCACTGCAAGTACTAACAATTACATAATCAAACATAAATCCAACCTTTTTCTTCTTATTGGAGATGCCCTTCTCCTTCTGTTGGTTCTCTTGCTCTTCATCTTGTGAGTGTGAATCCAATTTTTTCTTTGCTTTCCTAGTCCTTTCGATTCCATACTCCTTCTTATCATTCTCCTGGAAAGATGAAATCAGTGACATGTTTAAAAGGTCAATCTTGCAGGAGCTGAAAATTCATGATGAGATAATTCCACTATCCAAATTACATCATTTATCTCACAACCACCAGTTTCAACAAAATGATTTTCCAGTAGAAACAAATAGAGATCAATCCACTCTAGAACATTATATACAATAGCAAGTAAAAATGAGGATTAAATAATCATAATGTGAAACGAAAAGGATTAAACACGAATAATCATTAAAGATATTGGCATATAAAACAGTTGCAATGTCTTTAAAGTCTTGATAAGCAAGCATCTTGTGTAAAAAGCAATTCCAATAAATAAACTATGTTGATAATATCAATGATAGTATCCCATTCAAATATTTTAGAAATAAGAGAATTATGACCTCAAATATATTACTCGCTAACTTTCTTTATGCATGATATGTGCGTGTAACACCTCAATTTTTAAATTGCCAATAGATATACTTTGTCCAATATAATTTTACTTCCTCATTAATTAGAAGTTTAATTTTAAAATTAAAACTTTTCTATAAAAGGTAATGTCAAGACAAATTAAAAAACATAATTTTATTGACAAATTAAGGAAGACAATAGTTAGGTGGTTCGTACTTACATCATTATGAGAATCATTGTCTACAGGTATAGAACTTTTTCACATGAAGGCAACTCTGACATTTGTCAATGGAAATACCAAGTCTTAAATTGTTTACGTCTTCCAAATTTTCAAAACCAAATGTCTGTTGTGCCTATAAATCAATATGCATGTGAAATGATTCAAACAAAACAAAACATGTAATGCAATTATTAAACATAATTGAAATTAAGACACAAACTTTCTTTCATTTACCATGAGTAAATCAGTCATGTGCATTGCCGGTGGGATAACAACACGTTTATTTTGTTGACTTGTTCCAACATCATTAACCTAACATGATAAATGATTCAAAGTTTAATAACACATTACAAACATACAATATTTCAAACAATAGAAACACCTTGTTTAACAAAGAATACCTGAGGAGTTGTTGCATAATGATGAAGATTGTATAACATTGTTGACTTATCCATATGAACACCTATTGGCTGCAATTCGAAATTGTCATAACCAATTGGTTGATAAAACTTTTCTATAAATTGATTCAAATGATTATACCCATAAGACAATATTAGAAATAGAACCTGAGATTGTTCTATGCGATCTTCATGATTGGAAACCATACTTGTCAAATCCTTACAAATTGAAACTGTCTGTATTAGGTATTCCTCATAAGCAATAAAAGCAAATTTGGTTGAAAAGAAATAGCATAACACATGCAGCCATTATTAATTACCCAATACCAACCTGATGTTGATGTAGTATGGGAGCTTGGTTGTTAGACATAATCTGAGTTTGCTGTGAATTATCTTCAGATTCCTGAATAAAGTCAGTTAGGCCAAATTAAAGTATAAAAATTATATACATCATTTCAAACCAATATTCTAAAAAGTGTAACCTGAGTATTGGAAAGGTGGGTTATTGTTGAATCGGCCACATTTGTTGCAGTCCTACATTTCTTCGCATTCTTCCTCTTCTTTGTACTTTTCTCTAGTCCACCCCTCAATATCTTACTTGATGTAGGCTTTATCTTCAATTTCACACCTCTTATGTGCTTCATTTGGGCAAAATTAATGTCAGCTTCATTCAGAACATTCATTTCAGTATTTGAGCATGAGCGTTGGCTTAACTCATCATCTTATCCTATTTGGATCTCGTCATCAACTATTTCTTCACCTTCCAATGTCTCATTAACCATGTTCAACATGTTCAAAATATGATCTTTCACAATTTTATAGGTATCTCTCCTGTTTGCTGCTCTTGTCACCCATCGCATGCTTAATGTACACAATTCTTTATACCTTATAGTTGACAACAGTTTAGGATCCATATCAGTATCATTGACAGTTGACTCCTTACTAGCATTCATGCAGCATTTTTCTTTCCTTGTCCATCTTTTCAAAATATACTTGCTTGGGATTGTCCAAATATTTTTCAAGTTATAAACCTTCGACACATGAGCTCATAAAATGCCAGCAAACTCAAACTTCCCACAAATACAATGAACTTCATCATTACAAGAATCATAACTGACCAATTGAGAGTAGCTCTTCCTATCAACATTAATCTCATATTTCTCAACCATTCCATCCTCACTGCAAAGACTAAAACTATAATCATGACAATTATTCCATTGATCTTGGAACCATTTAAATACTTCTGGCGTGTACACAGTTGCAGCATGCTTTAAAATTTTAACCAGTGCTGACAATGTTGGACTGCTCACATTACTTCTAAAATTAGCTTTTAACTCCTCAAATCGACGATCATCAATAAGTCTCTGGAAGTAAATAAAGAATTGTAATAAGTTATACTGATAACTGATGTACCTTTTTATCATACTATTCATGCTCTCACTTCGTTGCGTTTTCATCATGTCTGCACAAAATATGTTGCGCCCATAAACCAAAGCCCATTTTTCCTTCATATGATACATATGTTTCAACCATTCATTATCTTCAAGTTCATATTTTTCCAATAACTTATTCCATGCAATGACAAAATCTTCTTCTTCTTCATACTCATATATGCATGAGCTGAAATCCCTTGAAAACTCTTTATACTTAGAAAATACACCACTCAAATGGATGGCAACATTTTGATAAATGTGCCAAATACACAGTCGATGATGAGTGTTTGGCCATCTTGACGCTAATGCATTTGCGATTGCTACATCTTGATCAGTAAGCAAAGTTGTAGGATTTTTCTCATACATCGCTCTCTCAAATGTCTCGAACAACCACTCAAATGTAAGAGCAATTTCATTATAGAGGAGTGCAACACCAACAACTGTTGTTTGCTTATGATGGTTGACACTGACAAATAAAGCAAGTGGACGACCCTGACCATTTTTCTTGTAAGTAGTATCGAAGCACACTACATCACCAAAGTCTACGTAGTCGTTCCTCATTTTTGCATCAGACCAAAATATATTAGTGATCAAATCATCTTCGTCACTTGAATGACATAAAAGAAATTTGGATCTTCCACCTGCATCTTATACAAATATTCTAACACCTCATGTGTATCTCCCTTTTTCATGTCTCTTGTTCGTTTAGACCTTAAATAGTTCTTTTAATCGTCCGGAATAAAGCCAACATTATCTCTACCACCTGCTTCTCTCACCATAAGATCATGGGATGCTTTCGGTCAAATTTTCACAGTATTATCCATTTCAATTTCCCTTGCCGCAACTGAAGATATCTTCCTATGACTTCTATGCAAATGTGTTTTATTTGGGGATGAAAGGTAGTGATTGTGCTCCTCCACAAATTCAATGACTTGAATTTTTCCAGTTTGCAAACTATTTACTTTCATCCTCGCCTCACAACCAAATTTTGTTTCTGCCCATGGAGCTCTTACAAAAAAAATCTCTTTTATCGAGTATTCGTTTACCCTCAGCACTACAACAAAAAAGCTTACAAATCAACTTACCACTTTTGTCTTTGTGACTTTTGCTTCTTCTAATTCCAAATCCCACATGCTTCCCATAAGTTAAATAAAATTGATAAGCTTCTTCTTCTGTCGCGAACTGCATGCCAATTTTCGATACTAACTTTCTTCTAACCAAATCGTTTGCGTTCATATTACAACTCTCGATCCCAAAGCAAATATCATTGTTACATTGCTCATTATCACATTCATAATTTAAACGACGGCATGGAGTCAATGTACCTTCCATTTTCACACCTGTGAAATTAAAAAGAGAGGATCGTTATTTTCAGATATAATTATTAACGCAAGCAATAGCGACTATTAAATAAAACATAGTATGTTTTATTTTTTTATCCATCCATGTGTTATTTCATTCGTGTAACAGAAAAAGCAATAAGAGATTTGCTGCTAAGTTGTTTCCATTTTACAAATGATGTGTTTACTTACACATTAACTACAACTTAATTGCCACAACCCAACTGTAACTGTTTAATTATCACTTATGTCTATGTAAAACCAAAACCTTTAAACACTCCCATATAAGTCAAAAACTATTAAATTTCTCACCTCTTCACGACTGACTTCAAACTTAAATCACAACCAACTCAACCTTCACATATTAATTACCACTTTATTAACAGAAGCATACCAGTTACATCACAATGAATGTATGTTTACATTAAACAGAAACATACGTATGTAAAACAGTAAATTCTACATATCTTCAACAATTACAGACATCAAAACATAAACAACAAAATATGTGAGGCCAAAAGACACCCATTTTTTAATAACTGATTAACCTAGACAAATGGTTAAAAAAATATTACACAGAGAGGGAGATGAAGACTATTCAATTTCTCTGTACAAATGCAGAAATTTGCAAAAGATGGTCTGTACATTTGGTTGAAGAAAAAAAACGTTTGTGAAAATGAGATAACCAAGTTACTTCAATGGCGGGAAATGTTAGTAATAGTAAATTCACTTGTACATAATTTATTAATATTCTATATTTTATTTCAGAAATTATCAATTTAATGAACATAATATAATTTTATCATAGAATTTTTTTAATTCCATTTTAATTCTATAATTAGAAGAAGAAATTGAATTATATAATTATTCCTATCATTGATTAAATTAATACTACTAAAAGATTTTATAATAATAAGAAGAAAAGTTATAATAAGGAATTTCATCAAAATAAATAATAATAATAATAATAATCTAAATAATAATAATAATAATGTAATATCAATAAGGAAATTAATAATAATAAATATAATAAATACTCACCAATAAATTACATAATAATCAGAAGAAATTTAATAATAATATTTTAAAGTTATTATAATAATGGAAATAAAATTAAATAATAAATTTAACAATAATAATAAAAACTAAAATAATAATAATAATTCCTATAATAAGGATGATAATAATAATAATAATAATAATAATAATAATAATAATAATAATAATAATAACAATAACAATGAGAGGGAATTTTATATTATTAATAGAAATAAATTAACGCAAACAAAAATAAATAATGATAAGGAATATAATCATAATAATCTAAATAAGCACATTAATTTAATAACACTCAAACGAATTTAATTTAATAACACTGCTAATAATAATAATAATAATAATAGCAAAACTTGCTGACATGCGGAAGAATAAATGGCCAGACTCGCGATCGTGAGACAGCCCATTTTCAATAATAATAATAATAATAGAAATAATGATAATAATAAATGTAATATCAATAAGCAATTTATTAATAAAAATAATAAATACTCAACAAGATATTGAATAAGAAGAAGAAGACATATAATAATAATATATGCCAGAAGTATTATAATAATGGAAATAAAATTAATTAATAAACTATACGCATAATAATAATAACAATAATAACAATAATAATAACAAATAAATAAATAAATAACTAAAAAAATTAAATAATAACAAAAATAAATACACTTAATAATAATAACCAATTTAATAATTTATGAATAATAATAAACAATAATAATATGGAAAAGGGGGGAGGTTGATTATAACAATGTCAACTATAATAATAATAAATATAATAAAAACTCATCAATAAATTTCATAATAATCACAAGAAATTTAATAATAATATTTTAAAGTTATTATAACAATGGAAATAAAATTAATTAATAAATGTGTACATTAATAAAAATAACTAAAATAATAATAATAATTCATATAATAAGGATAATAATAATAATAATGATAAGGAATTTTATATTATTAATAGAAATAAATTAACGCAAACAAAAATAAATAACGATAAGGAATATAATCATAATAATCTAATTAAGTACATTAAATAATACAAAAGAATTTAATTTAATAACAATACTAATTATAATAACATAAAAAACCAAAAAAGGTGTTCGCAATCGCGAGACAATAGGACATTGGTAAGTCTCCAGCAATTTTCGACAGTCTCACGATCGCCAGCAGGCAATCTCGCAATCGCAAGGCCGTGAGACTGTCCAAATTCTTGTAGCCTCGCGATCGCGCTCCTCCCCTTCTTCTTCTTCTTCTTCTTCTTCTTCTTCTTCTTCTTCTTCTTCTTCTTCTTCTTCTTTACTGTTACTATTATTATTGCTAATTCCTTAAAATTTGTTAAATTATTTTATTAAATGCTGAAAATTGTTATTGATTATATTAAATGATATGATTAAATTCTTTATTATTATTAATTTTCTGACGAAAAATTAAATGTTAATGTTTGCTAATTACTTATAATTTGTTATTTTATAATTTATTTTAAGAATTATTATTATTTTTTCTAATTTTATATTCCTAATGATTCTTATATATTATATGATGTTGAATTAATATTATGTTTCTTAAATTATTCTTATTAATTTAATTGTTTTAAATTATGATAATTATAATTTCCTTATATTTTGTTATTTTAGAAATAATTTTGGGAATTATTAGAAGTTGTGCTAATTTTATATTCCTTACTAATATTCACTATTATGTTATTATTACTAATATTAATAAAAATATAATAAAAATATATATAAGATTTATAATAATAAGAATATAAACTAAAGTCGAATAATAATAATAATTAAGTATCAGAATATTTAAATTAATAAGAATACTAAATTTAATAATAAGAAGAAGAAAATTAATAATAATAAACAATTTTATAATAATAATAATAGAAATAAAGATACGTGCATTTAATCATAATAAGGTATTTAATAATAATAATAATACTAATATTAATAATAAATATAATTAAAAAATTAATAAGATTTATAATAATAAGTATAAATACTCAAGTCTGAAACTAATAATAATAATAATTACAAATGATAAGGATAATTAAATTAATCATAATAATAAAGTTAATAACAATAAGAAGAGAATTAGTAATTATAACAAATTTCATAATAATAATAGAAATTAAAATAATTAATAAATTTAATAATCATAACGAATATTATAATTATAATAATAATACTAATACTAATAATAATAATCATTAATATATTATTAAGAATAATAGTAAGTAGAAAATTGATAATCATCAAAATTTTAAACAATTAAATTAATCAGAATAATTAAATTATTTAGTTATTGATTAAATTAAATAATATGATTAAATTGGTCATTATTATTAATTTTGTTCTTGATAATAATAAGGAAAAAATTATATGCTTATTTTTGTTAATTCCTTATAATCAGTTTTAATTTATAAATTATTATTATTATAAATTATATTATAATAATTTATAATAACTTTTAGTTTCTTTAATTATTCTTACTATTTTAATTGTTTTCAATTATGATAATTATAATTTCCTTATAATTTGTATATTTATAAATTATTTCAGGAATTATTATAAGTTGTGCTAATTTTATATTCCTTATTATTATTCACCATGATATTATTATTAAAAATTATTATGGTTATTTAATTACTCTTATTAATTTAATTGTTATAAATTTTGATAATTATTAATTTTCTACTTACTATTATTCTTAATATTAATAATTTATTTAATTATTAATGATATTAAATAATATCATTAATTTCCTGATTATTATTAATTTTGTTCTTAATAAGAATAAAGATAAAACCACAAAACAAATTTTTTTTTGTTTTGGATTTTGGAATAATGTTGAGGAATAACAAAATGGCTTTGGAAATCTAAAGCGGTCTTTGGATTTGGCTCAATATCGATGCTTGTAAGTGGGTCCCACATTCATCTATCTAAGTTTAATAGCGTCTGTCCAATTTTATTCAAATACGACTGCATTTTGTTATTAGACAGAATAAGACGGGGTAGTGTTGGATAGAGGATCCGGACTCGTCTTATCCGATGTGCTAAAGGCAATAAGGATTTGACCCTTTCTTTTTCAAAGAGACGAAAAAAAAAGAAAATAAATTAATGCAATTATGTGGACCAATTATATATTATATATAGCAAAAAGATGATATTGTACAAAAAGTAATATATAAATTATAGACACATTTTAAATTTCATATAATAAAATTATTTAGTTTATTTGCCTTTTAAGGATGATAAATTAAGTTATTTGGTTGACATCATATATAACTTACTAGATCAATTTGTTATGGTTTTGTTTAAAAGCCTTGAAAATATTGAAACTACATGTCCTTTAGGAATTTGTTTATGTTTTATATAACTAAACTAAAAACTAAATGAGTTTTTAGTAAAATTGTGAATATTACACTAAAATTCGTTTCGATTTTGATATTGATATAATATAGTTTCAATATTCGTTAATATTGAGCATTAAATATTAAATATTATCCAGAATAATTTTTTTAAAATTATAAAGTAAGTCCTTAATTTTTTTATAATTTAAATTTAGCCTCATGTTATAAAATATATTTTAAAGTTTGACCTAATAACTTAATTTATTAAAATTAATATAACATATTTATTTTTAAAACTAAAAATTATTACCCAAATATATTTTCAAAAATAAAAATTTTTTCAATTTATTTCTTCAACTTTTTTCTAATTTATAATTTAATATGTTTAATATTTTCTAATATTTTGATTCTTGTCTCTATACAATCAAAATTTTACAATATATCCTAACAGAGTAGTCGTGTATGGTACAATCTATTTTATATTGTTTTAAAATCGGTACAATACTAAATACAAGACACTAGTTTTTCCTAAAAGCTAAAAATAAGCATTTAAAATGAGCGTAGCCTAGTCGTATAAGTTAGGTGAATGAAATCCTTCATTTTCAGGCTGTTACAATTTCAAATGCGTATAATTTAATAAAATACCGAATAAACTAAATATATTTTAAAATTAAATGACAGTGAAAAAGAAACAATGGGCGAGTTCAGAGGAACGAATACCGTTCTGTACCAGTCGATATTCGTTCCTTTTGTACCGCCCATTAATACCGATCGGTACTGGTGTTTTTTGTTGGGTATCAGTCAATACCGGTCGGTATCTAAATTACCGGCTGGTATCGTAAATTTTGAAAATGTCAAGGACTTTTTTGCAATTTTTTGAAACTTAACCCTAAATGAGCCCCCATCTCTGTTGTGCCACTCTCTACTCTCCCGAACCTTCTTCTACCTTCCTTCTCATTTTTATCTCTCTCTCTCTCACCGACTCTCACTTCTTCACTCACCGCCGCCACCATTCTCTCTCTCTCATTCTCCTCTTCATCTCTAATGATACTGGTCTCTCTCTTGCGGTGCTGCTCCTTCTCTCATCCTCCCTGATCTACGCTAGCATCAGAGGACAAAGATCCTCCCTCGGCTCCTCCCTTCGTGTTCCCTGAAGATGCCACCGTCTTCAACCCTCCTCCACGAGGACCACCGTACCATGTCGTCGCCACTGAACGTCTAAAGGAGGAGAGAAGGTCGCTGCTCGCCCAGATCTACACCTGAAGCATGTTACCTACACCCAACCCGAAGACCCAACTCAAAACCCGAAGCTAGTGAATTATTTTTGGGTCTATTTTTTGAGTTTTCGAATTTTTTCCTGCTTAATTGCATTTTTGATCGTGATCGATTGGATCTTAGATTCGTGAATTAGTTGGAACTTGGTTTCTGGGTTGGATATTGGAGTTGGATAATCACCATTTTGTCATTTGTGATTTGAATATTGGAGTTAAATTGAATGAGTCACTCACGGTGTTGTCTTGGTTTTATGATTTGTGTGGATTGGATTGGATATTGGAGTTGAACTATTGTTTGGTTGATTTCTAGTTTGGTTATAAAATAAAGATTGGTTTAAGTTTATCCGATTAAGAAAAATTTATGATAAGTTTTTGGATGAATGAAATGTGCGGCCTCATGTAAATATGTGATGATGTTGATGAATTGAATTGATTCAATTAAAAGTTTGTAAGTTGAAACTTGAAAGTTGAAACAACTTCAATTAAAATTTGAATCGAGAATATTAAAGTTGTAAAATTGCAAAGACTTAAATCATTAATTGACACATTCTTAATATTTGTGAAATAGTATTTCATTTTTAGTATTTGGGTATTGACTTTAGGTCAATAATTAGTTGAGTATAAAATTGTGCAATTGTAAATTAATAATAATTCGGTTTTAGTTAATGATGGTGTTTGTCTATTTGAGTATTAGTTTTGGGTAAATAATTAATTGAGTATAAAATATGTTGAACTTGAATAATTTGGTAATATATATGTGTGGGGTATCATAAATATTTATAATAAATAATGTGTGAAAGTAGTGATGTAATAAATGTATCCCAAAAAGAACTCTCTTTTTTCAAATTGTGAAGATATTGTAGGTTCCGATCATTTATACTTAGACTTATTAATGTCAATTAAAAATTGTAAAAGCAACTTATATATTTAAGAATGAAATATAGAATGGTGCATAAAATATTATAATTTGTTGAAAATGAAAAAGAAGATTCAAAGCTTTAAATAAGAAAAAAAAATCCAAAGAAGTTATATCCTTCAAGTTGATCCTCATGTTATGAATATATCCTTCAACTTGATCATCATGTTATGAATAAATATGTATGCACAATTGTATAAAATATGTCATTCATTATTTGACAATTATGTAAATCATATCATAACTTCAACTTGATCCTTATGTTTGAAACTTTGAATTGAAATTATTAGAAGTGGAAATTGTTTATGTATATTTTGTGGTTTTTAGAAATGTAAATTGTTTTATGAATGCTTTCTAATTATTGAAAATTGTTGAGAATGGAAATTGTTTTATGAATGTTTTGTGATTATTGGAAATGGAAATTGTTTTATGAATATTTTGTGATTGTTGGAAATGGAAATTGTTTAAGTATGTTTTGTGATTGTTAGAAATGGAAATTATTTTATGAATGTTTTGTGATTGTTGGAAATGGAAATTATTTTATGAATGTTTTGTAATTGTTGGAAATGGAAATTATTTTATGAATGTTTTGTGATTGTTGGAAATTGAAATTGTTGAAAATGGAAATTGTTTTATGAATGTTTTGTGATTATTGGAAATGGAAAATGTTGAAAATTGTTAGAAATGAAAATTATTTTATGAATATTTTGTGATTATAATTTAACAAAAAATATTTTATGATTATTAGAAATGAAAATTGTTGGAAATGGAAATTGTTTTATGCATTTTTGTGATTATTGGGAATGGAAATTCTTGGAAATGGAAATTATTTTATAAATGTTTTGTGCTTATTCAAAATGGAAATTGTTGGAAATGAAAATTATTTTATGAATGGTTTGTGATTATTGGAAATGAAAATTGTTGAAAATAGAAATTGTTTATGTATGTTTTGTGATTGTTGGAAATTAAAATTATTTTATGAATGTTTTATGATTACTGGAAATGAAAATTATTGAAAATTGTTGGAAATGGAAATTATTTTATGAATGTTTTGTGATTATTGGAAGTGGAAATTGTTGAAAATTGTTGGAAATGGAAATTGTTTATATATGTTTTGTGATTGTTAGAAATGGAAATTATTTTATGAATGTTTTGTAATTGTTGGAAATTGTTGGAAATGGAAATTGTTTTATGAATGTTTTGTGATTATTGGAAATGAAAATTGTTTATGTATGTTTTGTGATTGTTAGAAATGAAAAGTGTTTATGTATGTTTTGTGTAATTATATATTTTGACTAATTGAATTGTAATTTTTTGACTTATAGTGAATTGTGTTCCATGAAATTGAACTGTGACTAATGTAATCATACAAAATAAGTTATATTATATAAGATTGATATGTATATTGTGTAATGGAATTATGTGTTATTTATTTTGATATATGTATTCATTTATTTTTATAGATAAATGGAAGGAAGTTCAAGTACTCCGGATGAACCCACTTCAGGAAGATACAATGATTCAGCTTGAGCTCATGCTGCATTGGTTCCCGGTATGAGGAACCATACTGTTTGCTTTTTTTTAACAAGTATTTGAAAGGTGTAGGAATCGCCTGATTAAAAAAAACATTTAGCTGAGGTTAAAGGAGATGTAGAATCCTTTAAAAAAGTAAGTTATGATGTCAAGTGGTAGATGGATACATTGCTTAATGAATATCAACATGAGAGAGATAGAAGGGAAAGGTTGAATTTTGAAATTGGTAGTAGAAATTCATTTTCTAGTTTCCGTGGTGATTATAGAAATGTTGAAGATGGTAGTGGTAGTAATGGTACTGGTACTGGTACTGGTAGTATTCCATATCAGGCTTAAGAAGAAGTACCTGAACCTAATGTGATGAAGGGAAGAAGATAGGTGATTAGTTTCTTTGCACCACGAACAACTCCTAGAGCCCAATCTTTAATTTGTTGTGCAATGCCATCAAGAGATGCGGCTCACAATATCGATATGGCAGTAGCTAGATGGTAATATGATACAAGTTCGTCATTCAGTGCTTCTTAGTCTTTATTATTATCAACTTGTGATGGATATAATAGACTCTTATGACCCGGGATACAAAGGTCATTCGATTGATGACTTAAGAGATAAACTTTTAAGTTGTTATGTTTCTGAAATTAGAAGTTATTTGGCTGAAAGAAGAGTAAATTGGGATACTTATGGACGTTCAATCATGTGTGATAGTTGGACAAATAAGTGACAAGAGCTAATTATAATTTTTTTGGTTTATTCTACAAATGGCTTTATGCTTTTGAAATCTATTTATGCATATGACTTTATTAGAAATACTGAGAATTTGTTTGCGATATTTGATGAAGTTGTGAAAGAAGTAGGGCTAGAAAACATTATTCAGTTTATTACTAACAATGATTCCGCTTATAAAGCAGCAGGATAAAGGCTGCAAATTATATATAATTCATTTTTTTGGACTCCTTGTGTTGCACATTGTATTGACCTAATGTTGAAGAATATAGGGGATCCTAGATATTTTCCTGTTATTGATGAGACTACGCAGAAATCTAAAAAAGTGACAAAGTTTATTTATAATCATGCATTTGTATTAAATTTGATGAGAAAGGAATTTACCAATGGTTGAAATTTGTGTCGTCCTGTTGTGACAAGATTTGAAACAATTTTCTTATCACTTCAGTCTTTTGTTTCGATGAAGAAAGAGTTAAGACAAATGTTTACAAGTGATAAGTGAATTGCATTTCAGCATGCTAGGTCTAATGCTAGAGTTGAGGTTTGTAATATTATACTGGAAGATAGAGAATTTTAGTCTCAATGTCAATTTATTATCAAAATTTGTGAGCCTTTATTGAGGGTACTTTACTTGGTTGATAGTGAAGAAAAGCCAACATTGAGTTATATTTTTGATGCCATGGAGAGAGCAACGAAAGCAATCAATGCCAATATGAAACAAAGGCCTTCTTTATAGCCCTAACTCGTCAGTTGCACTGCAACAATATTTATTTTTTTAATTTATATAATTAAATATCAGGATAAATAATCTCATAAAATTAAAAACAATTCAAGCTCAATTTAAATTTTAGTTAACGTAAACCCAATGTTATGAATATCGTACCGGGCTTGGTACCGGATTGAGCTCTGGAACAGAACTGTATCGGTACCGGTTGGTACCGGGTACCGTTTCAGAAATTTTTTTAAATTTATGAAATAGTCTCTAAAATTTTTAAAAATTGCAAAATAGTCCATATTGGTATATTATATAG
>JAOQMR010000213.1:9509732-9528035 GCA_027563865.1 Erythroxylum pelleterianum
GACGGGGTGGGGGGGGGGTTGGGGGGTGGGGGCATGTTCTTGGGGCGGGGATGCATCCCTAGTGTGAGTAGTACCAAGTCTTCGTTTTCATCTGATTCATCTTTCACATCATTCACACTTTTTCCAATCTCCACATGTAGTGCCTCTCTTGTAGCCATGTTCGCGAAACTAGGATCTACACTAACTTGCTACCAAGTTCTGAATCGATGACCTTGCTCTGATACCAACTAAAAAACCAAAGGGGCTTAATTGTTTCGCAAACTTTCCTTAAACTTCTTTGGCACCAACAAAATAAAAACAAGCAAAAACAAAATAAAAAAATTCTAAAAATTTGGTAATACAATTCGGTACACCTTGCCTACGTCTGTGAGGCACCCAGCTTAATAACTTTCACTGAAGTATAATGGATTTACCCAAGGCTTTACTAAGTCGATACCACTCAATCCTTGACGCTATCCCTCAACTTCACTTCCCGTAAAAGAATTTCACACCCAATAGTACGACCGCCTTGTACTAACCTCGATAAAAGTTTTGCACACACTGTTTGATAATAAAAATAATTAAATGAACAACTCAAGTGATCAATCAACCAAGAACAAAATAATAATACACTTGAGATGAAAAGAAAGACTTCCCTATGGATTTTATTTTCTTGAAATAACGCAGCTGAAACTCTTCACCATAGCTGATTCTTTCTTAATAAAACAAATCACCACAGCCACGTTAATTACTCCAATCAGAAAAACACTGCGCCATCAACCAAACGTCTCATACACGCAAACACAACCAAAAACCTCAATCTCCCACCTGATACATTATTTTCCCTTTCACCATATATAAAACATAAGATGCAATATTCAGCTCATAAAGAAAACACCATGCGCAGCTAGCCAATTTGTTTCCAAGACACACGTGATCTCCACTACATTAAATTGATCCCCGAAGGCTGCTTCCACTTTCTACCAAAGGTGAGACACCATATTTAACTAGTAAAACTCAAGTGCGCAGCCAGCTTATGTTTTCATTGACTCCAACTATTGTAGTAACGCCCACTTTATCTTCTTTCCCAAAACAATTCACTTAGACTATTTAATTAATGCCCACTTCACCTTTTTATAAAAGCCAACACCAAATGCATATTCACCTTACCTTTATCGTCTTTCCCAAAACAAATCACGTTATTTTCAACCCTTACACACCTATGCACAAAACACAATCGCTATTTTGTTAAACCACACACACCGTGGCTTTACTCACACTAGTAGTCCGTGTATGATTGAATAATTAAAACCCTTGCTCACAAATCATCTTCACTGTGGCTCCCACACAAGTCACATTATTCAGCTAATCTCCTCATATGCGCCGCAAGCTGTATTATTGTTCATAGAAACATAACTCACGTCTTATTCTAAGAGATAGACTACTACCGCAGATTTGCGATATACACAAATCCTTCATATAATAAGAGTCCAACTTCAACTAAGAGTCCTACTTAAAATAGAATTGTATCACAACTGAACCATTATCCAACTACCTTTTGAATCCAAGTCAATATCCAACTAATATCTTATATGTCCAATTAATAAATAAGGCCAAAAAATATATCCTAACAATCTCCCCCTTTTTGTCATTGTTTGTCACAAATATCAAACTCCACATAAATAATCATAATTGGACATATAAAGATGAAATTTACAATGCTTCCCCTTAATCAAATATCAAGTTCCAAAGAACATCACATTATCCAAGCATCCAAATTTTTTCCCCTTTGGACAAAAAGATGCTAAAAATTAAGACAAATAGTCGAATATATACCTTGAAATCTCCCCCTGAATGGAACATTTATTATAAACAATCTGATGTCTCCTCCTTGGGAAAAAGTAGTATCAAAACAAATAATCATAACAATCAACCATAAATGTAGCGGCAGAATCATAAGCATGCCAAGAAGACACACTATCACCATTCAAAACACTGAGAGATATACGTGAAAGAGAGAGAGATACCTGAGAGAGATTCATATCGATGATAGAGCCGAGGAGTCTTCGGTGGAGCCAAATAGAAGTCAAAATGTAAACTACTAAAAAATGGGACGACAATAGCAATATAAAATTAAAGAACAAAAACAATTTTTTTTGTTTTTTGTTTTTAACAACACAAAAAAATACGTCAAAAATGTAAAGTACACTGTCCCTGTGCCCCTTGAAGAATCTCAAACCTGGTCTTTTTCTTTGGCTCTAATGAAGATGTGTAATATAAGTAGCCTACAAGTTCTCGATAATTAACCTTTTTTCTTTCTCTTGTTTTTCTTCTTTCGCGGACATCTCCAATGGCGTTTTCTACTGGATGATTTCTTCGAATTCGAGATGAAGAATCTCATTCAAATCAACTTCTAGTGTTTTGGGTTATTCATCATCCGAAGTAACTGAAAGTTATTCAGTTTGTGCAGTTACTTCCTCAATAGTAACTAACTGCAGATCAGTTCCTGCAGTTACTTCCTCAGCAGTAACTAACTACAAATCTGAGCAATTTCTTGTTTTTCTTTCACTACGTTTTTGTGCTTGTACTTGACCCTTTCTAATCTAAGTGTGCTTCGGTAACATGGCTTGCCGTTGGAGATTTAATGGAGAGTGCCTAGATTTGCGATTTTGACCTCTTTGAAACATAATTTGTAACATCTTATAGCATCTTGGCCTTATGTGCCCGATAACTCCACAAAAATGACATGTGGGTATAAATCTTTGACTTTTTTTATGCTTCCACCTATTGAGCCGATCTGGACATTTCAAACTTTTCTTCATTCACTTTCGAACACTCGCCTTTATAGCCTATGCCTTCGAAATTCCCTTTAACCTTACAGTTTCTATCAACTTATCTAGTTTTTCCGTGCCTCCATTCAACATCCTCAATCCCTTTTCAGTACTTACCAATTTTATTCTAGCTTCACCAAGCTCATCCGACGTCAACATCAGCTTCTTTTCTAACTCTTGTATGGTGTTCTTTATGGAAAGATTCTCTTTCTCCAATCTTTCATTCTTTCTACAAGTTTTCACCCATTTTTCATATATAGCTTTGTAGTCCTCGTAAATATTTCCTTTTTTTACCATCTAGGCCACTTCTATCACTGTCGTAATCTGAAATTGGATCTTGAGCTGGATTATTTTCAAAATTTTCCGATTTTCCCTCTTTTCGACCTTCAATTACTTCTTTTTCAGTTACTGTTAAGCAAGTAACTAGACTTTTGCTATGTAAGGCAACCAACACAGCACCATTAGCTATTTGTTCTTCACTACCATATTCACTCTTTTGTGTCTTGACTTCTTGACTTCTTGATTTGAATTGTTACTCGATGACCTTCCGCCATATTGTCTAAAGTCGGATTTGTCCTTCTTTATTCTTTTCAACCATTTACCAAAATTTCGTGTGAGTAATACCAAGTCTTCGTTTTCACCTAATTCATCTTTCTCATCATTCACACTTTTTCCAATCTCCACCTGTAGTGCCTCTCTTGCAGCCATGTTTGCGAAAATAGGATCTGCACCAACTTGCTATCAAGTTCTGAATTAGTGACCTTGCTCTGATACCAATTGAAAAACCAAAGGGGGTTAATTTTTTCGCAAACTTTCCGCAAACTTCTTTAGCAACAACAAAATAAAAATAAGCAAAAACGAAATAATAAAAATACCATAAATTTGGTAACGCAGTTTGGCACACCTTGCCTACGTATGCAGAGCCCTCACCCAGCTTAATAACTTTTACTGAAGTACAATAGATTTACTTAAGGCTTTACTGAACCGACACCACTCAACCCTTGACACTATCCCTCAACTTTGCTTCCTGTGAAAGAATTTCATACCTAATAGTGCAACTGCCTCGTACTAACCTTGATAGAGGATTTTCACGCACTGTTTGATAATAAAAATAATTAAATGAACAACTCAAGTGATCAATCAACTAAGAACAAAATAATAATACACTTGAGATAAAAAGAAAGACTTTCCTATGGATTTTATTTTCTTGAAATAACCCAGCTAAAACTGTTCACCATAGCCGATTTTTCCTTAATAAAACAAATCACCACAGTCACGTTAATTACTACAATCAGAAAAACACTGCGCCTTCAACCAAACGTCTCACACACGCCCACACAACCGAAAACCTCAATCTCCCACCTGATACGTTATTTTCCCTTTCATCGTATATAAAACATAAGATGCAGTATTCAGCTCATAAAGAAAACACCATGCGCAGCCATCCAATTTGTTTCCAAAACACATGTGATCTCCACTGCATTAAATTGATCCACGCAGGCTGCTTCCACTTTCTACCAAAGGTGAGACACCATATTCAATTAGTAAAACTCAAATGGGCAGCCAACTTAATTTTTCATTGCTCGAACTACTGCAGTAACACCCACTTTATCTTCTTTCCCAAAACAATTCAGTAGACTGCTTAATTAATTCCCACTTCACCTTTTTATAAAAGCCAACACCAAATCCATGTTCACCTTACCTTTATCTTCTTTCCCAAAACAAATCACGTTATTTTCAACCCTCACACATCCATGCACAAAACACAATCATTGTTTCGTTAAACCACACACACCGTGGCTTTACTCACACTAGTAGTCCGTGTATGATTGAATAATTAAAACCCTTGCTCACAAATCAACTTCACTGTGGCTCTCACACAAGTCACGTTATTCAACTAATCTCCTCATATGCGCCACAAGTTGTATTATTGTTCATAGACACATAACTCACGTCTCATTCCAAGAGATAGACTACTGCCGCAGATTTTTGATATACACAAATCCTTCACATAATAAGAGTCCAACTTTAACTAAGAGTCCCACTTAAAATAGAATTTTTTCACAACTGAACCATTATCCGGCTATCTTTTGAATCTAAGTCAATATCTAACTAATATTTTATATGTCCAATTAATAAATAATGCCAAAACATATATCCTAACAAACATCATTAGTTCTACACTCGTAATTTTGGAATGAGCATTGGCGACGTTGTTCTCCTTCCCACCCCGATACTACATTTCAAAATCATATCCCAGCAACTTTGGAAGCCATGACTGCTAGAAGGATATTGTCAATCTCTGCTTCAGTAGGTATTTCAGGTTTCTATGATCGGTTTTAACCATGAGGTGCAACTCAAATAGTGGTGCCAGTGCTTGATCGCTTTGATGATTTCCAAAAATTCTTTCTCGTACGTCGACAACCCATAATGCTGTCTCGCTAGCAATTTACTGAGAAGCGTTATAGGGTGGCCATCCTGTTGCAACACTGCCCCTATGCCTTGTCCACTGGCATCGGCTTCAATGACAAACGTTTTTGAGAAGTCAGGCAACGTTAATACTGGCGCAGACATGATCGTTGTTTTCAATTTCTCAAAGGCATTTTGTTCTTCCTCTCGCCATTCCCAATTGTTCATACAGTCCTTCTTCAACAGTTCAGTTAATGGCTTTGCTAACACTCCAACCCTTTGATAAACCTCCGATAGTACCTGGTGATCCCTAAGAACCCTTTAAGCTCCTTAATTCCTTTAGGTCTCGGCCATTCCTCAATCATTTTTACCTTCTTTTGATCCGTAGCAACTACCATCTCCGAAATAGTATATCCCAAATATTCTACTTGCCTTGCTCTGAACACACACTTATTTCCCTTCAAAAATAGTTGATTTCTTCTTAGTGTTTCCTTGGCAGTGGAAATATGCTGAACATGCGAATGTAACGATGAGCTATATATCAAAATGTCGTCGAAAAAGACCAGAATGAAGCAATGCAGGTATGGCTTAAACAAGTCATTCATCAGCCTCTGAAACGTCGAAGGCACATTCGTCAGGCCAAATGGCATTACGAGAAACTTGTAATGGTCTTCATGTGTTTTGAACACTATCTTCGCTACATCCTCTGGTTGCATCCTAATCTGATGATACCCAGATCGTAAGTCCAGCTTGGTGAACCACCCTGCCCCATGCAGCTCATCGAGAAGTTCCTCTATCAACGATATCGGAAACTTATACCGTATGTTTGTTTAATTCTCTATAGTCGACACACATTCTCCAGGAGTCATCCTTTTTCTTAACTAGGACCACTAGAGATGCAAACGGACCGTAGCTTTGTCTGATAAAACCTTGTTTCATAAGATCTCGTACTTCCTGTTCTATTAGATCCTTCTGAACTCCCGAATATCTATATGGTCGGACATTAATGGCATCCACTTCATCCTTCAACACTATCTGATGATTGTGCTGGTGGTTTAGAGGAAGATCCGTCGGTTCTTGGAAGACGTCTGCATATTCTGACAAAATTACATTGATCTCATTGAAAGCACACCGTTGATCTGTCGTCATCCTCATCTGTTGTAGCTGGAATTCTATAGGTGTTGATAGTTGCATCATAAATAGTTGACTCTCTGCTGCTTAGTGTACATGCTTCTGAAATTCCTTACTAGAAATTATTTTTGATCTTCTCTTTGGATTACCACTCAACGTTACCATGCGCCCTTCCCACCTGAACATCATCGTTCGGTTCCTAAAATTGCATAAAACATCGTATAGTCTACTCAACCACTGCACCCCAAGTACAACGTCACACCCGCCTAATGCTAACACCATCGCATCCATAGAGAATTGTACTCCATGCATGATCCACCTGAACCCTTTGCAATATTGGTGGCACTTCAGTTGCAATCCGCCTCCCACAGTAATTAAGATGGGCTTCATCTCCTGGGGCTGACATCCCCCCTTCCTTATGACGGAGGTGTCTATGAAGTTGTGAGTGCTTCCATTGTCAATCAGTATGTGTATCGTTCTCCTCTGATGCACTCCGACCACCCTCATTTGTTTAAACTCAGTATTCCCAGATAGTCCCAGCATGGCTTACATGGAGACCATCGGTTGGACTTCATCTGTGGGACTCCCTAATAAATCATCCTCTTCCACTTCAGGGAAAATTCTTTCGCTGCCATCATCATCACCCGAGATTGCATAACACTGCATTTGATGTTTTTTACATTGATGACCCATGCTGTATTTTTCATCGCACCAGAAATAGAGACCCTTTGCCCTCTTTTCATCAAAGTCCCGACTACTAAAGTGTCTTTGAGGTTTTGCAGTTCGTACTGATGATGACGGCCATAACGACGGCATAGGAGTCGGCAGTATACCATTAGGCGATGACCTATATATGACATTCATTAACTGCAGAACACTTGAGTTCTGATTGAAATTGCCATTATCGTTTGTCCCCTTCATCCGTGATCCTTGTTTAAACGTCGGGTTCCCCGTGGAGTTTAGAATTGCCTCCTGTTTCCTCGCTAGCGTATAAGCTTGATGCAGCGAGTGAGGCTTATGCAACTTCACCGTCACTCCAATCTTCAGTTTCAACCCATTAATAAAAAATCCTACTAGATACTCTTCAGACAATGTCAAACTATTGGAATAATGATCAAATTGTGCACAGTAATTTAACACAGTTCCTTGTTGTTTTGGATCTTTAAAATCTCCTACTGAATCGTCAAATATTTCCGCACCGAACCTTTGCTTCAAAGCCTTCGTGAACTCCTCCCATGCGACTACTTCTGTTAGGTTACGATTCCTTATTTATAAACGATACCACTCCTGCGCTCGCTCATCCATGTGCAGGACAGCCACACTCACTTTTGTATTCTCCGGAGTTTGGTCTAACATGAAGAACTGCTCACATCTATATAGCCACAGCTTGACGTTTTCTCCGTCAAATGGTAGAAACTCGATCCGACTCATTCTTGTGGGTATCGCAGTTCCCTCTCGCTCTTGTGCAACTGAACTATTCTGTGGTGTGGTTTCAGATGTACCAGCCTCACCTCCTGGTTTTTGAAAACTCTGAAGGAGTAAAGCTTTTAGCTCTGACATCTCTTTTTCTACCTTCTCCGTCCTACTTTGCATTTTCGAAAACATTTTCTCCATTACGCTCTTCAGACTTTCTTCCATCCTTCTCAACTCAGCACCTCTGGTGTTTTCTACCATTGTCATTATTCACAGGATTGACTTCTCTAATACCAGTTTGTTATGAAAATAAAACGAAATTCACGGACTGCGTATATTCGGTTAGGGATTGTCAGAAAGGGAAAGAGGAGAAGAACATCAAGGGGAGAGGGAAGACACAGATTTCACTGATAGAGAGGGATCACAAATCATACACAATCATTTTCATGTCATTGAAGCCACATGCATTCGGCTTAAATACGGCTCTTACACTACTCTATCCTCACAACTATTTTATTACTCTGGTCTCTCTTTTTATTTAAACGCAACCCATTGCTTATCCGTCACCATACTAATGTTCGTCATTTGATTATTTTACGTATCATCTTCTCCGACTTTCTCTGCAACAAAAGATGAAGGTGGTCGTTGCATACTTGCTCGCTGTTATGGGAGGCAACATCAGCCCTACCGCCAAAGACTTGAAGAAGATTCTTAGATCCGGTACTTTTTCTTTTTTTTTTTTTTAGTTTTTGATTTTTTTAATTATTTTCTTCGTATTGTTACGATTATACATTTTAGAGTTACACATTGATAAGGTGTTGCATTGTTAAGTATCTAATGGTTGTTAATGTATTTGAATGCTATATATTCATTCATATATGTGTGTGTAGTTATTTGCATGTAAATGCTTCAGCTAATTGTATTGAAGAATTTGGTTGTGAGAAATTGAGTTTATTATTTTCATTTTGATTGCAGTTCGAGCTGATGCTGATGATGACAGGATTGAGTTAATGTTGTCTCAAGTTGGTGGACATGATATTACCGAGCTGATTGCAGCTGGTAGGGAGAAGTTGGCTTCAGTTCCTTCTGGTGGTGGTGTTGCTGTTGCTGCAGCACCTGCTCCTGCTGGTGGAGGTGGGAGTGGAGGTGCTGCACCAGCTGCTGAAGCAAAGAAAGAGGAAAAGGTGGAAGAGAAGGAAGAGTCTGATGAGGTACAATTTGTTTCCTTTATATGGTTGCATGCGAATCTTGGTTTTGTTATATCAGGATGAGTTTATTGTTAAATGTTAACCATTGCCTTTTTTCATTTGATTTGCTGCAGGACATGGGTTTTAGTCTCTTTGATTAAGAATCTAATGGCTGATTTGTTGATGTCAAGACTCTTCTTTTGTTTTAGGTTATTGAGATCAGACTCTTTACAGAAGTGTAAAGTTTTGATTCAATCACAATACCTGAATCAGTTCACTATGGAATGTGCAAATAATTTAATGATGGGTTTAGATTCTTGCTAGTTGATTTGATTACTACTAGTTGGATTAACTAGAAATTAGCTGTGCTTGTGTTGCTTAATTTAAATTGGCTTTTGACTGTTGGTGTCCTACACTTGGCTATTTGATTTGAAACATTAGCTCTCTGCGCAAGGACTAGTCAGCTCTCAGCTGGGTGAGTTCTATTATATTATGTTGTTAAAACCTGGATTTTAAACCCCTCAGTTTTCAGTTGATAATACGATGAGCTGAGGCTACCTTGTAAAAGAATCAGGATTATGCGTAGACTTATTGGTTTCACTTATCCATGTAATCTGTGTTCACTTATCCATGTAATCTGAGGTGTTCACATTAACACCGAAAACGAAATACAGCTAGTTCATTGTACTGCAAACATTTAGACGGCATCTATTCCTGATAGGAACTGTAAATGTACATGCATATTTGGGATATAACATGATGAAAGAAATTCTAGCATGCAACACCAATTACAACATAGAAGAATGTATTGCATAAATTATCATTTACAGGCTGAGTCAAGTAAGTTATATGCTCAGTCATTTTTATGTAATGTAATTTAGTCTCGATAAATCCCCGTGGCATGATAAAAATCTGCCTGTAAGAATAAGATGATGACATTGCTATAATGAAGTTGAAGATAAAGCTTATTTATGACTTTTCTTCAATCAAATCTGCAAAAGGATAGTATGTACGCAATACAGTTGGACTAATGTTCTCATCAATGTATATCATCAAACCAAAGCTGCAAACTTGACTTTTTAATGGCTAAGGTATCTTATATTAGGTTTTACTTACACGCCAATGGAAAGAACAATTTAGTAGTTGCTCTAGGATTTTTAGACCTGCAACCCGTGGATGTCTGATGCAGCAGGTGATGTGGTGTACTACTGACAGTGCATGAAAGAATCATACACAGCAAAAGCAAGATGATGATCATGTTGTAGGCGACTGAAGGAAATCAGGGTTTACATCAACCAATCGCAAATTTTCCGAAACATCCTCCTGTAGAAACCACCAGGGACCATTTTTCGACATTAATCTGTCCAGAAACACACAACCATAGTTAAGCAAATATCAACAAGAACATTTATAAGGTTAGGACATTTTAACTAGAGCGGCTAGAACATCCATAAATCTGGGTTTTAAGAAAGACAATGTCTAGTAAGAATTTGTATATTTCACTACCTCGTATAGCCAGCAACGGTCCTCAATCCCATGAAAAGAGTTAAGCCAGACCAAACCCCAGAAAGTCCAAAAAACGAAGGTGCGTAGAGCATAAATGCGGAAGAAACTGCCCCAACTGCCATCTGTTTTGTTTGATATTAGAACATCAGCGTAGGTAAACTCAATAGGCCGAACTGATGTTAATTTCATGAGGGGGCAGCTTACCATAGACCAAGCAGCATAAGAGAAATCTGATATACCATAATGGAGACCATCGAAGATATAAGCAAGAGCATTGATCGGTTGGCTTGCGCTAACAAACTGTGGAATGTTGATACAGGATTGGATTGGATTGAATAATTTGTAATGCTAGAAGAATATGAAGAATAAGAGATATACCAGTATCCCTGATCTGACAATTGCTAGTACCTCCGCGTCCTTAGTGAACAGAGTTGCTAAAGACCCAAATGATACACCCAACAGCAGAGCTAAGGAAAGACCAGTAATTAATCCTGTCTGAAGAGAAATATAGGACAGACTCAGATATTGTATAACCAAGGATGATCGAACATAAAAAAAAAAAAAAAACTTTAATGAGCACAAACTGGGGAGATTAACATTTACCTTTAGAGCAAAGAAAGTAATTTGTTTTACTGTTCTGTAGTCACCTTTTGCAGAAGAACTTGCAATAAGTGCCTGTAAAAGGAAAATGTAATTTCAAATTGAGGGATGGTGCAGTCTCAGATCTTAATAACAGGCTCCAGTTAGTGAGGCTGAAGATGACTGAGATTGAACCTTGTGAATTAGCTGAAATATTAACTTTTCAAGTGATACGCCTGAACTGAAATAAACTGGAATTGAGCTTACTTGACCCGATGCACCTTGAGCATCTGCTAGGAGTGAAACTGATAACCAAACCTGCAGACAGATTTGATGAGCTGCCATGGCCAAAGCTCCTTGACGGGCTGCCACTGATGTGCTCAACGTTATTGTCATCACAGCAGCTAGAGTTCTCCCGAGAAGAAAACCGCCTAAGATAGAAATACTTTTGTCTTTCAGATTATCTTCTTAAGTAAACCACGAGTTCAAGGACATTATACAAGAAACAGAAATTCAAGCATGAATGACCAACTAGTTTACAAATTCTATATCTCATGAAGCTGCCTGATGAAGGCAGAATTCAGGGGAATTCCAACAGGCTGCTTGAATAATTACACCTAGAAGTTAAGTGCATCGTATCATATTCTAAAGACCTGAATAACTACAATATATGTTCACCATATCTCAATCAGTCACATGACAACTGAAAACACTCACCAGATCTTAGGTAGCAACCGAAATGCATGTTCCGGATATTGGGAAGTGACAACACCGTTCTCTTGTTAAGATGCCAAATCATCATAAATGTAACGACGTATCTGAAAATTATGATTTATAGCTGGTTATTACAAGTTTACCAGTAGTAACAATGAAATGAAGGATGAGGTACAGAAGGCACCTACTGGGATATAACAGTAGAAATAGCAGCACCAGTTACGCCCAACTTAGACGCATACATTAATAAAGGAAACAAGAATACAGCTGAAAAGTTGCCAAACCCTGCAAATTAATCATGTCCAGAACATCTGGTGAGATTAAAACAGCCAAATAAAGCTTGATGATCAGGATTGAAGCAACTACAACTTCATAGTCAAACTGTATTATTATAAAATCAAGGAGTAGTCAATGTCTCTGAAGCTAAATCTTCATAAACATCAATCCTAATTGTTAGTCATCTTGGTTATATCGATGTTTTATGGGATTTTCTTTCCAGTCAATTTAACTGCCAAGCCATATGTTTATGCATCAAAGGTCCAAGTAACCAAAAACTTAAAGAAGGTCAATTAGATGCTTGCCTAGACAAAAGACAGGAGTCTTTGTATCCTTAAACCCCCGGAAGATACCCTGAATTGCTAGAGTAACCACAACAGCAGGAGCACCAAGTGCTCTGAGCTTGAGAAATCTCTCAGCTGGAATTCGCATTGGAGAAGCCTGTCCAGAATACGAGTATGAGAAAACACCAAGTCCACCTTGGAAATGGAAAGAGATTCAGACGAAATTCAAAATACCATAACAAAGAGAAAGATATTCAGGACGATGTATCAATATAATGCAATACCTGAAAATAAAATAGAGAAATTTAGAAGTGGAAAATGGAAGTTCTGAAAAGCACTGTTTTTTAAAATGGACAACTATGGGGATTGCTTACAGGTGATATCCCCATCACTTGAAGAAAAAAGCCAGATCCGAAGTACATAGACAAAGCCTCGAATACACCAATTCCTAATGCTAAAACTAAGGCTGTTGATATTGAAGGCAGTGACTTTCTTTCATACATTTCATCCATGTGACTTCCAACCCCTGCATGATAAAATGATGCCAAACAGAAGAAATTGCATTGTCAGTTCCTTCTTTTCACATGCCATTCAAGCTTTCACTTGAAGCTAATCAACACCAATACCTGATGTGGACTTGCCAGCACTCCTTGCAATATCTTCGGCCACAAATGAAGTAGCAACACTAAGGAGAGGTATATTGAAAACTTTTGATAGGATGTTGAATATCGACATAGACACACCAGCTGATGCCAACTCCAGAGGCCCTGTTGGAACAGGAATATTTGAAAGCTTCTTTACTAGTTACCATCTATAGTTTAAATCTGTGTGTAGTAAAGAAATCGCAGTAAGTAGCCAATACTAAAAGAGAAACAGAACATGTGACATTGGTTGGACTATGCAACATTACTGTTAGATTATGGAGTAGAATTTCAGTGATATATCAGTTCAGCAAACTTAGACAGAGACCTCCTAGTAGGACCTTATAGTCTTATGACCAAGAACAGATATATTGCCATATTTTCATAAGAAATGATTTGAGAAGTGGAATCACGAAAAACTTACCCAATCTGCCTACATAAGCTGTTTCCATCAGCTGTGCTAAGGGCTCAATCGCTTGTCCAGCAATTGCAGGTAAAGAAAGCATTATAAACTCAGTTTGCACACTTTGCGGGCGAGATTGACTGGTTATCATGGAGTCACTACGAGCCAATAAGAAATTTTGTGAGTGCAAAAAAAGATCTTTGATGTTCTTATCAGGACAAACATTTTCTTGCCAATAGAAAAGGTTGATGCAGCCTGATTCCATTTTATTTAATGAGAGTGTCACTAAAACTTCATTACTGGTCACTAAAACTTCATTACTGGATATACAATCATGAAAATGCATAAATAAAAGGAATGCAGAGGCAACTTACAAAGTTCCCTTGCTTTGAGATCTTCCACAGTTAGAAGTGAAACTCTCCTCCAGACCGGATAGCTTCAAGCGGCATTCTGCAGTTTGCTGATCACCGATTGACCCGCAACACTTTGCAACACTGGTGGATCTGAATCCTCTTGCGATGAAAACATCAAAGAGCTGATTATGAGGAGCTTTTGTTGCATCTTTCAAAAGAAAAGCTTTGCTCCATTTCTTCAATTCCCTTCTTTCGCAGTGTTTACCAGTAATTCCGCAAAATGGTGCACCATTTAATTTAACAGCCGTCATAGATGCTGATAAGTAGACTGGCCTTGCAGTTAAAAGAACATATACAAAGGTCCAGGTGATCTGTATAGCATAAACGAACAGTGAGAATCAACATTACATGTCCTAGCAAGACAGGATAAAGATTTGATAACAAATTGATGGCTCCAACATTTGGTTACTGAAAACAGGTAAATCCATGTTTGCAGTCCTTGGCTAAATTATGATACCAGAACAGAGGATATAACCATGACCTAACAGATTATAGTCGTGAAATCCTAGCAACACCCAGTATTTATAAAGGAATAAAAACCGCATTTGGCCGTTGTTTAGGGAGCATCCAGATTGAAATATGAGAAAAATGAACATTAAATGGCTCAAATGGATACCTTATACGTACAAAAATTTGACAGAATCTGCTTATTTTCTCTTTTTCAGAGGCTAAACAGATAATATCCCAACTTGCATTGGGTTGCAACACAAAAATGAAACAATGTGGATAATTTACTTGCCAGAGGAGTTGGAGAGGCAAGGAGCTTGCAGAGAAGCTTAACCAACTACTAAAAATGTGGCTGTCATTAAAAAAAGAACTAAACAAAGGTAACTAGACAAAAGTTTCTCATTCTCGACATCAAATTATTACGGTGGGCCTTGGTTGCTTCCAATTATGCACGTTGATTGTTGGGTAGGTAACATATGTGGAAATAGAGAAAAGAGGCTGTTGGGTCCATCTTGGCTTAATTATTTTGCTTCCTGTCAAGTAATTGTAATCATTCTTGTCATTAACAGTATCAAAGCTTCAATCTTTGAGTGGTTATAGATCCTTGGGACTCGGTGAATGATGATTTGTGGTTAGAAATTTGATGAATTAGGGATTCTGTGCTCTGTCACTTACAGGGCACCCACCTCATTAAAACGCCATAACTGGAGAGAGAGAGAGAGAGAGAGAGAGGAGAAGAAAATGAACCCCAACTACCATGAGAGTGACAGCAAAGTTTGGAGAACAAATTCACATGACAACATGAGGTTGTCATTTCTACCAGCTAAGCGCTTTTTTTATCATCCCCAGAATTTAGAACCTCCCAAATGGGACATTCCAATCAGTGGACCTCAAGCCTTTTCCATGTGCTCTTAAACAACTACCTCAGGCACTGGTCGTTTGTCGGTAACACAGTTTTCCTCAGTCATGTAGTGCTAATGGGGGCTACAATAATTGGTAAACTCATACCCATTGTTGAAAGATTTCTGATTTAGAGAAACATGGGTCTCCTCCAAGTCCAACTATATAAAAAGCTTCCTTGCTATACTGTTAAAAGAATAAGAGTTTAACCATAAGAAACATTACACTTTGTAAGGGAAATGTATGCAAGTTCTCCGCCGTACTGCTGATGTTAGACAAAAGTTTTGGCAAAGCTCCTCTGCCCCTATACTATTGATTAAAAACATGACATCAGTTATATATTCAAAACTGTTTATCAGTACTGTCCAATACGGCGTAGAAAGGTCTTGGGTCTTAGAATTACATTGCCACATACTGGAACTTAGAAAGGCAGTCCATTTTGAATAGCCTAATGAACCTTTTCTTTTATCTTTGAAAGGAAAGCAACGTCGTAGTCGCTCCCAAATTATTGGAACGAGGTGGCGTGCTGTGCTGTCCAAAGGCAGATGTCATTTCAGTTCCGAATATTGCCAAGATATGGTTGGGATCCACTTGAGGATTTTTCAATTAATTCATGAATTATTGGTGTGGGACGAGGGTCGAAAGAAACATAACTCATTAAATCATTTAGGACCCATACTTTAAATTTTAAAAAACTACAATTTCCTGGCTAGAAGAACCCAAAAGACAGAGAACATTGAAAACAGTAAGGAAAGGACTTTTTCAGGCTTTGATTTAACCATGCACCCCACCCGTTTCTAGTTTCCGAACTCCGGAGATCACTGGGATGGATACTGGTTCGTTGTTTTTTCAGTCGGCTGATGCCTGGATTAGAGTTTCAAGAGGAGTCCGCAGCATTTTCAAGCTTAAGTGACTCCCAACAATTGAAAAAATGGTCATGAAAAAGCCTTTCTTGCTAAATAGGGATGGACAAATATGTTTATCTGTTGTATTTCCTGCACTCATAAAGTTTCCAAACCATGAAGGTATATAATTTTATATTCTTGTTACTTTCATGATATACCATCTTAATATGATAATCCGCTAACTGTGAAATACAGTTAAACATACTATATAAGAGTATCTGCCAAACTTGTAATTCACAAGGGAAGAAAAACTTTTTAGATTTAGCAGTTGCCTCTAATTGCATTCAGAATTCGTTACAAAGATATAACAACCCATAATTTCAATCAGAGGCACCTTGATATGTATACAGTTGATCAATGAAGTATTTGGTCATACATATAAGTTTCAACTTGAGATTTTGGGTAAATTTTGGGTAAATTATTGTTAACCGTAAATTATATCAAATAGATATATTATTTTAATTTATTGTAAATATAGATAATCATTTATTCTAATATTAACATTGTTTTTTTCCCTAAAAACTAATAGATTTCATTAATAAACAGTTATTTACACAACTAAGTATGCAACTATACTAGTATAATACAAAAGGACTAGATTACAAGGTCATAAGGGTCCCTATGATTAGCCTAGTCCAATGCCTATCTCCTCCTCATGCTAGTAGTTAAGTTATCTGCAATTCCCCTCATTAATAGGTTGAGTCAGGTTTAGAGTGTCACTTTTTGAAGAATATGCTTCGCACTCCTACTTTGTTGTCTGAAAATCATGTAAGTCCTTTCTTTCCAAACTTGGTAAACCAGTGGGGCTCAGCTTATCTTAAGCGCTTTGTAATCTGTCTAGTTTCCCATCTTCACTTTCACTAAACAATTGATAGTTTCCTTCCCATGAATCAGTTGAATAATAAATGTTTATAGTTGCTTGTAGCCTCTCCAAATCTGCTTTGCATGGCTACACCTAATCATAATATGTTCCAAACTTTCCAGTTCCACACAACATAGCTTACAACTCAAAGAATAATCCTCCCCTCTTTGCCAACCAAAAGATAAGTGAATGTGTAGGTCTAACATCTTTATTCCAAACTAGTGCAACCCAATTCACACTAGTTTGTTGACTTTGCTGTAGAAAGAATTTGTAGTTCTTAATCTTAAACAGACATGATTTTTTAGCCAATAGACTTGATTTTGTCTTGTTTCCCCTGTTGGCATCTTGTTGCTTGGTCAAAATGAGATCAGCCCCTCTATTGCTATGAAAAGGGTCAAATTCACTAGTTATTTATTATAAAACTGCCCACTTTGGTTTCAAAATTCACTAGTCTTCTCAAATGTTGTAACTTCTTGACCTTGTATAAAGGTCCCTTATAATGCCAGTGGTCAAACCAAAAAAGAGTTTCATTACCATCCCCAATTTCATGGAACACTAGGCTTTGCATCCACTGTCTTGCACTTAAGATTTCCTTGAGGATCCCCAACATGTCTTGATTTAACTTCAATGTCCAAATGCTTTAGTTTTTTATGATCACATTATGGATTGATTTCTCCCATAAGTCTTACTTTCTACTGCACAACCACCATAGATTCTTAGCTAGACATGCTTTATTCAACTCCCTTGAAGAATGTAATCCCAATCCCCCTCGCTCCTTTGATCTACATAGTTTCTTCTAACTAATCTTCGCTTTACATCTTCCTTGATTTGAGCCATTCCATAGAAACTTCCTTAGTCTTTTGTCCACTTCTTTGAGTATGCTTTTGGGTATAGGAAGATGATTGAGCCAATAGCTTGTGATGTTACTTAGGATTGATTGTATTGATAGCCTTTGATTGGGCAGTGCCACTTCTATTGGGACTAAAGCTTCTGCCTCGAAAGTCATTCGGAACGGCGTCTCTTCTGTGGCTCCATTTGGGGTAGTTTGGTAGGCCCATAATACTTCATCCAGTTCGTCTACCCATGTCTTACACTCGTCTAAACGTTTATTGAGAGCGTTCGTTATCTTCTTGTTGGTGTTTTCTGTGAGACCGTTGCCTTGAGGATGTGCCACTGAGGTCAGCTTGAGTCTTATCTTTAGTCGATCGCTGAAATCTCTGAACTTATCATTATCAAATTGCCAACCATTGTCTGTAACCAACCCATGGGCATCCCAAAACGACACAGTATGTTTCTTTTCACGAAAGTTTCCATCTTTTGCTCAATGATGGTGACGACCGCTTCCACTTCTACCCATTTAGTAAAATATTCGGCCGCCACGATTAAAAATTTCTTCTGTCCCGGACCGAGAGGAAAAGGGCCT
>JAOQMR010000213.1:9528135-9539023 GCA_027563865.1 Erythroxylum pelleterianum
ATGTACATTTAGGAATGGGCTAGATTTTGGTTTAATGTAATTAATTAGATTAATTATATTAAAACAATTTTTTTAAAGGAGAAGTAGAAATTTCAAATTTTTCTAGGTTAAATGTGCAGCCATACGTTTGACATTAAAAAGCTAAATAAAGATGATCTTTATTATGGTTTATCATCATTAAATGGAGTTATGAACTTACCATTAAACGGTTTAATGGTTGGCTTTTAATGTTGACATGTAACCTATTTGCATTCATTAGATTCAAGATGAAAGATGTACATTAGATGGGCCATCTTCCTTCTTTCTTCTTGCCAAAACCGAAATTGGGTATTGAATTTTAGGTTATGGTCTTTTCATATAGCCATCTTAAAGATAAATGAAGATAGTCTCATTTATTGGCTACATTATGATTGATTAATGAAAGAAGTGATGCATTGGATGCCTCTCTCTTCTTCCATTCATGCATGTACGAAATTGGTAGGCAAGAAAGAGTTCTTGCATGTTCTTGACACCTTCTCTCCTTTCATGCAAAGAAAAAACCGAAAATACCAATTGAAAGAGTTTCATTTTTGGTTCTTCTTCTTCTAAGAAAATCTCCTCCAAACATTTCTTCTCCTTTCCCACCAAAAGATTTTGTTAACCTAATTTTCTTTGAAGAACAAGTGGTAAATCTAATTGGTTGAGGATACTACAACAAGGAGAAAGTAGATTGCTAAAGGAAAGAGTCAAGGGCAAAGGATTTGGATACACGAAGAAGGAGAGGATAGTGTAGCGAAGATTTAAAGCTGTAGCGAAGGAGTCGGTAATTCCTTTCATCTTGTTCATGGTTTTATTATCCTTAAACCATATAATGTATGGATTAGCATGTTGATTTGGATATATTGCTACCGCTGCAAAATGATTTCTAAATTTTTTTTGAAATCTACCGTTTCTCCAAATAAAGCATGTTTTCTTTTTCTGATCCAACAGTTTCCAGTTGTTTGCTCTTCGGAAGCAATACTTAGCTAAGCACCATTTCCTCTTGAAGATGTAGCAATGGCTTGAGTCCAATGGGCATCAAAGGGGAGTATTTACTTATGTTTAGCTACATTGTTATGAACTCCTTAGTTAAGGTTTATGCTTTGTAGTTGGATATCCTTGATTATAGTTTAATCAAGTGTTGAACAATTTATTGTGTTATTGGGTTTGTTGATGTAGAACTTAGAGCTTGAATATATGAAGTCTCATATATGTATTTTTGTGATTTTGTTGATTCTCTTTTATCTACCTAGTTGTGTTTGATATTGAGATGATGCTAGATTCCAAATTGACCACTTGCATTAACTTACCCATTACACATACTAAGATGCATTCAACAAGGTTTTAAGAAATGGAGTTCGTTGATTAAAACCTTGGACTTAAAGAGTTCTTTAAGGTTTATCATTTAAAAACTTAATGATTTTCACTCCCACAAAGATTTATTTTGAACTATAATAGCCAAAGTTCATTTTTCAAGAGGATTTTCTTACCTTTGATCATTGTTTGAATTTTCAATTTCTTTTTCCCAAAAATCCAAAAATACTTTTTTCACATACTTCTCTTACAATTAGCTCAATTTTGTTAGTTTTCTCAAAGAGCCAAAACCCCCTCCTAACCAATTTAGTTTGCATTTCATGACATTTAGGCTAGCTTAGGTCTTTTGCATTAGGTTTCAATTAAGTGAGACGACCCGAGGTTGCACTCTATATTGCAATCATTGGAATTAAATTTTTGATTCGACCTCCAAGGGTAAGAACAAAAGATAAACCATACGAATAATCAATACGTTGCCTATATGATAGCTTCATATCTGGTTAAATTCTTAGGAAAGACTTTGCACATCAAAAGATCCCAAAGTTAATTCTAATTTATTTAACTAGTGACATTTGGTTACACCATGAGAAAGTGTAGCTAGAATTTTAGGAAATCTTGGGTCAAGCATAAATTGAATCAATTAATCAGAAGGAAGAAAATAGGGATAATGACAAGTCCTAATATTTAATCTTGATTTTTCTTCAAGTCTTAGTTTACGATTTTGGTTTGGGTTGCATGATTTCTCCAAGTCTTAAACAAAGAACAACCTGAATTAAGTGGTGCCTAAGCACAATCCTTGTGGGATCAATATTCGCTTCTAACTACATGTACAATCTGTATACTTGTGGTTTTGAGCGTAAGACTAGTAGTGTGCTTTGCATTCAACAAGTTTTTGGCGTCGTTGCTGGGGATTATTTGTTTAGCATCTTGTTAATTTTGGGTTGCTTTGATTTGAGAGTTTTTGATACTTTTCCTTATGTCTTTACAGGTGCATGAACACAAGGAACACATGAAGGAATACTGAATTTCACGATAAAGAGTTAGTAGATATCACAAGGCACAAACTACAGTTGAGAAGAGAGAACCGTCAAGACATTATACAAAGAAATATGGCAAAAGGAGAACAATTAGGGGCTAAAAGGAAACTGATGGACTTTATGAGACCAAGATTTAGTCCTCAAGGAGTTGCGAGGCCAGCGATTCAAGCTAACAATTTCGAGGTTAAGCTAGCACTCCTCAACATTCTTCAGAGTATTTTGTAGTTCTATGGGTTGTCCAATGAAGATCCCAATGCCCATCTCGCCAATTTTTTAAAGATATGCGACACTTTCCAGTTTAATGGGATGTCTGACGATGCTATGAGGTTTTGACTATTCTCTTTCACTTTGAAAGATCAGGCAAAGGCGTGGTACAATTCACTCAACTCAGGGCAGATTAATACTTGAAAATAGCTAGCCCAGGCAATTCTTGCTAAATACTTTCCATTTACCAAGACGATAGGGATCATTAAGGAAATCACAAATTTTCAACAAAGCGATAGGGAGTCTTTATATGAAGCTTGGGAGAGGTTTAAAGAACTACAGAGAAGCTGTCCTCACTTCCTCAGGCAAATATTCTACAATGGTGTAAATAAAAGAACAAGTGGGGCCATAGATGCAGCTGCGGGAGGATCTTTGATGAGGAAAACTATCAATGCAGCTCATTATCTCTTGGAAGAGTTGGCGAGTAATAGTTACATATGGTCAAGTGAGAGGAGTAGTCAAGGATAGAAGGAGCAAAATGGTAATTGACCAAGCAGTTGAGCAACATGCAAGGAGCATCTTCATCTATATCCAAAGCTATGCAATCACAATGTGAGTTATGCAGACAGGACAACTATTGAATAGCAGAATGTTTCTTGCTGGGAGTTAATAGCACTTAATAGGTAAGTTACTTGTACCAACCACAGCAAGGTAACAATCTATACTTAAATACTTATAATCTAGGGTGGAAAAACTACGCAAAATTTTCTTGAAATACTAACAATACAGGTGGCCAAGTAAGACAGCAAGGACCTCCGACATTTTAGCAAGACATAATTAGATCTTTGGAAAACAAAATGGATAAGTTGATGGATGTTTTGAGGTCCAAAATAGCAAATCAAAAAAAGAACCAAAAGAGAATGTTTTCAAGCCAAGAGAAAAGTATAAAGAGGATGGAGGCATTGATCAGATAGTGAAGAACCATGCCTCATCCATCTACAACTTAGAGGTACAGGTAGGTCAACTTGCTCATGCCATGTCTTATAAAAATATAGGTAGCTTACCAAGTAATACCGAGGCCAACCCAAGGGAACAATTGAAGGCTATCACACTTCGAAGTGGCAAGCTGATGGAGGAACCAAGTGTGAAAAAGGATTGCCAAGAAAAAGGAAAAGGTAAGGAGACTTGAGAAGAGAAAGAAGAAGGGAGGCTTTATATGCCACCATCACCATACAAGCCCAAACTTCCATATCTATAAAGGGTGAGACAACATCAGGTGGACAGTTAGTTTTCTAAGTTTTGGAGAAATTGAAGAAGCTTCAGATCAACTTGTCATTGGTGGAAGCTTTGAAGTGCATGCCTAAGTATGTGAAGTTTCTGAAGGATAAACTGACACACAAGCATACTTTGGGAGGACAATTAGAAGGTCACTTTGACAGAGAATTGTAGTTCAATTATCTCAAGCACAATGCCTTCAAAACTATAAGATCTAGGGAGTTTTACGATTCTATGTGTTATTGGTGACTTTGAATTTTCTAAATGCATATGTGATTTAGGTGCGATCATTAACTTGATGCCTTTGTTTGTTTTCAAGAAATTGGGACTAGGAGAGGTTAAGCTAACATCCATGCCGATTCAACTAGTGGATCAATCCATCAAGAGACCATACGGAGTTGTAAAAGATGTGTTAGTAAAAGTAGATAAATTTATCATTCCAGTTGATCTTATGGTATTGGATTTTGAGCTGATAAAAATTGTCCATTGATTTTGGGTAGGCCCTTTACAAACACTAGTAAGGCATCAGTTGATGTGCATGAGGGAAAACTTGTTTTGAGGATTGGTGATGAACAGGTTGAGTTTAATATGTCTAAATATTTGAAGAAGCTTAAGGATGGTAATATCTGTATGAAGATTGATGTTGTCGATGAATGTGTGGAGGTGAAGAGGAAGTTAATGAGGTTACGAAAGTGCTAAGGGATGAGAGTGTGAGAGAAGCGTATTTATGCTAAGAAGTCGAGTTAGAGAAGTTGGAGAGATCAGATGCACCTACACTACCTTCTTAGGTTAAGCCCCTTATGTTAGAGCTTAAACCCTTACCTTCTCAATTGAGATACATATTTTTGGTGAAAACCATACCATACCCATCATTATCTCGAACCAATTAGATTTTAAGCAAAAAGAGAAAGTGGCGGAGACCATTAGGAAAAGGATGAGAGCTATGGGATGGCAAATTTTTAATATTAGGGGGATTAGCCCCAATATGGTGATGCATAGGATTAACCCAAAAGAAGAGTGCAAAATGGTGAGAGCGCGATAAAGAAGGTTAAATCCAAACATTCAAAAGGTTATAAAGAAGGAGGTAGTAAAGCTATTGGACGCAGGGATTATTTATCCCATTTTTATAGTGAGTGGTTGAGTCCGATACAGTATGTGCCTAAGAAGGGAGGCATGACAGTGATGGAAAATGAAAAAGGTAAAAATATTTTGACTTGGACCATCACAGGTTAAAGACTATGTATTGATTACCGGAAGCTCAATTTGGCCACCAAAAAAGATCACTTCCTTTTACCTTTTGTGGACCAAATGATTGAGAGGGTAGTTGGCCATGTATTTTACTATTTCTTGATAGATACTTAGGGTACAATCAGGTGGTTATATACCCACAGGATTAGGAGATGACTACTTTCACTTGTCCTTACGAGACTTTTGCTTATCAGAGGATGTCGTTCGGTTTATGCAATGCACCTGCCACATTCCAAAGGTGCATGATGACCACATTCGCAGATATGAATGAGAACTTCATAAAGGTATTTATGGATGATTTCTCTATCTTTGGAAATTCTTTTGATCATTGCTTGTTTAATTTAGACAAAGTTCTTCAAAGATATGAGGAGTCTCATCTAGTCTTGAACTGGGAGAAGTGCCATTTTATGGTCCAAGAAGGAATTGTATTGGGCTATAAGATCTCATGCAATGGGATTGATGTGGGTCAAGCTAAGCCCGAAGTAATTGAAAAGTTACCACCCCCACCAACATCAAGGGCATCCGAGCCTTCCTTGTTCATGTAGGGTTCTATAGACGGTTCATCAAGGATTTTTTCTTATTGCTAGACCCTTAACTCATTTATTAGTTAAAGATGTGCCTTTTATTTTTTATGATGCTTGTTTGGATGTTTTTAACAGGTTTAAAAAGGCACTTACATCACTACCCATTCTCATGTTTCCAGATTGGTCTCTTCCTTTCGAGATTATATATGATGCAAGCGATTATGCCATTGGTTGTGTCCTTAGTCAGAGGAAGGAAAAGAGGTTGCACGTCATCTACTACGCAAGCAAGACCTTGACGGGAGAACAATTAAATTACACAACTACAGAAAAGGAGTTGCTTGTTGTGGTATTTATGTGTGAGAACTTTCGTTCTTATCTTTTAGGCTCACATGTTATTGTTTTTACAGATCATGTAACATTGCGATATATTTTTACAAAAAGGGATGCCAAGGTTAGACTTTTCCGGTGGGTGCTTCTGCTCTATGAATTTGATATTGAGATTAAAGACAAGAAGGGAGTAGAAAATGTTGTAGTTGACCATCTCTCGAGACATGAGGGAGGGCATCATGAAGAAGAAGAGGAAATAATGAGAGTTTTCCTGATGAGGCTTTAATGAAGGTAGAGAATCCTTTTTGTCTTTGATTTGCAGATACCGCAAATTATCTCTCAGGTGGTATTCTTCCTTCTGATCGCTCTTATCAACAAAAGAAGCGGTTTATGCTTCAATGTTCTCATTATATTCGGGATGAACATGTACTTTATAAGATATGTGCTGACAGTGTGATTTGTAGGTGTATCCCTGAAGATAAATGTTGATGAAATGTCATAATTCACGTTTTGCAGGGTATTATGGAGCTAATAAAACTATAGCTTGGATCTTAGAATGTCAATTTTATTAGCCAACTTTGTTCAAGGATGCTCAAGATTTCGTGCTAAAGTGTGATAGGTGTCAAAGAGTGGGTAACATATCGATGAAGGATGAGATGCCACTTTCAAACATCATAGAGGTGGAGATATTCGATATATGGGATTTGGATTTTATGGGACCATTCTCATCCTCCTTAGGCGACACTTACATTTTAGTTGGAGTTGATTATTTTTCCAAGTGGGTTGAGGTTGTAACAACTCCAACTAATGATGATAAAATGGTTCAGAAGTTCATCAAGAAGATCTTTACGAGATTTGGAGTGCCCAGAGTGGTTCATCAAGAAGATCTTTACGAGATTTGGAGTGCCCAGAGTGATTATTAGTGATAGAGGGAGCCATTTTTGCAACTAATTATTTGAGGCTCTTCTGAAAAGATACAATGCTCATCATAGAGTGGTGACTTCTTACCACCCTTAAACCAGTGGTCAAATGGAGGTGGTAAACAAAGAACTAAAGAAGATTTTGGAGAAGGTAGTGAGCACCTCAAGAAAGGATTAGGCGTTGAGGCTAGATGATACCCTATATCCTTATAGGATAGCGTTCAAAACACCCATAGGAACTACTCCATATAAATTGTGTATGGCAAGGTGTTCCATTTACCTTTGGAGTCGGAGCATTGGGTGTATTGGGTCATTAGGAAGTTGACCATGGATTGGAAGCTTGTGGGTAAGAAAAGATTGTTACAACTTGATGAATTAGAAGAATTGAGGTTTAACGCTTATGAAGACGCCAATTTGTACAAGGAAAGGACAAAGAAGTGGCATGATGCTCTCACATTAAGAAGAAGGAGTTCAAGAGTGGGGACTTGGTGCTTTTGTTTAATTCAAGACTTCGGTTGTTTCCTGGAAAGCTAAAGTCAAGATCGAGTGGACCTTTCAAGGTTCTTCAGGTGTTTCCTTATGGAGCTTTGGAGTTAGAAAATGAAAAAGGTGAATCATTCAAGGTCAATGGGCATAGATGCAAGCCATATTTGGAGGGCCATACTCACAAGATTCTCTTTCCTTTCCTTCACTCCTTTATGAATGCATGTGAAATGGTTAAGCTAATGACCTTAACTTAGAACATTTACCTTTCGTTTGTTTGATTTTGTTTACTTGGGTGTGTGAATTGTTTGGTTTTGATTATGTTTGGTTTGAATTTTGTTTGAGTTTGAACTTATTTCCTTTTCAAATTTCTTACTGGATAGTTGATTTTGATATGTTGGTAGGTTGATTGAATGTTGGAAATGCATGTTAAGCTTATAAAAAGAATAAGAAGTTGGAAAATTTTAGATAATCCACGATCGTGGGAACTGGGTTGATTCCCATGAACATGGGAAGGTATTCCAGAAACTTTCTGGAGCTTTAACCCATGATCGTGGAATCTGATCCATTTTCTACGAGCGTGGGAAGGCTTTCCAGAAACTTTCTGGAGCCTTAACCCATGATCGTGGAAATTGATCCATTTTCCACAAACGTTGGAAGCCACTCTAGAAAGTTTATGGAGCCTTAACCCATGATCGTGGAAATCATAAGGATTCCCACGATTATGGGATCCTTCGACAGATACTTTTTAAAACCCCTCTTTTATTCTTCTTTCTTCACTTTCCCTCACTTATCGTCTCTACAACCGACTCTCTCACTAACTTTACCTTCGAAAAAGTTTCATTTTTCTCCCAAACCTTGGTATTTTCTTCACCTTTTCCATCATTAATCATGTCTTTTACACTTATTTCACACTACACAACCAAGAATACAAGGCTTTGGTAAGTTTTTGTTTCTTTCTCTTTCTAAAATGTGTTCACCTCTCTTTTGTATATTTTTGCAGATTTTTCTTCTTCAATGGCTCCTAAGAAGCTTGTCACTCGAAAACCCATTGACCAATTGCGCCTTCAAGTCTCTAGAGAAGGTAAAGTTGATATAGTGGCAAATTTTTATGCCTCATTCCCAATTTTTTCAGAAGAAGAAGGTATGCAATTTCGGGACTTTAAAGATAGAGAATTATTGCCTCCCCGAATGTTAGAAACTTTTAGTTTGAGGCATAATATTGAATGCTTAGCTGCAAATATTGGTTGGGGTCGTTTAATTCATTGTGATGTACTAATATACCCCATGATGACTATTGAATTTTTTACCACTGTGCATTATAGTCCTAAAATGGATACATTCTGGTTTAGAATAGGTGGTCGTGTTTATAAGCTTGATTATGCAGTCATTCGTGCAATTTTTGACTTGTCGAACACTAAAGTTTTAGATGATCATGATGACTTTTATGTGGACGACTACTAGAAAATCCTTACAAGTGAAAACACGTTTGATTATAGGAATGCATCAAACACTTTAATTCGTAGCACTGAACACTTACTACTTCACAAATTTATGTGCTTGATTGTTTTTAATAAAATTGAAAGTAATAAGTGTTATGCTAAAGAACTTTTCTTTCTTTGGTGCATGGATCGCAAAGTTAAAATTAATACCTTGTATCGAATTTTTAGGTCTATTGCGAGTTGTGTTAATAAGAAAAGCTCATATTTTGGTATGGCTTACATTGTCGTTGCTTTATCTTCATTTTATTATTTTGATATGGATACTATGCATACTGCTAATTATGATGTGTTTGATGTATCATATTTAAGATGCTCTGAAATTTTGGAGTTCCATTCTATGGAGCTTCGAAATCCTCAGACACGTATTGCTGTCAAGAATAGGAAGGGTAAGAACGTAGCAAAGTCGCAACCATCCACATCTCAGGCATCACAAGAGCCTCAAGAAGAAGTAGTCGAAGAGGAACCAAAAGAAGCAGCAGATGTTGATCAATTTAAGCAAATTCTTAATCAAATGGCTACAAATCAGTAATAAATGACACTGCAAATCAATGAGCTTAGCAACCAAGTATGACAAGTACACAAGCAGCATCGGTATGTCAAGAAGAAGTTCCTATAGTTCTTCCAGAAGCAAAACATTGAAGTCCCTTCTCCTACACCTTCACCACCTCAATCTCCATAAGCTTTCTTACCCTTCACTTTTTATATTGTTTTATTTACATTATTAGTTATTTTATTTATTTACATGATTGATGTTTTGAACTCATTTTGTGGTTGCCTTGTCACATTGAGGACAATGTGCTATCCAAGTGTGGGTAGGTGACAATTGCCTTGTCAATTGCATCATTTAAAATTGGTTTATTTACAGTTTACATTTTTCTAATTAGGATGCATGTTTTTAGGCATATTAGGTTATTATTTGATGTTGATGTTGTTTAGTGTTAAGCAATGCAACCAAGCTTGAATCATATTGATTTGTTTTGCCAAAAGATTCTATCAAGCTAGTTGGAATAAGATTGAATGCATGTTTAAACTTGAATTAGGCTACTTGAGTAGAGAGTGAATCATGTTAAGTGATGAAAAGTAGTTGGTTGCATAAGCTTACTCAAAATGTGTCACTTGAGCAATAAGGTAGTGTAGAGATGCATAATGAATTTTCATTTAAGCCAATGTGAGGTTTGAGCTTATATGACTCCAACTATAATCATCTTATTTCTTTGAGTGTCTGATGCCCTTTTAGGTTACTACCTTCAGAACTTGCTTTGACTCAATTCGAGTCTACTGGATGCAAGCTTAATAGAAATGATTAAGGTCCTTTTTGTGATAGCCCTTGGCTTAAATGACTTACCCTTGTTATTATCCCTTATCAGCCCCGTTGAGCCTTAAACCTTTTGTTTCTTGTAAACACCTCATATTTCAAAACCCGAAACCTCATAAGCCTACCTATTCACATGCTTAGTAAAGTATTAAGTGATGCGCTTGTCGGACCCCGATACCGGAACCCAAGTCCTAACCTACCCTGGGACCGTAACTGTTGAGTCCCTATGCCGATGCCCGACGTTTTTGTCTATTTAATCTAATAATATTCTACTTGACTTAATAATCCTTGAACTTCAACCTATTATCCTCGTACTGGACTTTTCCTGGAGGGTCATATATTCCACCTCATAAATTGGACCCCGTTTTCGGATCCCCACACTAAATCTCTTAAGTCCTAAAAATTTAAAATAAATAAGAATAAATAAATACATAACTAAATAAATAAATAATAAATACTACATTCATAAATAAATAAATAAATAAAATTAATTAATTATATAAACGGTACACGGCCCGTGTAAGTGTACAAGGTCTGGCCGTGTACCTCTCTGGTTAGATTAACGCATTTTACAGAATGACATACACGGTCCGTGTATGAGTACACGGTCTGACCGTGTAATCCTGCAATGAGTTACACGGCCTGTGTGTCTTTACACGGTCTGACCGTGTGACTCTCGGGTGAAAACATGACTTGCTTAACTGAGTTACATGGTCCGTGT
>JAOQMR010000213.1:9539123-9556971 GCA_027563865.1 Erythroxylum pelleterianum
TAAAGTGGTTTGCCAAATCCTAAGTGGGAGCTTAGGTAGAGGACGTAGGTCTTAACACCGAACCTCTATAAAAACAGCGTTTGATCTTCTTCCTTATACTCTTTATTTACATTTGCTTAAATTGTTTTTGTGTGTATTAATTCCGTGAATTATTGTAGAACTCTGCGAAAAGATTAAAGATCTATTCAACCCCCCTTCTAGATCGTTTACAGAATCTGTGAAGGAGGTTGAAGAGGAAGTTAATGAAGTTGCTGAAATATACAAAGATGAGAGTGTGAGAGAAGAGGATTTATGTGAGGAAGTTGAGTTAGAGAAGTTGGAGAGAACAGATACACCTACACCACCTTCTTTCTTTAAGCCCCCTACTTTAGAGCTTAAACCCTTACCTCCCTATTTGAGACACACCTTTTTAGTTAAAAACCATACTTTACCCATCATTATCTCGAACTAATTAGATTTTGAGCAAGAAGAGAAAGTGGTAGAGACCATTAGGAAGAGGATGAGAGCTTTGGGGTGGTAAATTTTTTATATCAGGGGAACTAATGCCAATGTAGTGATGCATAGGATTAACCTAGAAGAAGTGTGTAAAATTGTGAGAAAACAAAGAAGGTTAAATCCAAATGAGCAAAAGGTTGTGAAGAAGGAGGTAGTAAAGTTGTTGGATGAAGGCATTATTTATCCCATTTTAGAGGGTGTAAAACTGTGAGAAAACAGAGACGGCTAAATCCAAATGCGCAAAAGGTTATAAAGAAGGAGGTAGTAAAGTTGTTGGATGAAGGCATTATTTATCCCATTTCAGATAGTGAGTAAGTGAGTTCGGTATAGTGTGTGCCTAAAAAGGGAAGCATGGAAGTGATGGAAAATGAAAAAGGTGAAAACATTTCCACTAGGACCATCATAGGTTGGAGAGTATATATTGATTACCAGAGCTCAATTTGGCTACCAAGAAAGATCGCTTCCTTTTACCTTTTATGGACCAAAAGATTGAAAGGGTGGCTGGCTATGCATTTTACTGTTTTCTTGATGGATAATCAGGGTACAATTAGGTGGTTATATGCCAACAAGATCAGGAGAAGACCACTTTCACTTGTCCTTATGGGACTTTGCTTATCAGAGGATGCCATTCGATTTATGCAATGCACTTCCCATATTCTAAAGGTCCATGATGGCCTTATTTGTGAACATGAACGGGAACTTTATGGAGGAATTTATGAATGATTTCTTTGTCTTTGGAGATTCTTTTGATTATTATTGGTTTAATTTAGACAAAGTGCTTCAAAGATGTGAGGAGTCTCATCTACTCTTGAACTGGGAAAAGTGTCACTTTATGGTCCAAGGGGAATTGTATTGGGCCATAAAATCTCATGCAAGGAGATTGTGGTGGATCGAGCTAAGACCGAAGTAATTGAAAAGTTACCACCTCCCACCAACATCAAGGGCATTCGAGCCTTCCTTGGTTATGCAGGGTTCTACAGATGGTTCATTAAGGATTTTTCTCTTATCTCTAGACCCTTAACTCATTTATTAGTTAAATATGTGCCTTTCGTTTTTGATGATGCTTGTTTAGACTTGAAGAAGGCACATATATTAGCACCCGTTCTGTCATCGTCGGATTGGCCTCTTCCTTTGGAGATTATGTGTGATCCAAGCGATCATGTCATTAGTTGTGGCCTTAGTTAGTGGAAGGAAAAGACGTTGCATGCCATCTATTATGCAAGCAAGACCTTGTCGGGAGCACAACTGAATTACACATCTACAGAAAAGGAGTTACTTGTTGTGGTATTTGCATATGAGAAATTTAATTCTTATCTTTTAGGCTCACATGTCATTGTTTTTAAAGATCATATAGCATTGTAATATCTTTTTGCGAAGAAGGATGCCAAAGCTAGGCTTATCAAGTGGGTACTTATGCTCCAAGAATTCGGTATTGAGATTAAAGATAAGAAAGGAGCAGAAAATGTTGTAACTGGTCACCTTTTGAGACTTGAAGGAGGGCACTATAAAGAAGAAAAGGAAATCGAGGAGAGCTTTCCTGATAAGGCTTTAATGATGGTAGATAATCCTTTTCGTCCTTAGCTTGCAGATATTGTAAACTACCTCTATGGAAGCGGTTTGTATTTCAATGTTCTCATTATATTTGGGATGAACCCATACTTTATAAGATATATGCTGGCAGTGTGATTTGCAGCTATATCCCCGAAGATGGAATGCCTGAAATTTTGATGCAATGTCATAGTTCACTTTATGCAAAGCATTATGGAGATAACAAAACTGCTTTTCGAATATTCGAGTGTGGATTTTATTAGCCAACCTTGTTCAAGGATGCTTGCGATTTTGTGTTAAAGTATGATAGGTGTCAAAGGGTGGGTAACATATCGAAGAAGGATGAGATGCCGCTTTCAAACATCATTGGTGATGCTGTCACCTGCAACCAAACACAAAAGAAATCACTTTCGTTAAAACAAATTAATGTAGTAGCAGTAAGCAGATATCGTTTCCAAAAGAAATCTTTACAGTAATGAAATTACGAATACTAACGAAACAAATAAGAAAAAAAAAGGGGGTTTGGTGACGACAATATTAGAAAATCAAGAAAAAAAACAAAAATCGAAAGCAATAATTAAATCTAAAAAAATCAATGAGAAAATACCTTGATTTCGGGTCACCGATGTTATCATGTTATTATAGATCCTTGATATAAAATTGCAATCATTAATAAACATTCATTGGGGAAGTTTTTTGTTAAGTGTAATGACTAGAAACATGTATCCTAGTATTCTTTTTAAACAACCTAGATATAATCATAGGTATAATTGAATAATAGCATTATGAATCAAGAATCAATGAGCAAGCGAAATACATTTACGACATGCAAGCAATCAAGTGAATATCTTCTTAGAATTTCCAACTCTAACATAGAGAAATTAATCCTAATTGCTACTTATGATCATCGAAACTGGACGTCATATTTCAGTAATCTAGCAATTGAATCAATTATTCCCTAGTTACGCACCTAGAAACCAACGAATTTAATTAGGAAGAATAGATCTGAAGATATCCAATGTTTATTAACAACATAAAAAGTATCTGAAACATCTCATCATAATAACATATAACATGGATCCCCTCAACCAAGACAAAATATTTAGCTACTCATATTTGAATTGAAAACAAAAGAAATAACAAGGTAATATGCCTCCATCCCTGGTCCTTTATTGAAAAATACGAAAACACCAATTGAACATATGCAGAAATGTAAAGAACAAAAAACCAGAAAAAGTGTAGCAACCTAATAACGTGTATCTCCCTATTTTAAAACCTAATATATATATATGTGTGTGTGTGTGTGTGTGTGTGTGTGTGTGTGTGTGTGTGTGTGTGTGTGTGTGTGTGTGTGTGTGTGTGTTAATCAGCCAATCTCCTTCTTTCTGTTATTCTCTTTGTTATCTTCTCTTCATTCTGTCCAGATAAGGTACTCTTCTATTTTCGGTAGGTAACTCCCTTGAAAGATGGCAAGATAATCTTTAAAGATTATGATAAGTTTGAATTTGACTTCTAAAATTTTATCTGCAGCTTATTCCATCCTTAGGCGTGCCCATACTGGATTTGACTTCTGAAATTTTATCTGCTGCTTATTCCATCCTTAGGCGTGCCCATGCTTAGTCACTGAATTTCTGTTAATTTGGGAATTTCGTATTTTCTTCCTTGTTTTTGCATCTTTTTGATTCCATTTTGTCTCTAAGGTATTGAAAACCATCTATAAACAATTATAAGACAATTACATTAATTTCGAATAATAATTTCAACACCTTAAAAATAATTAAGTCCAAAATAAGTGCAATTTAATGACTTAACAATCATGAAAGTGGAGATATTAGATATGTGGGGATTGGACTTCATGAGACCATTCCTATCCTCTTCAAGTAACACTTACATATTAGCTGGAGTTGATTATGTTTCCAGGTGGGTTGAGGTTGTAACTGCTCCAACTAATGACGATAAGGTGGTTCAAAAGTTCATCAAGAAGATCTTTACAAGATTTAGGGTTCCCAAAGCGATTATGAGTGATGGAGGGAATCATTTTTGCAACAAACCGTTTGAGCACCTTCTAAAAAAATACAATATTCATCATAGAGTGGTGACTCCTTACCACGCCCCAAACTAGTGGCCAAGTAAAGGTGGTGAATAGAGAGCTAAAGAAGATTTTGGAGAATGTAGTGAGCACCTCATGAAAGGATTGGGAGTTAAAGCTAGATGACACCCTATGGGCTTACAGGACAGCTTTAAAGACACCCACAGGAACTACTCCATATAGACTTATGTATGGAAAGGCATGCCATTTACCTTTGGAATTTGAGCATCGGGCCTATTGGGCCATTAGGAAGCTGAACATGGATTGGAACCTTGCGGGCGAGAAAAGATTGTTACAACTTAATGAATTAGAAGAATTGAGGTTTGACTGAAAATGCCAAGTTGTACAAGGAAAGGACAAAGAAGTGGCATGATGCTCACATCAAGAATGAGTTCAAGAGTGGGGACTTGGTGCTTTTGTTTAATTCAAGACTTTGATTATTTCCTTGAAAGCTCAAGTTAAGATGGAGTGGACAATTCAAAGTTATTCAGGCATTTCCCCATGGGGCTTTAGAGTTAGAAAATGACAAGGATGAAGCATTCAAGGTCAATGGGCATAGGTGCAAGCCATACTATAGAGGGCCATAATCACAAGAAAGGGAAGTAATCTCTTTCCTTTCTTTTACTTCTTCATGATAGTATGTGAAATGATCAAGCTAATGACCTTAACTTAGCATGTTTACCTTTCTTTTGCTTTGTTTTATTTACTACGTTAGTTGTGTTATTTGCTTGCTTGGTTGATGTTGTGTTTGATGTTTTCATTTCATTTTGTGATTACCTTGTCACATTGAGGACAATGTGTTGTCTAAGTATAGGGAGGTGACATTTTCCTTGTCAATTGCATCATTTAAATTTGTTTTATTTACTATTTAAGATGCATGTTTTATGTATATTAGGTTGTTGTGTGATGTTGTGTTGTGTTAAGTAATGGAACGACACTTGAATCATTCTTGATGTGTTTTGCCATGAGATTATGTCATGCTAGTTGGAATAAGGTTTAATGTGTGGTTGAACTTGGATTAGGTTACTTGAGTAGAGAGTGAATCATGTTGAGTGATGAAAAGTAGTTGGTTGTATAAGCTTACTCAACATGTGACACTTGAGCAACAAGGTAGTGTAGAGATGCATAATGAATTTTCATTTAACCCAATATGAGGATTAAGATTATATGACTCCATCTATAGTCATCTTACTTCTTTGGGTGTGTGATGCCCCTTTAGGTTACTACCTTCAGAACTTGCTTTGAATCGGTTTGAGTATACTGGATGCATGCTTAATAGAAATGATTAAGGCTCTTTTTGTGATAACCCTTGACTTAAATGACCTACCCTTGTTATTATCCCTTATTAGCCCCGTTGAGCCTTAACCCTTTTGTTTCTCAAAAACTCCTTAAATTTCAAAACCCGAAACCTCATTGGCCCACCCATTCACAAGCTTAGTAAAGTATTAAGTAATGCACTAGTTTGAGATTTTTGGTACAAATTTTTTCTTTCAAAGATGAGTTGAGTTATACTTCTACTCTTCGATCCTATTATATCTAGTTAATATTTTGTTTGTTGTTTCTTCAATTATATAAAAATAAAAAGAGAAAAAGAAGAAAAGAAAAGAAATAAATGAGAAAAAGAAAAGAAAAAGGAAGAACATTTTGGTAGCATCAATAAGTACGGAGTAGTAGTATATTTACATTTGTATATCTCAAAATATGTTTTGTATCCCTTTGTTAACTTATTACTTTACGCATGCTTGTGTTAAACCCTTTACCTCTTTTGACCCACCTTAAATCTTACCACATTACATCCCGAAACAAGCCTTTTTGATCTATTTATGCATGTAATCATTGTAGAGGAGAATTGGTGTATTAGCAAGCCTATGGTAGTGTAGTTGCCTATAGGGAGCTTGAGAAAAACCCGAACCATCAAACAATTAAGAGAAGTGAGTGAAACCGCGAGGAAGATTCGTTATGTGCTTATACTTATCTTTGAGTGATGGTGCAATAAATTGAGTTTGCTTATGTACACTAATGAAAAGTAGTTAGGATATATGTAATAGCTTGATACTTGAGTTGGCTAAACTTTGAGGGATTGTATGCCCTGATCTTTATGAAAATGAAGTGAGAATTGATTAGTTGTGTTTGATTTTACTTGAGCATAAGCCAGGATTTAAGTCTGGGGAAGTTGATAGTTGTGCATTAGTATGTGTTTTTCTAAGTATTTGGTATGAGTTTCTTACATGATAGGTTAGTATTATTGTGTTTTAGGACTTGTTTTGTGTGTGTTTTTTTTTTGTTTGATCTTTATGGTTGTTCTTTTGTGTTTTATATTAGTTTAGGGTAGGAATTGATGATTTTGGTGTAATTATACTTGTGCTTCCCACGATCGTGAGAATTATACTTGTGCTTCCTAAGAAGTCGAACAGACACACAGGTTTCACGTATTTTTTAGGTTTTTGTGACTTTATAAGAGATAGAATCCCGAGAGCTGCCAGAGGGGTTATGGAACTTTCTTTTTAGAGATAAAAGACAGATTGAGAACCTAGAGATAGGGGAGATTTAAGGTTTCATTCATAATTGACCAAAGAGTACCCTGTCATCCAAATTTTCCAAATTGGGCAAAGAAGAGGTGGAGCTTCCCCCTCCAACCTTATTTCAATTTCTTTCTCTTCTCATATGTTTATCATGGATTTTTTGATTATTGGGGATGTTATGGATATTATGGTTGGCTAAAACAAATTTTAGGGTTTATTGTTGAACTGTTTGTGAACCTTTAGTTATTGATGTAATGATATACATGTTTTTGTTATTTATTATGCTTAAACCTTGGAATAAATTGAGAGAGTAAGCTTGGTACTATGTGTTAATTGTATAACCAGAGTTGTCGATTAATAGGCCTATAAATAACAAGTTATTGATTTATTAGGAAGAGATTTCAATAGATCAATACACTGCCTATAGGATAGCTTCATATCTAGTTGAATGTTTACGAAAGGCTTTGCACATTGAGAGATCCCAAAGTTAATTCTAATTTACTTAACTAGTGACATTTAGTTACACATTGAAAGAGGGTAGTTAGAATTTTAGGAAATCTTGGGCCAAGCATAAATTGAATCAATTAATCAGAGGGGAGCAAATAAGGATAATGATAAGTCCTAATGTTTAATCTTGATTTTCTCCAAGTCTTACTTTACGATTTTGGTTTAGGTTGCATTGCTCCCTGTTACTTTTAATTTGCCTTTATTTTAGTTATCTTTTTAAATTAGATTGAAACGATTTCTTAAATAAAGAACAACCCGAATTAAGTGGTGCCTAAGCACAATCCTCGTGGGATCGATATCTGCTTTTAACTACAAGTATGACTCGTATACTTACGATTTTGAGCATAAGACTAGTAGTGTGCTTTGCATTCAACAATAAGGCTAGAAAAAATTAAATCTTATAAACTGTTAACAACATAAGCACCTCAACACAACAAATTACATAATGTGGGGTTTTGCGGTCATATACAATATAGTCGTATACTCTCTTTCATATACCACTACATTAAGAACTTATTATGTTTAGGTCCATAAGTTGTATATAAACAACATACAATCCACATACTTATTATGAAATGACATACAAATTTCTTATTCAAAAAATCATGTATACATAAAGATAATGAAAAATAAATATAAAATTTAGAAACATATTATTATTGAGCTCAAGAGTGTTAAAACATCATCATCAAGCATTATTATCAATCATCGATATAACCAAGACCCAACCTAAGCACATCTTTTATGAATGTCTTTGGTTGTAAGCCTTTAGTTAGAGGAGCTATAACCACGAGATCCATCCTCATGTGTTCAATATACACTCTTTGTTTTTGAATCTCTTCTTTAACAACAAAATAATTTAATTCCAGATGTTTTACGCTTCTAGAGTATTTGTCATTTTTAGAGAAGAAAATTGTTTGCATAATTATCACAATAAAATTTTAGCAGCTTGTTTACTATGTCAATAACTCCAAACCTTAAATAAATTTCTGCACCCATAATGCGTGAATTGTAGCCTCATAACAAGCTACAAATTCTACTTTGATAGTGGATGAAGCAATGATAGACTATTTGGTAATTTTTCATGATATTGCTCCTTCAGCTAATAGGAACAAATAGTCAAATGTTGACTTTCTAATATCAACACACCAAAAAAATATGAATCTAAATATCCAATCACTTCTAAATAATTAGACCTCTTATAAGTTAGCATGTAATCCTTTGTTCCTTGAAGATATCTTAAAACTTTCTTTGCAGCCTTTCAATGATCAATATCAGAATTACTTTGAGATCTACCTAGCATCCCTACTGCAAAACTCACTACAAGAAAATGACAAATTACTGATGGTAAAAATACCACAGGCAATTAGTGACAAAAAATCAATTTCTGTTAGTAACATTGTCATAAAAAAATTACAGACAAAATATTCGTAGATAAAGGTGGAGAGAAAGTATCCCTACAATTTTTTTGACGAAATATAGCAACAGAAGTGTTGGGTCCCACTTGCTTCCGAAATCCAACTCTTGCTCTGATACCATACATGTTGGGTGCAATCCAACTCTTACTTTGCTACCATAATTGTTAGACCCCACTTGATTTCGAAGCCCAACTCTTGGTTCCTTGTAATACTTGAGCGTGGTTCCTTGTCATCTCCTTAACCGTCATCTATTTATCTTCTTGCTCTGATACCATACATGTTGGGTAGAATCCAACTCTTACTTTTATGCCACATATGTTGGACCCAGCTTGTTTTTAGAGTCCAAAGCTTGCGAAATCATGAAACATGATCTTCTTCATTACTCCTTATTTCTGGATTTCCAACACTCTTCGGAATCATGAAACAAGTGCGTAATACCCTATAGGGTTAATTCATTTAAACCTCATAAAGCCTAAGTGGGTTTCCTTATTAGGGTCTCATAAACAATCAACAGTTCATCTTCATTCTCATAACAACCCAAATTTACCTCACAATTTGTTCAATGGCATGCCCACACAAATAAGTCACCATAATCAAACTTTTCCCAGTATAATTTGGGAAAACTCAATTTGGAATATCAATTTGACTTCTTTAGAATATTTGTATCTCTTAGTCTCTAGTTTATTTTGAAATAAGAACCACCTCATTCGGAGCTTTATATCTAAAAATATGCTAAAAATACTGAAACATGTTCAGTAAAATATCCAATTCATACTCTTCTATTCAATACCCTTACTTTGATTTAATCAATCTTTTCCAAATCAATTCAGATTGCTACCAATTTTTGTGGAGAGGTTCAAAAATGTCTTAGGAATCCATTGCTTCATAAATCAGGTGATTTGGAGGTCGGACGACAAAGTTATGGCCAAATGAGTGAGAGGTGTTTAGGTCTGAAGGGGGCTTGCGGGTCGTTGCGCAATCGCAACTTTTCCCTTCCTACTTTTCCTCTCCGACCTGTTTTAATAAAAAGGACATACTTTTCACTACAAATGTCGGATTGAGGTCATTCAAATACCATTTTAAAGAAGACTTCTAGACTTACAACTTTCATGAAGAACATAAAAACAAATTCTGCCCCTATAAAGGTCAACATTTCGAAACAAAACAACTGTCCCAAAAGTCCACCCTATGCAACATCCAAACTTCTAATAATCATATCTTTCAACTCCAATGTCCACAAATTACATACTTTATATCGTTGAAAAGCTATAAAGACAAAATTCTACTTTCATGAAGGTAATGTTAGCTAATTCTACCTAGATCGGTTCAGATTTTCCTTGGAAGTCAAAACACATATTTTTCCCTCATGAAAACTTGGAATTTATCCCAACTTCACTTCCTCTATTACAACATCATTCATAACAATTCAACTTCCAATTAGAGTTCATCCGACTCTCAGCCTCAATTCATTTTACTCCTCATATTCAACAATATCTCATAATTCTTAACATTCCTAACTTTCTTTTCTATAGTATCTCACTTATATATATATATATAACAATAGTTCATGCTCAAGATTCATCATCTCAAGTTAATGACTTCAAACATACCTAATTTCAACTCAACTCATATCATCTATACAAAATTCATATGTCATTAACATCATAAGTTAAGTGTTTACAAACTTTAATGGTAGTCCAAGCCACATTTCATCATCAACATCGAAAATCCGAATTACATTAAAAGATACAAAATCCTATAATTCTCAACATGTGTCTAAAGTCCTATTTTTACATCAATCTAACTTAAAATACAACATATGCAAAATCAAACGAATGCCTTGACTTTCTTTCACCCGATCTCTTTCTCATCACCTAGTGATAGGAATGACAGAGGGTGAGCTTAACACTCGTGGGTAACAAGTTTATAACAGAGAAACAAGCAAAGACCATTGAAATATTTCTTTCCAATGTAAAATTCACATTGAAATCCATGTAACACATATTTCCCAAATTCACAACTTATCAAGCAATTCATAAACATCATAAATCATGAATTCATCAAACTTATCACCAATCATGAACACATAAGCACATCAGAAATGGTTTGGGTAGGTCCATATTCATGACACACTACAAATTCCCATATAATGGTCCTGTGTAGTCATAAACTTGAGGGAGTCCTTGAAGGAGCTCTGTGCCACTAGCGGGCAGGCGGGAGAAGCCTATTCATGGGTTAACGTGCACGTGACGGCTCTTGAAGGACTACCACAAACCCACATAACATGAAATTCATGACTTGAAAACAGATTACCCAATTGGCAAAATTTTGGAAACTTGTTTCTCATGAACATGCAATTTTTTCGAAAAAACCTTTCATGTAGCAATTCACAATTCATTATCAAATTTTCATACACCAAAACATATAGCCACTTCGCAAACCATTCAAAAGAAACAAATGCCACAATTATAAAGCAACATTTTGTTCTCTTGACCAAAAAGAAAACATAATGGCTCATTATCCTGTTATAAACATGAAACCCACCTTAATTTCCTTGCTTGCAAACCTTGCTCAAAAAGCCTCTACTCTTGCTCCTTTTGCCTCTCTTGATTTTCCTCAACATTGAAAAAAATCACAAAATCAATACGCATTCTATTTGAGAAACCCATAAGACATAATCACTAAAATTTACCTTATAAAGCTTGAACTCATACATTTCTTAAGCTTTATGAACCAAGAAACTTTCAAAAATCCAAAATCTTAAGATCAAAATTACCTTGAATCTTCACCAAACAATGATTCTCTTGGCTTTAATGGAAGCCCTAATCCTTCTCTTCCTTTTTCCTTCTTGAATAAACTTCAAAATCCCTCTTGAAAGCTTAGAAAAATCAAGACCTAGCTTTTTCTTTCTTCTTTCCTCTCTTCTTCACCGAACTCTCTCCTTTCTTCTCTCTTTTCTTTGTTTTTTTCTTCGCAATTTCGTTCTTGCTTCTTCCTTAAAAGCAAGTCCACATGTCTAATTACAAATTTGCCATTAATGAGTCAACAATATCCAATTTATCCTTACTAATAAGCCTTGTAACTTAAAAGCTTAAGTGGCTTGCCAATTTTGCCCCTCATGCAATCATACTACCTTAATACTATAATTCAATCAACTTATGTTATAAAATCTTACTTACATTAACATGCTAATTAATTCCAACTTACATTAATCTAGCAAGACCTCAAAATAAATTTAAATAATGCTTAACTCCTTCCAAAAATCAAGACCTTTTTCTAATCATGTAATTGAAGGAATTTGATAGCACTTCCTTCTAGAAAAATGTTCCTCATTGTCTTAATTTTCTATTGACATCAAAAGCATTCAATTTGGTTCAGAAATCTGAAAGTTATACACCAAACATTTCGGACTATTTTTATACTAAAACAATATTCTGTGATCAACTTCTATCTAAAAATTGAAATTCTTAGAGACTGAATTAAAACTCAATTTCATCAAACAATTTGTAGCCTTATCTCTCTAGTTTAATCCAAATTAAGAATCATCTCATTTGGATAACTAGAGCAAAAGTTTTGGCCAAAACACCGAAGCATACTCAATGAACATCCATCTTTTCTATTTCATCTCAAATTTAGGAATTCTCCTTTTCTCTACACATGAATAATCACCAATAATTTCTCATTTAACAGAAAAGTTTGGGGTCCAACAAGAGAGTGATATGCTTTTATAAAATAGGCAGGAATGTTTATCAACATAAATAAGCATCAGGGTGTACCTATGGGATTGGATTTCGACAGTGATTTACCGACGGAATAACAATTTCGTCGGTAAAATTAAAACCTAAATGTCGTCGTTAGCTTTGTCTTCAACGTTTCTAAAAAAACAAAAATCATGTTAAACCAAACGACGTCATTTTTGTTAAACATTGAACCTACCCACGAACTCCACCCCCTCACCCATCCTTATTTTCTCCTCTTTTTCTTCGTTTTCCCCTGTCATTGTTGTCGCTAGTTCCCTATCACCATCGCCGCCCTTGATTCTCCGTCATCCATTATGGGTGCTTCAGTTTCCTAGCTATCCAAGATTTATTCCTTTGTAAAAGATTTATTATGAATTACGAAGGTGTTCGTGAACCGCAAGTTCACGGTTGTCGAAGTGAGTAATAAAGCAGTAAGAATCGAGTCGTGTTTACAGGGATTATGAGAAAATTCAAATCTATGCTAGTTGACAGTGTTTGAAATCAGGTTGAGCGAAATTTTAGGAAATTTAAAAGTAATGTAATGAATTATTAAGAACTCAAGGAAATTTCTAAGCAATTACACAATTTAATGAAACCAAAATAACTACGAATATGACAAATCTATGCAATAATTAATTAAGAAAAGAGTGCAACAATTTATTAATTAAAAGTTTTAGCGGCAAAGGAGAATGACCTCCTCTTAGGGAATGATATTTTTGTCAACCTTAATATTGAATTAGCTATCCTCTGTAACTGAAATATGCTAACCTTGTAGGTGAATTTTAAGAGGAATTAATCCTCTTTTTCAAAGATGAATTAATGTATCCACACTAGACGTCACTTAGTAATCCCTTACTTAAGTTCTTCCTAGAGTTTCTTAAGTCTCAAACCTTCAATTTTCACTTCCTAAGTTTCTTGGGTCTCCCAACATCACAAGAAAATCTTAGTCGAAATTTCCTTTAATCTTCTAGCAAAAACTCCCTTTTCTAATGGCAAGTTTATACCAAGGCAATTTCAAAAAATTCAGAGGAAAAATAATTAAACCCAAGGAAAATCAACAAGTATATGAATATTCAGTCATGGATTCCAGCAAAATTTAATATTAAAGCCTCATCAAAAATATCAAATCCCTTAGAGAAATTAAGGGTTCTAGCCACAAATCATCATGCCAAGTAATTCAAAAATATAATCATCATGCCAAGCAATTCAAAATTATAAATGCTAGATAAATTTATAAGGAATCAATTATAAATGAAGAGTAAAGCTCCAAATTTGTAGTAAAATAAAATTCTATCCCCTCTCCTTGCACGGATTCTACGTTGGTGAATGTTGTGTGGGAGCTTATATCCAAAAGTGGACGTTGCTTTGTGAGTGAGGCTGTCTTGCTTCAATGAGGGCTGCTGAGTTGTTTGGCAATGGACGTGTTATGCATGAGTGGGAACTTGAAAGAGGGTCTTGTGTATGGAAGTATGGCTTGCCTTGGTGAGTGAATGGATGGAAGCTCCTTAGTGAGTGTTGATTGGATTTAGCATGTGCGTGAAAGACAAAAGGAGGCTTGCTGTTTTGTTGGAGTTTGGAGCGTTATTGGAGTAGATAATGGAAAAATGCATGAAAATCTGAAGGAGGCTATGGTGTTTTGTTGGTGGACGCATGAAGTTTGAATGATTAGAGAGCTGGTGGTTTCGGTGGATGGATGGCTTGCGTTGTGATTTAAGTAGTTGCTGGCTGTTTCGGTGGTGTGGAGGTAAGCTGCGTGGATGTGGGAGATTGTATGAGTAATTAACAAGGTTTGCGTGAATGATTCTGGCTGGAGCTTGGACGTTGAAAAATAAAAGAACACTTGAGTGGAAGTGTTGCGTTGGTGAAAAAAAATGGGAGAAGAGCAAAATGGCTTTGATGTGAAGGCTGATTGAAGGCTAATGCATTCATGGATGAAAGAGTTATGTGAGTGAAAGAATAAAAGGATGAAGGCTGATGCATTGGTGGATGAAAGAGTTGTGTTGGAGCTTGCAACTGTGTATTTTTGATGAATGGTGATGTGAAGGCTGGTTGTTTTTAGAGGCTAATGCATGTTATATATGGAGTAGAGGCATGAAGTGTGTGGAGACTGCATTGTCTTATAGTGTTGGCTGTCTTTGCATTGGCGTGATTGGAGGCATGAAAAGGCAGTGTTGGAATGAAATAATTCTAGGAACCAAGTGAGGCAGCATTTTCTCACATGAGTAGAGGGAGCTGGTCAATAAAGGCTGCTGCATATGTGGGTAGTAGGTGCTGCATGCGTGAGTAGTGTCTACAGATGTGAATCCAGTAGAGGGGTGAAGTGGGGGGTTTTAATAAAATGGTAGCTCTTCTTTTGTTTCTATCTTCCCCATGGGACAATGTTGCATTACGCGGCGCTTTTATCTGCTACTGTCTTCTTTTCTTCATAACAACTCCTAAATTAAAATAAAATATAAAAATAATAATTTAGCAAATATCTACCCTAAAGCACTACACAATTGACCCAAATTAACGCATCAAATAAAAGCCTATTAATATCTCCATCACTTGGCTAGTTATAATTGATTTTTCAAGGTCAAATTCGATAGTGCATAAAAACTAAAGGTTGATGATTCAGGAGCTGAACTTTTATCAGTATCTTTGTCTTTGATTGAGCTTCAATATGATACTTGAATCATGGGATTTATCATCTGAGTCAAAATTTATGATCAAAATATCGTTGAAAGGTCATTCTGGTGATCCAAAATCTGACGCAAATTTTGAGAATTTATTTTTCCTGAATTCCAGCTCAGAAAAATCAGCAATTGGTCCTAACAATTCCGTCAATGAGTCAAAAATTTAAGTATGAAAATTTAGAATTTTTGGCTAAATCAATCTCGATATAAAAATCCCACAACGACTAAAGGTCAAGTTAGCCAGAAACTCAAAAATAGTGCAATTCGAGTATATTTGTCTCATTTATACATTTTATGTCAACATGTTGGATCTCGTTTCTGGAACCCAACTTTTGCTTTGATACCAAACATGCTAACAAAACAGTACCCGTCATCCATAATGGCGGCGTCCATATAAAAGAAGAACATTGAATAATTAAAAAAATTAAAGAATCACAAGTCAAAAAACCAATCACATTTCATAAATGGATTCCAAAAGAATTTATACAAGCCCATTTCAAAATACAAAAATACAAAAATATGAAATATGAAATACGCACGATACAATTTGAATGCTTATGCTTACAATGATTCTAAATTATAAAAGTTCCTAAACTAACTTAATTACAAAAGAAAAATCTCTAATTATCTTGGAGTTCTAACGCCTTGCAAGGATCGCTAATCTTCTCTTTCTGCACCTGAGGAGGGAAGCGGGGGGTGAGCTACACAGCTCAGTGGCTAATAAATTTATAGTCATTTGCAATTAACCAAAGTCAAGCACAAGTATGTATAAAGGTCTAGCAATTCTAGCATTCATACTTTATACACGACATTCAAACATTCATCAAATTTAGCTTAAAATTCATGACATATAACACTCAAAAAATTTATGCCGGAGAATCCAATTATGCAATGCACAAACAAATAGCTCGAGAGCTTCGTGGAACAAAACGAATAAACCGAAGTTTAAACCATGAACAAAATGAGTCCATTTTCGGATCTCGTGGGCCACAATTTGGTAGCCTAGATAAGGCTATACGTCGACGTGCACGTGACTACGAAACGTTACTCTCTTGCCCAAACAAAGGCATATAATCAATGGTCAAAATCATTTTTATCAAATGGTATGCTTTCATACTTTTCAAGTTCTTTCTTTTTTCCATTCATACGAAATGCCATGACATATCTCAAGGCATAACAATGATCAAAAATCATAATTTAATTATATCAAATATCATGCTTCTTTCACTATATAACATAATGAAATTATCATGCATTTTCAACAAGTCAATTTCAAACAATTTAACTCATATCCATACATAGGCAAGAATTTTCCCAATCACAAAAAAAAACTATAAACATATCACCCATCTATTTATTAGCAAAACTCCAAACTTAAATTTACCTTTCCTTTGCTCTTAGATTATGATCCCAAGGTCACCTTCAAACAACCAAATTCTCATTCGACACAACATTCGAATAAAAATTCATAAAACTTCAAGAATCACAAAATTGAGTTTAGGCTTAACCTACCCATAGGTTATCTAGGGTGGAAAAATCAAAACCTAGTTAAGAAATCCATTAAAACTATCCATCTAGGGTTTTCCCTCTTTCTTCCTACATTTCCAACATAAACCCTAACCTCTATTTAATCCCCTTTTTGAACCTAGCATAAGAAGATGAAAACTTACCTTAGATTTAGCCCAAATCTTCTTCTTTTTCCTTCTTTCCTTTAGCTTCCACGCAATCTTCTTCTCTTTCTCTTTTCTTCTTCTATTTCTCTTCTATTTTTCTAAGTCCCATGAAAACTCTCTTCTTCTTCTATTTAAACAAAACCCGATTTTACTTGTTTTTCCCTTTTTACCCTTCATTTAAGTGATCTTTCCATTTTTTTCTCTCTTGTTGTCTTGAAAAACTGATATCTTGACTCCTTATTTTGTTTACGTAAATGAAGGAATTTGACAATACTTCTTTCTAGAAAAATGTTCCTCTATGTCTTATCTTTCTAATGACACCAAAAACACTCAATTTGGTTGAGAAAGGAAAACGTTATGGCCAAAACACTTTTAGACTATTACAAAATCGAGACTGTACACTATGCCCAACTTCACTCCAGAAATTGAACATCTTAGGGACTGAATTGAAATTTGATTCTTTCCAATAATTTGTAGTTCCATGTCTCTAGTTTGATTACAAACAAGAATCAACTCATTTGGATCTCTACAAATCAAGATATCGCCAAAATACTGAAGCATATTCAGAAAAATATCCATCTCATAATCCTTTTAACCAATCCGCTTACTTTGATTCAATCCATCTTTTTCAAATTAACCTCAAAAATCATATATTTTCATGGAGAGGTAGAGGAATGTCTTAAGAATCCAAATCTTCAAGAATAAAGTCAATCGGAGGTCGGACGGAAAATTTATAAGTAAAAGAGTGGGAAGAGGTTGGGTTAGGGAAATATGATGTAAAAATTACATGCATTAGTCGACTAGTCGAAGGCTATTAGTCAACTAAGTCGACTACAGTGACTGACCTGGGAAACTCTGTTCTTTTTCTTCCGACAACCCAACTTCCACAACTCAAAACTTCTGTTCCAGAACTCCAAAATTTGCAAATTTGGTATCAAAGGAAAAAAGAAAGCTCTACAACTTCTAAGCGGAACTTAAAAATCAAAACGGCCTCTAAAGGAGTCAAAAACCACCTCAAAAATAACAGAACTTCTAAACGTCATAATTCTCAAAAATAACAGAACTTTTAAAAGTCATAATTCTCTACTCCATTGTCCAAAAATTTCATACTTTATATCAATGGAAAGATAAAAACATAATCTACAACCTTCATGAAGACACTAAGAACAATTTCTACCTCT